>CP144700.1:18313844-18913844 GCA_036885675.1 Vigna mungo | reverse complement strand
TCACAAACAATAAGACATAGCTACAACTACACATTTTTTTAGTGATAAATTATGATAAAGAAATCACAAATAAGTTAGAAAAGATAAGATGACAATAATTTGTGAGATCTAATATTCTAATCAAACTTATCTAAGAAAAGATTGTGTGTGTTGTCAAAAGAAAAAAAAAGAAGGAAAAATAGAGGTTGTTATGAAAAAAGAAAAAGAAGAATAGGTCAAGGTGATATCACTTAATTATAGAAAAAAGAATGAAAACAAATTTATACAGTCCAAAAGGGATGAATGAAAAAGTTGGTACACTTAGAAGGGAGAAATAAAAAAATGTGAAACAAGGTTGGTAAAGAAAGAAAGAAACTCATGTCATGTGCATATTGTTAATTTCTTTATTAGTGAGTTTTGTTTATCCTGAAAAGCCATATTTTCTTGACAGCCTAGCCACGTTACAATCCTTCAAAGACCTTAGTGATCCATGTTAATTATGTGTACATAGTGATTGGAAACAAAAATACAAAAATAAGTGGAAACTTGCAAGATTTCCTAGAGTGAAACACTCAACTTGGGAGGAAAATCTTTGACACTTAAATGAGAATTTTGATGAGAGATATTGCATTAATTCAAAGCTGTGTAATAATTTTGCATTTATATCTTGATATTTTGAATGGACACCATTTAGTATTGTGAGCAATTCCTTGAGATTTGATACGAGTTCTTAGGTCAACTAATGCAATTTTTTTTTGAATCATTCTATACAAATTAATTTTGAGTTTTGCTTTAGGACAAACAAAGTTTTAAGATAATTTTGACACTTATCTTGTTTTGATATATTTTTTTAGTAAATTATGTTTAACTCACACATACTTACTTTGTTTTGTAATTATTGATATCAAATAGAGAGTCAAAGTGGCAAAATGAAGAAATAAAGGAATTTTAAGTAAAATATAGTAAATTGACTTCAGTGTGGCTACAACGTGAAATTTGGGCTTGAGCCACATGAAGAAACCCACTTTTTGGAAGGAAGACTCAAGCCTTGAATTGAGGCTTAAGCCATGAAGAATTTGTGAGAGCGACGAAACAAAATGGTTAACACGTTCAACAAACCAAGAGGGGGTGAATTGATTTCTTATCGTAAATAGTTCTTTTAATAATTTTCTCATAAATATAAAAATTCCTGAAAACAATTTAAACAAATTTAAAGAGTTAGGAAAATACAAAATTGCACAGGTAATTTTTATACTAGTTCGGATCACAAAGATCCTATGTGTAGTTGTTAATCTCAACCGAGAATTAACGTTCCACTAGAAAAAACCAACAAACGGTTACAATCACAAATAAAATAAAATAGTTTAAGGTTAGAACACCTCTCTTGTTACCGTAAGAGATGAAACACACTTCCCCTATAACCCACAAGGGAAGAACACCTCCTCTGAATCTTCACAAAGGATGAACACCTCCTCGGAATGGTTCACGAAGGATGACAAACTTTGAACTCAGTAATAACAACAACACTCAATCACACTCCCTGTGAAAGTTCTCGCTCTATTCCAATGGCAACAACACTCAATCACACTCCTTGTGAAAGTTCTCACTCTATGACACCACGCTAAGTTCTCAAAGCCACAACACAAGAGTTTAGCAAACCCTAGAACACTTATCACCACGCTATGCAGATAAGAATTTAGAAAATACACTTGTATTTTTTTGTATTTTAGAATGAAAGTCTCAATTTAATTTATAGAGATCTCACCCAAGGATACATCTAAAAATCTATTGTCAGCTAATTAACGTGTGATAATCAATTCATTTATGGTAATTGATTATGCATTTAATGAATGTACAACGGTCAAAAACTTGCTTAAAAAAATTCTCGTAATTGCTCGTGATAATCAATTATAGAAAGTCATAATTGATTAGTAAAAATCGATTATTATAATTTGATAATCAATTATCTTGAATATAAAATGAGTTTTTTTGATTCAAAATGTATTTTATCGCAACCTAAGGCAAATAAAACATAAAATCAAAGATAAACCACATCCTATACATAAATCTACTAAATTACAAAAGCTTTACCACAAGACAAATCTTCATGAAGATCTTCTTGCAACAAGAGCACTTGAGAGTTGACTTTGAGACACCATCAAAACTTCTTCTCTTCAACTTTATGCTAATAGAATCCTTCGCCTAGAAGTAATCTTAGGAGACTCAAGCACATAACACAAGGCCTAAGCCATAGATGAAACGTAGCTTAGGAGGAAACCTCACAATTAGAGCCATGGAAGAGCGAGGCTTGAGTCACAGAAGAAACTCACCTTGGAGGGAAACCTCAAGCAACCACCTTTGAAAGGATCTAGAATATCATTTTTACGGCTTGAGCTCGAAAATGTGTAGTTGAAGCTGCAAAAAGGAGGTTTGGATAGATCTAGAGTAAACCCTTTATAGCTCAAGTGCCAAAAGCTATGGCTCAAGCCACACCCTGAACAATTATAAATATAGATCTAATGTCTTCATTTTCAGCATTGGGTGGAGGACCAAATATGTAGTAATAGAGTAGGAATGAGTTTATGAGGGTCAAGAGAGATGCTTTCATTGTAAGTATCATGTTTAGATGTTGCTGGGATTACATTGCAATATTCTATGAGTAGCTGAACTCTCTCGTGTTGAGGTTGGATGTATTCAATCTAACTCTCTGTACTTCAACTTCTTGGATATTTATTTACGCTTTCATTCAATCTATTTGTGAATTGGTTTATATTTGTTGTTGGATGAACTAATCACTCGTCTTATCTAACTGTCTTGAGATTTAGTGGGAACTAGTTTCAAGTTATGGTCTAATCAGTTTTCCTGTGGGCTTCTATATGTTAGGAATAAATTGAAGGTGTGCAATTGGAGATAAAGTCTTGATCTTAATGTCGGTGAACTATTCAAGCAGTCACTGAGGAATCTTATTGAAGGGTGACAATCCTAGGCTTTAAGTACCAGGAATGGACCTAGAGTTATATTCAACGAGAACTCCCGATTCTTGTAAATGATTTGCGTACATTCATAGACAAGATCAGTAGTGGGGTGAGATGAAATCCACTCATAGCCTCTAGTTCACTCAATTTATATAATATATACTACTATCAATATTTTTCAAAATACGTGCTTTCTATCAAAATACAAAAAAAAACCATAAACAAACTACTAATATGCTTGTTAAATCCCTATGGATACGATAACCCTCATTCGACTATACTATGAGACTTGGTGCACTTGAAATAAGTCACATAGTTGGATAAATATTTTAAACTCAATATTAGGTTATGGTTTGTTGCAAATTTATTAAATAGAAAAATTCATTTTTAATGGAGTTAATCCTATAAGAGAAGCAAGTAATATAATCAAAAGATTTTTAATGGAGTTGATCAGTATACTACAATTAAGTCTCAAAGATTGTCTTTTATATGAGCTAATAAAAACCAAATTTGTACTTATATTCTCAATGGTTTACAAGAAACATTTAATCAAGGAGAAACCAGTCATTCTTTAATTAGAAAACATGTGTAACTTTGCATGGTTCATTTACAAGTGGTATGAGGTACATGTTCAACAATTGTCAAGATGATGTGGTCATTTGTGTGAGATTTAGCTATCTAGATTTGTTTGTAACTATTACATGTAATGTTAATTAGTGTGAAATTTGTGATTTCGTTATGTCAAAAGGATTAATACCTCGGTTCTTTTACAACCCCCTATCAAATTATGACATTCCCTACTGCAGTCTGAACACCATAAAGGTTAGGGAATAGGCCGTGGTTCCCCTTTGAACCGAGGCATAAAACCCCCTATCAAATTCTGACATTCCGTGCTACAATCTGAACACCATAAAGGTTAGGGAATAGGTCGCGGTTCCCCTTTGAACCGAGGCATAAAACCCCCTGTCAAATTCTGAAATTCCCTGCTGTAGTCTAAACACCATAAAGGTTAGGGAATAGACCACAGTTCCCTATGAACCGAGGCATAAAACCCCCTGTCAAATTCTGAGTTTCCCCACGTGGCACTCCTACAACAAATAGGCAGGTAGAGCGTAAGAGAATAGATCACGGTTCTCCTGAGAACCGAGGCCATAGAGCCTAATATGAACATTTTTTAAATATTTAAGAAAAATTTAATTTTTAACAGAGGATATGGCCTCGGTTTGGCGGTGAACCGAGGCATAAAGTTTGAAAAAAATTTCAAAATTGGTAAAGAGTGTAGAAATCTCAGGCTTGGTTTAGCCACTGATGAAATGAACCCATTTGGTAATCTAAGTATCAATCACAGTTGTTGGCCATTTATATTGGTAATTTACAACTTATCTCCTGCATTGTGCATGAAGAGGAAGTACACGATGTTGTTTATGATGATATCTGGTCCAAAGTAGCATGGAAATGACATATATGTTTATCTAAGCCTACTAGTTGAAGACTTAAAGTTGTCGTGGGTTGATGGGGTTGAAATATTTTGATGGAAACTTGCTATGGACTGGAAGCATAGAGATCGGGTTCCAAACAACAAGCACTCCAAGATGCAGAGAGGTGCAGCGGAAATGAATGTAGTTGAATGACATTTGGTGTTTGGTGATGGAAGGTGTGTGCTATTGATCCTCTCAGCTCAGAAGGCCCTCCTATGATGGAAGGAAGCTAGAGGAAAGGGTAGAGAAAGTTTAAAGAAGCATTGACTCAAGAGCATTATGGCTGTGACAGAAATTCTGCAGCATTTCATTAAGGCTCAAAAGTGAGTTTTACAAGGATAGAGCCCTCTTATTTATAGGAGAGGAGGAGCTCAATTGTTGTTTACAAATTACTCAGAAAATTCAAAAGAACCCTAAGAGAAGCGCGCCAATTTGAGCAAGCACGTTCCATGCTTCCAGCCAGCTCACCCATGCACGTGGAGAAGGTGATAATGTTCACGCTGAGCGGCAGTTGAGTGCCGCTGAGCGGTGCTTGGCTGTCTTCACCATTTGGCTTCCTCTTCTTGGATGGCTTTGCTCCTAATTCTTGGATCAACTTCTTCAAGCTTTATTTAGGTCCTACAAAACAAAATATATGTATTTTAGTTTAGAGAAGAAGGAGTAGTATAAGTCACCTTCCATAAAAGCAAAATGATAGGTGATCCTTCTTCCTCTTGAATCTTCTTGGCCATGGCTCTAGTAAGAGGTCCAATGTAGTTCCTTGATGGTCTTCCATCAGACCCTCCCTCTTGAAAAGGATCTGTCCTCAGATCTGCTTCAACCTGTTGATCATCTTCTGTGAAAGGAATTAAATCGCAGATGTTAAAAGTAGGACTAACACCATAACTTTCAGGAAGATCTAATATATATGCCTTATCATTTATTCTCTTGACCACCTTGAATGGACCATCTCCTCTTGGACTAAGTTTGGACTTCCGTTGAGAAGGAAATCTTTCCTTTCTCAAATGAAGCCAAACTAGGTCTCCTTCTTCCAAGATTATTTTCTTTCTCCCTTTGTAGTTGTATTCATCATACTTTTGAGTTTGTTTTTCAATTTGGATTTTAACCTTCTCATGTAATTTCTTGATAAACTCCGCTTTAGAGACACCTTATTTATGAAGGAAAGAAGATGATTCAGGAAGAGGTAGTAAATCAAGAGGTGTGATAGGGTTAAAACCATAAACAACCTCAAAAGGAGAAAGATTGGTAGTCTTGTGGACTACTCTATTGTAAGCAAATTCAATATGAGGTAGATGTTCATCCCAAGATTTGTTATTACCTCTTAATATTACCCTTAATAGAGTAGATAGAGATCTATTTACTACTTCAGTTTGCCCATCAGTTTGTGGGTGACATGTAGTAGAAAATAGAAGTTTAGTTCCAAGTTTTTCCCATAAAGTTTTCCAAAAATGGCTTAGGAACTTCACATCTCTATCAGACACTATGGTTTTGGGTAAACCATGCAATCTCACTATTTCTTTAAAGAATAGTCTAGAAATATAGCTAGCATCATCTACTTTGTGGCAAGGTATAAAATGTGCCATTTTACTAAACCGATCTACCACCACAAATATAGAATCATACCCCTTTTGAGTTCTTGGCAGTCCTAGAACAAAATCCACGCTTATGTCCTCCCAAGGGGTACTAGCTATTGGAAGAGGTGTATAGAGTCCATGAGGCATAATTTTTGACTTAGCTTGTAAACAAGCTATGCATTTAGAACAATGCCTTTGAACATCTACTCTCATGTGTGGCCAATAGAATTTACTTTTCAATATGTTTAGAGTCTTATCAACTCAATGATGGCCCATGAGTCCTCCTCCATGACTTTCTTTGATAAGAAGTTTTCTAATGGATCCTTGGGGTATACAAAGTTTTCCTTTATTAAAAAGATACCCCTCAGAAAGATAGAATCCATCAAAAGGCTTCTTAAGACATGATGCATAAGTGGATGCAAATGTTTCATCACTTTCATATTACTCTTTTATATCATCAAATCCTAATATTTGAGAGCCTAGTGTTACTAATAATGCATGTCTTCTAGATAAAGCATCCGCAACAACATTAGTACTCCCCTTCTTGTGTTTGATGACATATGGAAATTGCTCTAAGTATTCCACCCACTTGGCATGTCTTTTGTTTAGCTTTCCTTGCCCTTTAAGATACTTGAGAGATTCATGGTCAGTATGTATAATAAATTCCTGAGTTACCAAGTAATGTTCCCAAGTCTTTAAAGCTCTAATGAGGGCATATAATTCCTTATCATAGGTAGGATAGTTTAAAGTAGGTCCCCTAAGTTTTTCACTAAAATATGCTACTGGATGACCTTCTTGAATCAATACAACTCCTATTCCTACCCCAGATGCATCACATTCTAGTTCAAAAGCTTTGGAAAAGTCAGGTAAGGCTAGAATGGGTGCATGAGTTAACTTGTTCTTCAAAGTTTCAAAAGATATGGCTTGCTTGTCACCCCAAATAAAAGGAACATCCTTTTTGACCAATTCATTTAAAGGGGCAGCTATGATGGAGAAATCTTTCACAAATCTTCTATAAAACTAGCTAGCCCATGGAAACTTCTTACTTCTCCTATTGCTTTTGGGGTTGGTCATTCTTGTATTGCCTTGATCTTCTCAGGATCAACATGTACACCTTCTTTCCCAACTTTGAATCCAAGGAAAATCACACTTTCTTGACAAAAAGTACATTTACCAAAGTTGGCAAAGAGATGATGATCTCTAAGAAGAAGTAAAACTTTTTTGACATGTCTTAGGTGCTCTTGAAGGCCTTGACTATAGATTAAAATGTCATCAAAGTAGACCACTACAAACTTTCCTATACAATCCTTAAGAACATGATTCATTAACCTCATGAATGTACTTGGAGCATTAGTCAAGCCAAAGGGCATGACTAACCATTCATATAAACCAAACTTGGTCTTAAAAGCAGTTTTCCATTCATCTCCTTCTTGAATTCTTATTTGATGATAACCACTTTTGAGATCAATTTTGGTAAAGATGTTTGCTCCATGTAACTCATCCAACATATCATCCAATCTAGGAATGGGATGCCTATATTTGACAGTTATGTTATTGATGGCCCTACAATCTACACACATCCTCCAAGATCCATCTTTCTTAGGAACCAACAATACAGGCACCGGACAAGACTAGATCATGACTGGAATTGAAAAATAACGCTGGAAATGACACAACAATTAAAATTCACTGTTAAAAATGAAGAATACACATGAACACACAATAGAAGCACGAAAACAGCGACTGGAACGAAAATTAAAGCTTAAAACAGCAAAGAAAAAAAAAAACTGAAACAGAGACTGCAGTGGACATAGAAAAAGAACAACACACGTAGGATGAAAATGGAATAGAAAGTTGGAGAAAACACTTATCTATTGATGCGTGGACGTCCTAAGCTCTGATACCACTTGATGGAAACTTGCTATGGACTGGAAGCATAGAGATCTGGTTCCAAACAGCAAGCACTCCAAGATGCAGAGAGGTGCAGTGAAAATGGATGTAGTTGAATGACATTTGGTGTTTGGTGATGGAAGGTGTGTGCTATTGATCCTCTCAGTTCAGAAGGCCCTCCTATGATGGAAGGAAGCTAGAGGAAAGGGTAGAGAAAGTGTAAAGAAACATTGACTCAAGAGCATTATGGCTGTGACAGAAATTCTGCAGCATTTCATTAAGGCTCAAAAGTGAGTTTTACAAGGATGGAGCCCTCTTATTTATAGGAGAGGAGGAGCTCAATTGATGTTTACAAATTACTCAGAAAATTCAAAAGAACCCTAAGAGAAGCGCGCCAATTTGAGCAAGCACGTTCCATGCTTCCAGCCAGCTCACCCATGCACGTGGAGAAGGTGATAACGTTCACGCTGAGCGGCAGTTGAGTGCCGCTGAGCGGTGCTTGGTTGTCTTCACCATTTGGCTTCCTCTTCTTGGATGAATTTGCTCCTAATTCTTGGATCAACTTCTTCAAGCTTTATTTAGGTCCTACAAAACAAAATATATGTATTTTAGTTTAGAGAAGAAGGAGTAGTATAAGTCACCTTCCATAAAAGCAAAATGATAGGTGATCCTTCTTCCTCTTGAATCTTCTTGGCCATGGCTCTAGTAAGAGGTCCAATGTAGTTCCTTGATGGTCTTCCATCATATTTGATGCATTCGCTTCTAAAACTTTTGTGATGCGTGCAATGTTATTTTGCACCATTAATGACTTTCTAGCTTATGGTAATTTGTCAGGATATAGTGTCAATGGTCATAAAGAATGTCCTACATGTGAAGAAAACACTACAACTCATCAATTGTAACAGGGAAGAAAGACGGTGTATATGCGTCATCAGAGATTTCTAAAATGTAATCGTCCATATCGAAGGTTAAAAAACGCATTCAATGGATATCAAGAGAGGGATGAAGCACCAAATCCACTTACTAGCCTTCAAATTCTTGAAAAAGTTAATAAAATACATCATGTATTTGGGAAAACATCCAAGAAGTCATCTGTAACGACCCCATGGAAGAAGAAATCAATATTCTTTGATCTTCCATACTGGTCAAAGTTAGATGTTAGACATTGCATAAATGTGATGCATGTAGAGAAGAATGTGTGTGATAACTTGATTGACACACTACTCAACATTCAGGGAAAGTGAAAAGATGGAGTGAATGCTCATTTGGATTTGGTTGACATGAATATCCGAGAAGAGTTGGCACCCTGGGAGATTGGTAAACATACTTATTTGTCTCCTTCATGTTACACAATGTCTAGGCAAGAGAAGATAAGCTTTTGCCTTTGTTTAAAGAGTATCAAAGTACCACAGGGATACTTTTCAAATATGAAGAGTTTAGTGTCGATGCAGGACTTAAAGCTTGTTGGCATGAAGTCTCATGATTGCCACGTTTTAATGCAACAATTGTTACCGGTGGCTATTCGTGGAATTTTGCCCAAAAATGTTAGGCAGACCATAAACAGGTTGTGTTCATTTTTATCATCAATTTGTAGTAAAGCCATTAATCCTACAAAGTTAGATGAACTTCAAGGCGAGGTTGTTATCATCTTGTGTCAACTAGAGATGTTTTTCCCTCCATCGTTTTTTGACATCATGGTACATTTACTTGTTCATTTGGTTAGAGAAATCAAGTTGTGTGGACTAGTATACTTAAGATGGATGTATCCTATTGAGCGTTATATGAAGATTTTGAAAGGGTACATTAAAAATCCATATATCGTCCCGAAGGTTCAATGATTGAAAGCTATATTGTTGAAGAAAGTATCGAGTTTTGTTCAGATTACATGACATCAACAAATCCAATAGGAGTTCCTCGCACATCATGATTGAATAAATGTTCTACAAGTAAAAGCATCTGAGGTGTGAATGTGGTGAGAAAAGATCGCGAAGAATTATTGCAAGCACATCTTTATATATTGAACAACACGGATGAGGTTATCTCTTTTTTGCAAGCACACAAAGCCATTGTGAAGAATAAAAATCCAAGACAATAAGAGAAATGACAGTTGATGGAGCATAATAAAACATTTATGTCTTGGTTCAAATATGAAATTGACAAAGAGCCACATTCTTCTCAGACTTTGTTGTGGCTTACAAATTGTTTAAAGTTTGATGTCGTATGCTGTACAGGTTATGAAGTCAATAATTTCACATTCTATACGAAGATTTTGGATGATAAAAGCACATTACAAGATAGTGGAGTTAATTTAGAAGCTGAATCGCTTCAATTTTCCACATCAAAAGATCAATCTCCTGTACTTGGATCAATGAGATATTATGGTATAATAGAAGAGATATGGGAGGTTGATTACACCAATTTTTGTGTTCCATTGTTCAAATATAAGTGGTTTGACAATAAGAGTGATGTGAAAATAGATGAACCAGGTATGACACTAGTTGATTTTCGAAAGGTGGGTTATCGAGATAAACCGTTTATCACGGTACATCAAACATCTCAGGTTTTTTATGTCAAAGATCCAACATCTGACCATTGGTATGTCAATCTTGAAGGCAGAAAACAAATTGAAGTTAACGAAGACAATATGATTAATATTCATATTGCTGACAACCATTTATTTCAAACAACGACAAATTTGGATGACCAACCTCTAGTTGACGATGTACATGCAATTCGGTCACATCATAATGAGAGAATATAAATATGATGAATCCATATCTTTATGTATGAATTCCAAATTTGTGTATAAGTTTTTTTATTAATATTACATAAGTCTTTTATTAATATTTCAAATTTTATGTAATATTACATAAGCTTTTTTATTAATATTGTGGATACTATCTAATGTATTGGATGACCCACATTATTTGTGCCCATATCACAAGAGGCTGGGAAACGGTAATATTTAAATTTAATGAATTTTGATTTTCTCCAACATTTGGAATTCATATACACTAATTAATATCAATTGTCTTGTGCAAAGATTCAAGACTCCTACTCCGATTCCTGAGAAGCCACTTACATTCCTTAGGAAAGCAATTGCAAAACATTTAGTTAGATTATATAATAGTTCATAGTTATTAGATTTAAAATACATTAGAACATGTTGATTTATAGTTATTAGACTTTGTACATTATGTGATGTAAATATTGACCATTGTGTTGAATCTGTGCTGTTATGATATTGTTTGATATGCATATTTATTTTTGTGATAGTGGATATCACAAAAACAAACCTGCTATTAAAAAAATTACAGGAGAATAAGCCGCAGTTGTGGCCAAAACCGAGGTAGAAAGCCTACCTATGGGTTCGGTTATGCCACAAACGAGACCAAAGGTTATACGAAAATTAAAAAAAAGGGTTTTGGCCGGGGTTCAAGCAAGAACCGCTGTCATATCCTAGGTTACTAACCGAGGTAATAACCCCTCTCCCCCTCCCTTTTTTTTTTGTTCTTTACTACTTCGATTTTTGAAGAACCGAGGCAGTAGCCTTCAAGATACTACCGTGGTTGGAACCGCGGCCTAAAGTCCTAGACCCTTTTACCTTGCCCGTATATGCCGCGGTTCTAAAACTGAGACGTATATTAAAAAACAACCGCGGTCGTTTCCCTTCGCTGCACTAGTGATATTTGTATGTAAAACTTTCAAAGGATGTTGCAACATATATGACACAGTTTATATAAAGCTACTAGATACAACTCACCATGCATGAAAAATGGTAGGGGTTCCAAATTTTATCTTACGAAATTTAAACTATCAACTACATTTGTTGGAGATGGATATCCACTATATAATTGTTGATATTATGGCATATGTATGGAAAAGAATAGACATAAATTAGGTAATACAAATATTGCGCCTCATAGTCCTTTTCTTTTAATGAGATATCAAGCTCATACTAGTATGGAATATTGCAACAAGTTTAACTTAAAGTATTTGTTTAAAAATGTGAATAAAGGTCTTGAATAAAGCATAAATGAAAATTATTAATAATTAAGGCGAATATATAGAAACACTTATCTTTGATAAAATAAGTAGATACTATGATTGTAGATATTTAACACTATATGAGGTTGTTTGACAAATCTTTGCTTTTGATATTCATCATAGATTACTAGGTGTTCAAAGATTAATATTTCATCTTCTACACCAACAACCAATTTTATTTAAAAATGTTGAAATTGATGTCATGTGGAACAAGAACCAACATGTGAATACAATGCTTTAAACTTCATTTAAAACTAATAAAAATGATGATGAGGGGAAGAACTTAACCTATGTTTAGATGGCTTAACAAAAAGAATGGAAAAAAAAATATGGTTACAATATTGGTAGGCTTACATATATTCGTGCAAGATCACGTGAATTGTGTTATTATTTTAATATAAATTGCAAAAGATCTGCTCCTTCAATTGTGGAAGACGTTCGAGCTTGGACCGCAAGCTCCGCGCAGCCAACGTCACTTTTCGTGCATGACTCCAAATTGCTGGTGTGCAACGTTAATATTTTGGCTTGCAACGTTTATGTTGTTTCCAACGTTGCTTTTCTCTCTCCACAACCATCGGAATTGCCAACGTTCTGAAACGTTTTAATTAATTAAAATATTAATTTTTGTAAAAGATATTTTGGATATTTGGATCATGGGCCTGATCCATAAACTCTATAAATAGAGCCCCTCCTCCACTCCAAAATCATCAGTTCTCTCATTCTCTCATTTTCTTTCTCTCATTCTCTCTCTCCTTTTATTTTCTTAAAATTGTCCTGGGTTTCATTCTTTCTCTTTGTAAGAGATTCTTGCTAGTTCTGAGATCCTCAGAAATTTATGAGAAGTTCCTGTTGTATCCTGGGGGGCTTGCGCAATACACCGCGGATAAGTCCTTAAGGACAGTGACTCTACACGCCTCAGGAAATATTTGTTCGTGATTCTGTCAGCTTTTCTACAACAAATTGTACTATGAGGATATTATTGACAAAGAAAAATGTTTCATTTATTAGGATAACATAAAGACAATAAATGTTTTTGAAACATACTAAGACGTTTGTTATGCTTTAAGATTATTGTGAGATGATGAAGAATTTCGTAATGAAATTAGCAAACTTGTTTTGGGAAACACTACAAAAAAAAGGTATTATTGATGGTTGAAATCTTTCAAAAATGTTAAAAATCAGTCAATAAACAATTTTCTCAGTTGAGCCAAAATCCGTCAGTAAAAGTGCAATCGATAATATTTATTAATGGAGTTCAATATCTATTGATAATTGTCGAGAGATAAACCTGTTGGTGATTACCAAAGAATATATTTGTCCGTAAAATGGCATAACATTATCAATGAATTATTCGGATCGGTAAATGTAATTCATGTTTATAGTTCAATGAGTTATATTCTTTGCATTCAAATAAACCTGCCAATGTTTCAATACTATATATCCTATACAGACAAAAAATAAAATGACAATAATATATGCATACCCAAACAAATTTGTTAATATTTAATTGAATTTTATAAGTATTTTAAATATTAAAAACTTATAAATTTATGTTATGTTCAAAGGTAATCTTACACGTAAATATTATAATTCTCGTAGAGAGCAGAATTTTTCAATACAAGTAAATTTAAAGACTTGTAATAAACTTTTCTATTTTAAAGATAGTGTTAGATGATGAAAGATTGAAAGATAATGATAACGTAAAATTCAGAGCATATTCTTCTTCTCTTCTCTTCATGCAATCCTCTTTATATAGTCTTCTTCGAAAAATATTCGTTGCTCATAAGCATTGATTTTTACGAAGGTAGGTATCCTTTTAATATGATTACATTTGAAAATTAGGTTAGAAAACTAAAAGTCTGGTTTACAACTGCCACTGATAATCAA
The DNA here is from genome assembly GCA_036885675.1 of Vigna mungo. Taxonomy (NCBI): domain Eukaryota; kingdom Viridiplantae; phylum Streptophyta; class Magnoliopsida; order Fabales; family Fabaceae; genus Vigna; species Vigna mungo. The sequence goes on along the minus strand of CP144700.1, from coordinate 18,900,014 downwards.
TTATCATAAGTAATAATTGATTATTCCAAAAACGATTTCAAAATAACAATTTCTTACTATGATAATCGATTATCCTCAGTGATAATCGACTATCATAAAGACATCTATGAAATTCTTGATTTTAATTGAATAATCGATTATCGTTAGTGATAATCAATTATTGTATCCTTAAGATTTTAATGTATCTCTTGAGTCGAAGCATCCTTTAAATCTTCAACCCTTCTCCATGAAACATCATCATCAAAATCTTTTATTGAAGAAATATGTTCATATTCTTCTTTTTTCTAACACATTGATCACCTCATTGGTGATGGAAGTGTTAAGAAATTGATTTTTTATATATAAAAAGGCAAAAGAAGTCTCTGTATGATGAAGTTTTTAATTCATTATTATTATAATTTAATTTAAAATTAATTTTCTATAATATTTTTCTTATATATATTGGTTTAAAATAGGGTTAAATATGTTTTTAGTCCCTATACTTTGGGGCGATTTTGGTTTTAGTCCATTTTCAAAGTAAGGTACAATTTAGTCCTTCAACTTTAGAAAACTCTGGTTTTAGTCCTTTTTACCAAATTTTTTTAACTTTATTTGCTGTTTCAAGCACGTTTCATTATAGCATTTGGATTGTTTACACTGTTTGACACATTTTTGCTTCAATATTAACTGAGAAACGCGTTTAAAACAGCAAATAAAGTTAAAAAAATTTGGTAAAAAGGACTAAAACCAGAGTTTTCTAAAGTTGAAGGACTAAATTGTACCATAGTTTGAAAATGGACTAAAACCAAAATCATCCCAAACAATAGGGACTAAAAACATATTTAATCCTTTAAAATATCCATGTCTAATGTTCGTATTATGTATAGGTATAAAAATCAAATTTTCTTTTGTATTATAGAATGTATATGTGAATGGAGAGTATGATGAGCATTTATTATTATATAGTTATCATATATAGTAATTGTAATAGAAATGTGAATGGAGATATTCAAATATCAATATTATACATTATACATATATTACAAATGTATATCTTTTTAAGTTAATGATCTATTAAAATATACATATTATGTTTAAGAATGTGAAATAGGGGTTTTGATATCGATTTGTTGTTTTGATTTTGTTATACTATACATGTATAAAGGTTCGAAGGTTTTTGGAGATAATGTTTTATGCTTACTTTTATGTGATATTATGTGATAATATATGACTTGCAGAGTTGACTAATTTTGGGTGGTACCAGCAACGAGTGAAACTTATAAGTCCATTAAAATATATATATATATATATATATATATATATATATATATATATATATATATATATATATATTTCTCTTGTTTGATTATGCCAGAAGTCAATATTAGCATTATTTTGTGTACTACAAATATAATTGAAGACTCTGGAAGAGCTATTATACTTCTACCAAGAGGTTTAATTGAAATTTATTAAGTTCCCAGAATATTTGTCTAAATAGAATATTTGTCTAAATAGATATCATATTAAGAAAAATAATGAAAGAGATATGAAATATATTTGGTTGAATAAAAAATGTGTATTGGAGAAATTATCAACCATCTCTTATGGCTTGTACTACACATATATTGTGACAATTAAAATGCATGTCATTGAAAACCAGAAGTTTACAAATCAAAATGAATTCCTTATTTGGGATGATTAGTTGGGTCATCCTAGATCTATCATGATGCAAAAAATAGTTGAAAACTCATGTGGACACCCACTTAACATATTTGTTTATTGTCAACTCTCAATCAGGCATTTGCAAGGTTATTAGCACAGTTAATTAAGTTTAGAGCTCACTTGCCAAATTATCTGTTTAAGAAAATTCGTCTTGATAATGCTGGTGAATTTACATCTCATGCTTTTCATGAGTATGTCAATTGGAATTGAAGTTGAACATTTAGTATCAAATGTTCATACTCAAAATGGACTTGCATAATCATTAATAGAACATCTAAAATTGATTGCAAGACTATTACTTATGAGAGTTAATCTTGTTAAGACAAGATCATCTAAGAAACCTTTATTTTGACGTTTAAAAAAAGCATCTAACAAAATAATGTTTATCAAAATGACGGTCTAAGATAATGCACTAAACGATGTGTAGACAATATCCTAAATGTAAACAATATACTATAAATGACTTGATAAATAGACCAACATAAACACTATAGTACACATACCATACTAAATGATATAATGAACGTCTAACGTTTTAAATCCAAATGTACGAATAATAATTTTTTTGTCTGTCGTGTTGTTTCTCTTTATTTGTGTAGATCCATAAAGGACAAATGCTTTATTCAAAAGTTCTACGTTGTTTTAGAAGAATGTTAAGAGATATGAAGACATTATGAAAATATTTCTTTAATGCTTTGTGTTTGCCTAATCTGTACAAGCAACACATTTGCCTTTGCAAAAATAACATAACATCTAACCTCGTTTAAAAGGCTACACACCTACATCAAAATTATTGCTTTTGAGTAACAAATTTTTTTCGAAGCTGCCTATATAAATAAGACCGCATGAAGAAAAAAAAAAAGAACTACTTGCATATATTATCATACTGCCAAAATTCTCTTTCTATTGCATCGTCTACCTCTTTGAAAACGAAAATTCTTTGTAACAAGTTTTCTAGATATACTTTGTATTGATCTAAATCATCTCTAAGATAGCTTCTCAATCTGTACTTATTTTTTGGAACACTTTATTTTTATTTTTTGATAATCAGAAGTGATTTAAAACACTTGATTGTTTAACTCAAGGGGAATTAAACGTTTATAGTCAGTTGGACTGTCTTATACTAAGAGTTTTTATACTCGTTGTAAACCAAGAGTGGTAAAACGAGTTTTATCTTTAGTTTAATATCTCCGTAAGTCCCTATTTTCGCCCTGAATTTCAATTAGGTCCCTTTCTTTTTCGACTTCTCAATTAGGTCCTTATTTTTGTAAAATTGAAGCACTTAGAGACCTGCTGTTAAATTAGACAAACGACCGTTTCATTAATCTGACGTGGCATTAAAATTAAATTTTGTATTAAAAATTTGGATTGCACATGTGTAAATTCAGATTTAGAAAAGGATAAAATGCGCAAAACCTAAAAATTTAAGTGCAGACCCAAATTCAATCTTCCATGGTTCCGCCGGCTCTAGGGTTTCCGCCGGCGACCAGTCCTCACCACTGCGCGAACTCAACCAAAGCAAAAATTCAGAATTTGTGCGGGCGACCAGTCCTTACGCTATCCAAATCTTTATCTTCATACCAGAAAAATTCAGAGTATCAATGTTGTCCAAATTCATGTATGCACTAAACAAATCATCTAATGAATCATCCTCTTTCCTCCCAACCACAGGTTCCCCACCAAAACCATCAACACGGTCCATACTCTTAATCGGTTCCTTTAACACTAACTGAATCGGTTTCTTGTATCCCGAGTTCCCTCCCCTGGAATCCTTTAACACTAACTATAAGGAGAAGGACTCAATGGGGGCAAGGAATCCAGAGAGAAAAAAGAGGGCCGAGACAGAAACCTGGAATGGGATGAAACAAAACTTAAATTGGGAGAACCCAAATGCTGAGAAACCGAATTGGAATGAGATTGGGAGCCAAAAAACTGAGGATAGGCTGAAGAAGGTGAAATATTTGTATGAGGGTGTGAGGGTGGTATACCATAGGGTTTCTAATTCTCAGCAACACCCAATTGACTAACAGACACAATAGTATTCAATTGATTTGGGGGCCTGAGATTTGCTACCGATGATGAACCAAATACACTACCATTTCATTTCATATTACTTTGATCAACACCTTCCATTGACTCAACAACTGCCAACCCTTGAGTGACCCAATAGAGGAAAATGCGAAAATATTTCAGCTTTTAGGAGACTTGGTGTGTTGAGAGAGGAAACGTGAAATGGGTTGAATCGTGTTTCATGGTTGGACTACGACGGAGAAGAACAGAGTGGAAAGATGAGACAAGACCTTGAAGGAGATGTGAATGTTATTGATGGTGGCCAAGTCCTTGAAGGAGATGATGTTGAATGGAGGATGCAGATGATGTTGGCTTCATTATTGAGAAGGGGTTTTCGGGTTCTGAAAGAAAAGGGGTGAATGGAAGAAGATAAGGGGTTTGTCTTTTTTGTCCTTTGAAGACATATGATTTAACTTTGCTTAATCCATTTTTTAATATAAAAATGAATTCAAACTCATTTTTAATGCCATGTCAAATTAATAAAATATACTGACCATACCATGTAGGTTAAATTTAAACAGCCGTTTGTTTAATTTAACGGCAGACCTCTAATTGTTTCAATTTTATAAAAAGAAGAATCCAATTGAAAAGTTAAAAAAAAAAGGGACCTAATTGAGATTCAGGACAAAAATAGAGACTTATGGAGATATTAAACCTTTTATCCTTTCAAAGATAGTGAAACTTTATATCTTAAAAGTGAATTAAACATAGCTTAGTTAGAATAAATTAATATAAAAACGACTCTTCTCTCTGTTATCCTTTTACTAGCTTTCTAAATACTTTCTAAAAGTCCTTAGGTTTCATATCTTCCATTGGATACTTATATTTGTATGTTGAACTATTGATTCACATTAGGTTGAAGTAACTAATAATTATCTGATAGATAAATGAGAAGAATAATATGTCTTTTATATAAATATTTATTTATTTTTCAATTTTAATTTAATTTTATTTCTTTTATTATTTAGACTAAATAACTTTCATTTTTATTTATTTTTCTATTTCTCTTTTATTATTTATTTTTCTATTTTTTTTCCTCCTATTAAAAATTTAGAGAGAGAGAAAATATGTGTAACATATAATATGATGTAAAATAAAAGAGAAGAAAATATTAACTGATAAAAGTATTTATGTAAATTTTCATTATACATTAACTTTTGAGATTTTAAAATATATTAAGTTGTTTAATATATCAAAATCAGTATATTTTAAACACAATAACCAAAAAAAAAAATGTATTCGATTTTGTTCCAACCCAATTTTTTTAACAAAGTTTGGAATGTTTCAAAGGGAGAGCCATAGACAACTAATTGACCTAGAAAAAGGGAGCAGTTTCCCACAAAAAGATCAATACTATTCTCAGCATAGGATTCTTTGTGAACAAGTTTTTTTTTTTTTTGTGATGTTTGTGAGTGATCCTAGTTAGTGTAGATTCTAGGTTACAAAACTTCATAAATTTGTGTTGGTTTTAATAACCAGGAACTTGTACCTTAAGTATTAGGTTAAAGAATGTTTTCCATCTGAGTCTCTGGCATATAGTGTGATTTAAAAATAAAAATAAATAAGTGACACACAAGCCAAATAGGTAGACAGCAATTGGGTGCTTTGATTCATTCGATAAAAAGAATATATAAACCCATTTTAGTGTTTCAATGAAGTTAAGGCATGAAAATAGTTAACTATACGAAAACATTTCTTATTGTGTATGTGTGTTGTTATAAAGAAAATAATTTTGATATACAGAAAATTAAATAAAGCAGGATAGCCATATATGGTGCATACAATTATTACAGATACATACGGTTTGGGTCATATAAAGAACCTAGAAACTCAGAGACAGTCTCGGGACAAAATTGTTCCACGTGTTGTCATAAATAATATGAAATTTTGTATCAAAATATAAGAAGAAAACTCTAAACCTAACATCATCCTATAAAATTAATTTTATATTTTTACACTCATGTCAACATATTTTTATTATATAAAAATATAATTTTAATTGAAGTATAAATATAATTTTTTTTCAAAAAAATACAAGTATATATAAATATAAATAAAAATGAGTGTTGTTTGAATAATAACATCAAAGACGTATAAAATAGTATTTTAAAATTGATAATATCTTTAAAATAATGAAATTCAATTATTTTAATATTAAAACATTAAAAAATAAATACAAATTTGATAAACAAGTTTTATTATTTCAAATACTTTATCTTTCTATAAACTACTTTTTTTTATGGTCTTAATTATGACTTCTCTCTAAAGCCTTATAACCCTTAGATAATTTTTTTTAATATATAAGATAGTTGGAGTGATCCTCGCGATGAGTTTTTCACTTCTATCGGATCAATTTCTTAATTTGAGTAACTTGATTTTCTGTCTCTTTCCTGTGTCAAAGTTGTCTTGTTTTTTTGCATGGGAGCTTACTCTGCTTGCATGTGTTCTTTTAATCATCTATATGAATCTCTCCTGGTCAATGATCATAATGGTATGTCATTATCGTTCTTGTGATGATTTGTGTAAATATAGCACCATGTGGAGTTAAAAGAGTTTTGGTATTTTTAGAGTTGTTTGAACCACCTTTTAAAGGTGATGAAAACTAATTTCTTGTATTTGCATGTTGAATTGTTTAATTGTTTCTAAAAGTGTGAATTTTGGTGTATTAGATATTAAATTGATTATTAAACTTTGTATTATTTTCAATTTGTGTATATAATCATTTCAGTATGCATTGGATTTATTGAAATCTTAAAATTTATTTATGTGTTGTTGAGAATGCCTCTGAGTTTTGAATTAAGTAACATACACTTGTTGGATTAAGAAGCACGAATTTTATGATCATTAAAATGTTTAATAATGAGAATTGGCTCAAGGAGTTTCAAATTACATAAATCACGCTCAAAAAGGAAAGTTGAGATTTTCTTATAGCATCGAGCATCACTGATAGTGCTAGGCGGCACATAGACAATGACTTCTCTGAGTTGGTTGTCACTGGAAAGGGTTCTTCTTGCTAGGTGACACTAAATTTAGAAAACTCACTAACTTTGTGTCGTTGGATGCTAATCAGGATTACTAGGTGCCCAAGAATCAAATTAAATCATGGGAGCTCTAAGAATCCTCTTGTTGGGCGACCATTGGACTCGTTGGGTGCTTAGGCTAGTGTTGGGCGCTGCTTAGCTAGTGTTAAACACTACTCTTCTAGGGATTTCTGTTTGAGTTACACTGAGCGGCTATAAGTGGTGTTGGACAATAACTGGGTGACTTTAAATATATTTTATAAATTGTATAATGGGTTGTTTGAGGTATGTAAACAAATGTTTATATGTTGATGATATCAGCTTCTATAATTTGTTAAATTATGGATTGAGAGGACGAATGGATTTTCAAGGGAAAAAAAAATCCTTGTGAAGCATGTGTTTCTTTAAGTGTGGACTGAAGAAAAGATTCATAATAAAAATTATCATAACACTTTACTAATCATTCAAACTCATGTAAGGGAGAATAGATTACGAGTTGAGAGTAGTAGGAGGTTCTAATCAAAAGAACGATTTGGAGTTTGATGGACCTATGTAGGATTAATCTTATGAGTGGAAGTTATCCATCACTAGTACTAAAACTTCCAAATAATTTGACATCAATGCACTTTATCTAAATGATTGAGTCTAGAAGAGTCTTTATTGACATGACTTATACTACTTGGATTGCTTAATATGTCAATACTACACATTTATTTAATATACGAAGTATCTTTTCTTTGTTAGTCTATTTTGTGTTGTATTCTTCTTTTACATTTGTTACCTTTATCACTGTCGGTGTGAGCATAAATCGAACTACCTCTAGAAAAAAATGGTGATGGAACTGTGTAATTCTAGCACTGTGATTCTTTTTGCCTAAGGCCTGTTTGAAAGACTTTCATCTTTTGATTATAATTTTCCTTGTAAATATATCATATGTTGTTATAGCTATAATATTGAAACAACTATAATAACGTATTATAATGTTGGATTGTCCACTAGTGCAAAAACGCTGTTTAACGTCACCGAATAGACGTCGGTTTGTTGGTAACCTGACGTATATGAGTGTACGGTGGCATTATCGTAAATAACTTGGTAACCTGGACGTCGGTTTTAGGTCCCGGCAACGTCTATTACACTGTAGACGTCCACACTGACACAAACTGACGTCTAATTCTCAGAGGTAGGTGAGAAGACAGTCCTTTGACGTCGGTGTTCACGGGGGGCCGACGTCTATGAGGCTGCAATTAATGCTCTTCACCTAATTCCGAGGCGCTTAGACGTCGCGTGGTAAAAAGGCGACATCTATGGCCTGAACGGAAGGCGGGAAGACAAAAAATCTTCAATTTAGACGTCGGGGATCAGTGGAAGTGACGTCTACCTGCCTTTAATTAATTAGGTTCGCCAAACTCGAGGGGCTTAGACGTCAGATTAAAGGGGTCCTGACGTCTATGTGCCTGTAAGTAATTATGTTAATCATTATAGACGTCGGCGCCCTATCATAATTGTCATGAACATCCCTGATAGGAAATCAAACATCAATCGATTCAGCTTCCTAGATGTCGGCTCCCCTCGAAACCGACGTCTAGTGGGTATTCAAAAAGTTAGTTTAAATGTTAACTTGGATGTCATATTAGTGATATAACCGACATCTAGGTGACTATAGACGTCGGTGTCTGGAGCAACCGACGCCTAATTTTATTTTAAATACAACCGCAAACTCTTCGCGACATTCAGTTTCTGATATCGTCTTCCTCTTCTCCATTTTCTCTTGCGGCCTCTTCCTTTTCTCGGTTGTGGCACCTCTTCTTTTTCTCTCTTGCGGCATCCCAGGTGCGTGGTTTTTTTTAATGCTTACCGTTTAAACTTTGTTTAGTTTTTCATCTATTATTTTCTGGTTCAACTGATTAAAATTTGCTTTCTTTGTGTTGCGTTTTAGTGCAGTTTTGTTCCTTTCTTGGGGTAACGTAGTAACACATTCTCCATTTGCTAGCTGCTTCCCAGAAATAGCGGCTTCTTTTGAATTTCTTTTGATCGTTTCAACCCAAAATCTCTAGTTTTCGTTTCACCGTGATTTTTGCCTCTTGCAGATGAAAAAGGGAACTAAGCAACCACCCAGGTTCGGTTTTGGGTTGAAGGGATCATAAGAAATTCAAAAGACGCAAGCTTTTTTTGGGGGGAAACTAGCAAAAGGAGATTGTGCTACTAGGCTATCCAAAGACGGGAAAAAAATTACACTAAAACACAACCACTTTATTAGACGTCGGTTAATGTATACACCGACGTCTATAGTACCTCTTAGACATCAGACAATGTCATTTCCGAAGTCTTTAGTGCCTCTTAGACGTCGGTTAATGCTTTGTCCGACGTCTATATAGTGCCTTTAGACGTCCAGTTAAACCAGAACCGACGTTTATTGACGTCGGTCTCTGATACTAACTGATGTCATTATAGACATATGTGGTTAGGATGTCGGACGTCCCATTGACGTCACCGGTTTAGACGTCGGTTTATTAATAGACATTAAAAACCCAAAATAACCGATGTTAAACAACGTTTTTACACTAGTGATCTGACTTTATATTACTAATTATGAAATGTTTCACTTAATTATTTATGCTATTAAATGAAAGGTTACACAGCGGTAATTTTTTTTTTCATAATTTAAACCATTCAACTTTTATCTATAACAATTCTTTAATTTATATATTTTATAAGGTTTCAATTTTTAATAATCTTCATAGTTTAAATTATATTTTAATCAATATGTTATTTTTAAATAAAATGAATGATATTTTATTATAAATATTAGAAAGACAAATATCATGAAGTGTAACAATCATGAGTGCTTTTAAAGATGTTTCATTAGGAAAACATGTTATTATTATTGTTTTATTCAAAACTTAAAAAAATAAATATCTATCTTTATATTAAAGGAGTGTGACTTTATTTAATGTAATTTAAAAGTGTATGTAAGTGCAATTCTTTAATACAATAAAATAAAATAATACAATGTATAATGTTAATATGTAAGCAATTGATAATTGAGTAATAAAACAAACAATCAACACTCTAAATAAAGTAAAAACGATGACATTGAAATAATGTAGAAAATATAAATGTAATGATTTAACAATAAAATGAAATAAAAGTTAAAATTTTAGTAATGAAATATTTTTAACAACCTGTCTCTATTATTTTGAATGATAGACTGCAAAGTAATTGTAGAATGAAACGTCCTATACATCAATAATGTAAAGTTCTGACAATGAAAAAAAAACCAATGTATATAATTTGACCACCATGATTGATTCCAAGGTACAAATATTTTTGCTATTCATACCATATATATAGAGAACAAAATTTAATTTTAAATTTTCACATTCTTCTTATATATATATATATATTATAAATTTTAGGAACCTCATAAAAAAGGTTTATAGGAACAACTCTACTATATGTATTTTTCAGTTTCATCAGAGCTATTTTTTGGGTTAAAATATTGCATATATGAGAAAAATTTACTTATATAAAACTATTAATTATTATTGACATTTTAATGAAATTTTAATTAAGGACTGAAGAGTTTATGTGATTTTTTGGATAAAGTTGACCTAATATCATGTAGGTGCAATATATAAATTGGTAAGTCTTTGAAAGACCATAGAGAACAATGTGTATTCTCATGTGTGTAAAAGTGTTAATGTTGAATAGAATTTTATAAGGTTCAGGATTATGTTAAGAACAAGAGAGATGCATGAAAATCAAGTTTTCTTTTCTTGTGTAGTATTATTACAACGTGTAAGATAAAAATAAAATTTATGAGATCTACATTTTTTTTTTTGTTAATGACTCAATTTAAAAGAAAAACGAATGAAAAAGATTAAAATATATCAATTAAAATTAGATGATTTAAAACTTTTATAAAGTATAAAAATTTGAAAATTGTCACATTTTTTATATTTAAGTTTATGATTTTTTTTCTCTTATTTCTATTTTTTACTCAATTTTAGTCTGGATATTGATCAATCAATTTTAGTTTAAATATTGTTGTCCCTTAAAATTGAAGAATCATTCTCAACATCATTTCTTTGTTTGATTTTAATGAAAATTTACTTCAGATTAAAGTCGATTATAATTATTTATTAGTATTTTTTTTTATCAATATATGGCTGTGCTACTTTTTAGACTATGTTAGTTAAAGGTTTTTTTGTTAGTCTTAAGTGAACTACAATTATTTCTTGCTACTGTGGAATGTAACATAATAATAATATTTTACTCTACAATAATGTCCGAATTTCACATCTCAACTTTAAAATACATATACTACTCAATAATACTGTATTAAACATACACACACATTCTCTTTATATATTCATTATTTACAACAGGACCTTAAGTCCTCCAAAGAATATTACATGACTTATATCAAACAAAAATTATTATTTAAAACTCTAAGTATTATTTTCTTTCGTAACGTACATGTTAGAATGAGCTAATTGAGTTTAAACACATACTATAATATAATTACTAGTGTAAGAAAAGTTTTTTTTATACAAGTTAAAAAAAAGTATTGACTTTTTATATCAATTAAAAATATAATTAATATAAAAAATTTTCTCCAAATCATTTCAAAATTAAAAGTTCTCTTTTTCTAACTAAATCAGTCTCGTTATAATCTAAACTTTTCTTTCAATTTTAATTTCTTCGTCCAAAAAACAAGAAACCCAAATTCACATAATTCATTATCTTTGTGAACGCAAAACGATTTGCACTACGTATAAATTGTTGCAATTTAGGCACCACTCCAAGCGAGCTTCACCAATGCAAAATCATTGCATTGCATATAAATATGCATCATGAGCCACACTCAATGCAAGCTCCAATGCGCCCGAAGGAAATCACCTACCACAAACAACGTACGAAACCATATCACTTCGTGTGTTGTTGCAAAATGTGACCTCACTAGATCTCCAACGCACTAGCAACACTCGTCGGAGAAGGCAATACCTTCATGCAATTGACAACACCTTCTACTCAAATTTAGTTCATAGTGTGTCAGAAGATGAAAAGTTAGATAGAGTCAAATATTTTGTCAAATGTCCTATTATTTTATAACTCTTAATTTTGGCGATTCACAATATTAATTTTTTATGGTGTAATATTTCAGTAATTATTGTAATTATTCATCAACATCCTATTTAGGAAAGTATTTGTCTGTATTACCATAATTATAGGATCTTAATTGTACATAACTACTTGTATTTAAACAATACATGATCGATGCATATTATCACGTTCAATACGATTTTTTATCTTGGTATCAGAGCTACAAGCAAACAACTTTGATTTAATTATTCATACATTAAATGGTTTGGATTCTTATTACAATTCAGTGGTTGTCAAATTGTTTGACCAGATTAACATTAGTTGGGTTGAATTGCAAACTCAATTGTTAACCTTTGAAAACATATTAGATCAAATCAATAATTTCAGTAGCCTTAACCTGAAAGTCTCTGCAAACTTTACCGCTAAGAAAGAGTCCAGAGAAAACAGATTTGGATCCCAAGGTGATTGGAGAGACTCTAATTTTAAAGGTACAAGAGGTGGCAAAGGAAGCGGTAGGATGTCAAAACCAATATGCCAATTATGGAAAAGGATTGGCCACACTGTTATACAATGTTATTATCAATTTGATAAATTTGATGAGTCCTATATAGGGAAAACTCAATCTGTTGAAAGTAAAAATAAGGAACACACAACGCATTCATAGTTTCACCTTATCAAGGTCAAGATTATGAATGGTATTTTGATAGTGGATCTAAGAACCACGTGATTCACCAAAGTGACAAAATTCAGGAACTTGGTGAAAATGATGGTACAAATTTTTTATTTGTTGGTAATGGTGAAAGACTGAAAATAATGGCCTCAAGATCAACCAAATTAAATAATATTCATCTGCATGATGTTCTTTATGTTCCAAAAATTTGTCAAGTATTTCAAAATTGATTGCTGACAACAATATTCTTGTTGAGTTTGATGAAAATTGTTGCTTTGTGAATGACAAAATGACAGGAAAGGCTCTTCTAAAATAGGAACTTAAAAATGGCTTGTATCAACTATATGAGAATAAAGACTCTTATGTCTACATGTCTCTTAACGAAAATTAGCATAAAAAATTTGGACATCACAACAATAAAGTTATGGAAAGAGTCTTGAAGAAACACAATGTGAAAACATCATCTAGTGACTCATTCACATTTTCTGAAGCTTGTCAATTTGGAAAATTGTATATGTTGCCTTTCAAAAGCTCTTCCTCACATGCTAATGAAATTTTATATTTAATTCATACTGATGTTTGGGGTCCTGCCCCAATTTTGTCTACATCTGGGTTCAAATATTATGTTCATTTTATTGATGATTTTACTAGGTTCACATAGATTTTCCCCTTAAAGCAAAAATCATAAACTATACGTGTCTTTACTCTTTTCAAAGCTATGATTGAAAATCAGTTTAACAGAAAAATTAAAGTCATTCAATGTGATGGAAGTGGTGAATTTAAACATGTAAATTGCCTTAAAATCAGGAATTGCTTTTAGAATGTCTTGTCCCTACACCTTTCAACAAAATGGCAAGGCTAAGAGAAAACACAAACATGTTGTTGAACTTGGCCTAACCTTGTTTGCACAAGCCAAAATGCCCCTACACTACTGGTGGGATGCCTTCTCAACTTTTGTATACCTAATCAATAGACTACCATCATTAATAAATCCAAACAAAAGTCCATACTCCCTAATTTACGTGAAAGAACCTGATTATGGAAACTTGAAACCTTTTGGTCGTTCCTGTTATTCTTGTCTCAAACCATACAATCAAAATAAACTCTAGTTACATACAACTAGGTGTGTGTTTCTTTGTTACAGTAACTCACACAAAGGATACAAATGCATGAACTCTAATGAGAGAATTTTCATCTCAAGACATGTGATTTTCAATGAAAATCACTTCCCATTTCATGAAGGCTTCATTGATAGAAGAAATTCTTTAAAAGAATTAATTGAACCTATGTCAATTTTGCTTCCAAATTACTTTGCAAGTACCACTATTAACAATACTTTTGAACCTGATAACAATACTACAAGTCATCAAGAAGAAATCACAAGTGATAGTTTTGCCAACAATGGCACAAATGAAGGAGATATTGGTTGTTAAAAAAGAAGTGCTTAGTTTCTCACACCAAGAGGGCGGGGAGGAATTGGTGATGTGTAAAAACATTTGCTTTTAAAATCTTTTTCACAAAATAGGATGTCTTTGAACTTTTCTTGAATCACAAGTAAATTGTATGCAATGTAACAATACACTTAATTGAATGCAACAACAGAATAATCGATTATATGTAGAGAGAAGAGATAAGAAAATTCAAACACTGCTTTTTATACTAGTTCGGCCAACCTGCCTACATCTAGTGTCCTTCCACTTAACCTGAGAAGGAAGCCAATGCACTATAGAGATCTGAGTTTTCACACCAAGGTTTTTACACCGACCTCACGTCAAAATTTAGAACACCTCTCTAACCCACTAATCTACTATAGGTAGTACAAAAATAGACACACAGAAAGAACAATCATCTTTTGCTGTCAAACCCTTTGAGACACCCTCAAAGTCAAGAACCTCGTTCTTCTTCCTGTATACACCACAGGGAATACCAGCAAATCTTCAGTGATTGGATCAGCTTCTGATCAAGCATTAAACACCTTCTTATGCAGAGTGATCAGACGTTCAAAATCAAATAACCTTGCCACGCAAGAAACCTTCAAGACTTTAATCACCACAGTAGTTCTTGGGGCTTTTCTCTCTTCTGTAAGATATCAGCACGCACACTGAAAAGATATGAAAGTGTAAAGATCAATTCTTCTTACATAAATCAAGTCATGTGTTAATATATAGTATAACTCAAAACAGACGCGTTTTAATCGATGAGGCTATTAATACAGTCGAATACAATTCACAATTATAACAGAATAATAACAGTCAAATGTATTTATTGAAAGTGCAATTAATGTAATCGATTTGTAATAAATTTTTGGTCAATATATTAAAAAATATGACCGTTGTGACAATTATGTCAAGCATTGAAACAATTTTCAAATCAATAACTAACTTAGTCGAATACAAGTTGCATGCAATCGATTAAGTAGAAACACTTAGCACATTTTTGAAAACTCTTCTTCTCAAAATACATCACAACACTCTTGAAAAATATTTCTGCAAACACACGAGTTTTAATTGATTTAACCAATAATGTAATCGACTTAAAACTGTTGTTTTGCCACACTTTAAAGTTCAAACATAGTGCTTGTGGTTTTTCATTTTCGAAAACTTATATTATGCATACTCAGATAAAATCACATATTAAACACAGTGGTATGTTATAATTAACACAATTATATTCATAGATATGCTTGTACAAATACAACACAGTGAGCATAAGCATATAACATGTATAACACAATATAAGCACATGTGTTAGTATTAATTATGTGTTGTCATAATAAAAAACATAGATATATGAGATTGTGGGTTCAGCTGAACCTGTGCTCCCCCTATCAACAATGTCAACATTGGTAAATCTTTTACTAATACATCAAGATAAATACATCAAGATAAAGTCAAGAAGAAGATTCAACATCAGCAAAGTTAGTAGAGAACAAAATAAAACTAAAAATGAAATTAATCAACTTAACACAAACACTCATTGGATGGTGACTATAAGTAAAGATGGAATTTACAAGCTTAAGCAACCGTACATAGGATTAGCAGAGGTTTGTGAAGATGAAAAAAAAACCGAAATATATATGTAGATTGTCCAAGGCAATATACGGTTTGAAACAGACACCAAGAGTTTGGTTTGATAAACTAAGAGACACGTTTCTGAATTAGGGTTTTCAAAACACCAAAAGTGATTATTCTCTATTCATTCTTAGAGGTACAAATCATATCACATTCCTTCTCATTTATGTTGATAACATTATTGTAACAGGAAGCAACCACCAATATTTAGAAACATTCATCAATCAACTAAATGTTGTTTTCTCACTAAAAGACTTAGGACATATATACTACTTTCTTAGCATTGAAGTACAAAGGAATGATAGTATAATGTACCTAAGGCAAACTAAGTACATAAAAGATATTTTGAAGAAGTTTAACATGGAGACAATTTCTATCTGTCCAACACCAATGGTGACTGGTAAACAATTTACTACAAAAGGGGAACCAATGACCAATGCTACTTTTTACAGATAAGCCATAGATGCATTGCAATATTTGACCAACACAAGGCTAGACACTACTTTTTCTGTCAACATACTTAGTCAATACATAACCACACCTACCAATATCACTGGCAAGGAATAAAAAGAATACTAAGATATCTTTAAGAAAGAATGAACCTATGTTTGCACATACAACCTTCAAATGATCTTGACATAATGAGGTATTCTAATGCAGATTGAGTAACTAGTATTGATGACTAAAAATCCATGGTAGGACAATGTTTGTTTCTTGGAGAAACTCTTTCTTCCTGGTCTTAAAGAAAACAAAAGGTAGTGTCACAATCAAGCAGAGAATCAGAATACAGAGTCATGGCTGATATTGCTGTTGAAGTAGCTTGGATTAAATCTTTGTTGACAAAACTGAAACTACAAATGCTCAGAAAACCAATTATTTGGTATGATAACCTAAGTGCCAAGTCAATTGCTTTTAATCTAGTCATACACACACAATCTAAACAGATTGAGATAGATGTGTACTACATACATGATCAAGTCCTACAAAATGAAGTAGTTATGACCTATGTTCCTACTACTGATCAAATTGTAGATTGTTTGACTGGACCTCTCACTCATACAAGATTTAACTTGCTAAGAGACAAACTTGACATGACCATGTCACTACCAGTTTGAGAGGGGATGTTAGACAGAATCAAATATTTTGTCAAATATCCTATCATTTATGACTCTTGATTTTGGCGATTCACAATATTAATTTTCTTTTATGGTGTAATATTATATTGATTACTATAATTATTCATCAGTATCCTATTTAGGAAATTATTTGTTTGTATTACAATATTTATAGGATATTGATAATACATTACTACTTGTATTTAAACAATACATCATCAATGCATATTACCATATTCAAAACCATTTTCTATCTTGAAAGAGAAGGAAGCGAGAGTGAGGAAAGGGAAAGAGGAGAGTGAAGGTTTGAGGTTTAGGAACACTTTTATTACAAATAAAAAAATAAAAATTACTTTCTATACTGGTTATAATTAGAACCAATATATAAAGTTTTCTTATTTATTAAAAAAATGTTACCGTATCCACTTTTTATATCGATTATAATTAAAATCGGTATATAAATTTTTTCTTATTTATTGCAAATATGTCACTGCATCCACTCTCTATATCGGTATAACTAGAACCGGTATAGAAAATTTTCTTCTTTATTACAAAAATTTCACTGCATTCACTTTCTATACCTTTTATAACTATAACCGGTAAAAGAAATCTTATCATATTTATAATTATGTTACCACACCACTTTTTACACTTAATGGATTATAATCGGCATAATATAAAAAGTATTTTTTTGCACTAATGAAAACACACATATTACATTGTCAAGGAAGACATTCTTCAACAACTTTCACAATGAAAAACATCAATTGATTCCATTTATCTTTTAATTGTATGATGTCTTGATTTATGTGATCAAATAATTAAGAAAAGTAGGATATCTTTTTTACTTAAAGAGCTAACATTTTAACACCTTGTCAAACACCTTGTCAAACACGCCAATTCTTATGCTACATAGACCAATAACATCAAAAGTATCCATACACATTCTAAGAAGCACATATCATATAAACATTATCATCATATGTGTATTTCACCTTTTATTCCAACAATACCTTTGTTATGCCTATCAAACACATATAATCATCCACACTAATGCATAAATAAGATTTAATGTCACGCGTTTTGTAGGGAGGTTCAACACACACACATATACACATAGATCTCCACACTGGTAAGATATTTTCCGCTTTGGGCGAAGCCCTCACGGATTTTCTTTTTGGTACCACTCCAAAAGGCCTCCTTCCAATGGAGGTATCTTATGTGTATATATACTCAGGTTCATCTCTTACTTTATCCAATGTGGGACTTTGTTTGTACCCAACATCCTCCCCTCAAACAAAGGACCACCTCTCCTACAACGGAAGTCTTTTTCTTTCCTATCCTCGAGTACACCATCTCTTGCTCTCCACCTCTCATGATTCACTTTTAGACTATCTGCCACTAGCCACCTGTCAAAGCTTGCCACTGGCCACCTGTCAAGGCTTCACCTGATCATGGAGGGACGTACTCGTCTGAGCCTGGTCACCAGACCTGAACCATCGGCTCTGATACCATTTGTAGGGAGGTTCAACACACACACATACACATAGATCGCACTGGTAAGATATTGTCCGCTTTGGACGAAGCCCTCACGGATTTGCTTTTTGGTACCACTCCAAAAGGCCTATTTCCAATGGAAGTATCTTATGTGTATATAAACTCATGTCCATCTCTTACTTTATCTGATGTGGGACATTGTTTGTACCCAACACGTTTAACGTCTAACGAAAGGAAATCCAATATAAAATATGACCGGTGACAGTTTTGTAAATAAAACTTCATTTTAGAAGTCGGTTAAATAGGTTCCCGACGTCAAATAAGGTATAGACGTCGGCTCCTGCAGGGTGAGACGTCAAATGGTCTGCATACAGAACTGAAAAGTCAATATTTTATTGCCTTTAGACATCGACTACAGGCCCCTCGACGTCTAATTGCAAGTAGATGTCGGCTTCACCCTCCACAAATGTCAAAAATGTCTGAAAATATCTCATTTGGGCGCCAATATTAATTTTTTTTGCTACTTAGACATCGACCCCCCTCCCCACAGATGTCAAAAAGGTGCGAAATTACCTCATTTTGAGCGCTAATATTATATTTTTTATCGCTTAAATGTCAGCTGGGAAGGGGGACCGAAGTCTTAGAGCACTTAGACATTAGTTGGGAAGGGGGGTCGACGTCAAATATCGTGCATTTTTACCCACTCCAAAACGCGAGCACCAGTTACGCTTTTTCTTTCTCGCTGCCTTCAACTTTTTTCTCTGCTTTCTCTCATTCGCCATTAACGTTCAGATAAGTTTTCTTCCACTTTACACCATTTAAAATCATCATTTTATTCTCAATATATATATATATATATATATATATATATATATATATATATATATAACCATCCAATAACAAATAATAATCAACACATTGACTAAATGCAATTATTAACCCTTCTTAGATATGTCAACTAGTCAAAAGATTTATTTATTTGATACTTTCATAAAATTCAACAAAATTAACCTCTCACAAAGAAGAATAAATGATCTAAGTAAGGATTGAACCATTTATCAAAACTCACTTAATAATTTAATTACAAGTATTTTTTTTAAATCCAAAAGAAATGACAATTTTTTTCGTAATTTAAATTTAAATAAATTTCACTCTAAAATAATGTTAAACTCCAAAAACAATTTAAAATAAAAAAAAGTAACATACAACTCAAAAGTAATCCAAAAATAACTCAAAAGGCGAATAAATAAGTTTATAATACTGATAATTTTTGTGTCACTTATCCATTTATAAAATTAGAGTCTTTAATGTATTAATTTATAATAATTTACTCTCTTGGAACATGTTTTTCTTTATTTCCATTTACAATACAATAAAAATATGTTAACAAAAAAAATAATTAAATTAAACTAGATGGGTTGACGAGTCAACTCAGCTCATCATGGATTCAACCCAGGTGAGCCGAATTCTAAGTGAGTCAGAATTGAAAATTAGTCCATATAAAAAAAAATTTCAAACCCAACTCAATTTGAATATGTGGTGGGTCAGTTTAACTCAACTGAGTTTTAATCTATTTTGACATAACTATATTTTATTAATATTAACGAGACTATTTTTTTATCAATAATATGTTTAGTTCACCTTGACAAATAGCTCATAATCCAATTATTTATGCACTGGTATAAGTTAGATTTGGTATTTATTTGAATTCTCTCAAATGTTTAGATGCGATTATTTCTTGTACCTATCAATTTTAATTTCTTTTACTAAAATTTGTAGTAGTTATTATGTAAATAAATTCCTTTTTACGCTTCACTAATTGTTTACAGGTTAGATTTATATTTAATATTTTTATATAGTTATTATTATTATTATTATATTTAGTGGTCATTTTTATATTTAATACTTTTTAATTAATTATTATAATATTCTATTTAAATAAAAATATTAAACTTTAATACTTTTAAACTAAACAAGTTTGAAAAAAAAATTAAAATTTTTATTTGAATATATTTAAATTAGGTAAGAAAACATACTAATAATGACCGGTACAATTTTAGAGTGTCATCAAATTCTATAAAATATCCATTCATTTATTCAAAATAACTATAATGCAAATAAAATAAAAAGAACTCTCTTTACAATGTATTTCATAATATAACTACATAAACTAAATTACTCTACTCATACTCTATAAAGCCATTGTCAATGGGTTTCACCTACCACACACAAAAGGTTAGTTCATTCCATGTCTTAGACCAATATGGAGTACCTAGACTAGGACCTCCTACTACTCTCACTTACTGCATGCATCACTCCTCTCTAATTGAGAATGAGTGACATTAAAGTATTATGATAACCTCCAAGACTAAGCATCTTACATTCATACATTCCAAACTTGAAACAACCATTTAGAATTTCACCTTAAAAATTCTTGTCCAACCATATTTTAAATACATCATGTATGAATCATCATTCAATTCAATAAATACTTTTAAACAAACTTCAAGCCCTAATATAGTTTATAGTTACCGAAAATCAAAAGAAAGAAAGTTTTAACTCGTGATCTAAACCAAATGCTCAACACCTGTCCTGACCCAACAAAAGAACTCCCCTCGCTCAGCGAGCAACCCCTCGTTCTGTTAACAACGAAACAAAAAGTTCTTGTTACCCAACAAGAACTATCGCGCATCAACTATTATAGCAAGCTTTTAGGCCATCAAAATTATCCAAATCTCGCTTTTAAACTTAAATATTGAATTCACTAACCTATTTATGACTATATTAACTCTCACTTTGATCTCTTTGTCAAAAATTCAGATTTTCCATCACCAATTCACTACTTATAAGCTCACCATTCCTTTTTACCCATTTCTAATTTCAAATTGATAAACCAAACATCTAAGCAAGTCTCGAATGGCCTAAAAACTCAATTTCTCTCATTTTTAGATAAGTTTAAAATAATCATAAAACAAACTTAAAAACTCAATTTCTCTCATTTTTAGATACCCAAATGCAGCCTAATAAATCAATTTCAATAAAAATTAATTTTTCAAACAGCAGAAAACACTGAAGTTAGCTAGCTATCTGTTGTTTAATTTTCATTTTGTGTGCATATATCAGCTAAAATTGTGGTTGGTGCAAACGAAATCCTGTTTCAAATTTTTAAAATTATGTTAATGAAGCCATATATAATAATAATAAGAATAGTATATAATAATTGTGGAAATATATGTATATATATATATTTATATACTGTGGAGTAAAAGAGAGAGGAAGATTAATTTAAAATTATTATCCATGAGTGAAGTAGATGTATATAGAGGATTGGCAATTGAGTAGTGAGCTGAAGAGAAAGTAGAAGAGAAGAGAGAGAGAGAGAGAGAAAAAAAAGATAGAGAGAGAGAGAGAGGTTGGTGGTTTGGATCAAAGATCAATGAAAGGCAGTGGCTGCAGTGAAGCATCATCTGGTGGAGGAAACATGAATGGGAAACCTGCATGGCTAGAGAAGCTTATGGCTGAGACATTCTTTGGCAACTGTGGGGTCCACCAGAATCAAAAGAAGAACGAGAAGAACGTCTTTTGCTTGCACTGTTACCTTAGCATCTGCCCCCACTGTCTCCCTTCTCACCGTTCCCATTCCCTTCTCCAGGTATCAGTTTAACTATCATCGTCATCGTCACAATTTCACTTTCTTACTCCACATCTATATATAAATCCACCATTCTTTTTCTAATTGTTCTTCAATCTTTATATATCTTCATCACCTTCTTCCACCAAGTTTTGGTGATTTGCATGTGCTGTTTTTATCCTTCTTCTGACTTGGATCTTGCTTTGCATGTGCTCTTTTCTTTCATTATCTTTATGTTTTTGCTGACTTTCACTTTTGGAGAATTTCTGATAGTTTTTTTCTTTGATTCTTGTAACTTTTCTTTTTGTTATCCCTTGAATAATCAAGATGACTGTCAGATATTGAAAGTTTTCATATATGTTTCAGAAGTGAATTTTTAACCAAATTTTCAACCTGTTTGGATAAACTTATATGGAAAAGTTTAACATGAATCTTGTGGGATGTTTGGGAATCGGGAATCCCTTTGCATGACTGCAATAAAGAGTTCATCACTTTCTGAAACATACAATTAGAAAGTAAGATTCTGTGTCTAAGTTTGTTTTGTTTTCTATTCTATCTGTCAATGGAATTCACAGTGTGTCTTGCTAGAATCTGTTTGTGCTGGTTTATACTTTGATGTCTTTTGTTTTTCCACTAGAAAACAAGTACACAATTTTTATTTGTTCTTTTCAAAAAAGAAAAAGATGAAAAAAAAGTTACCAAATTGAAATTGGTCTCAACTTCTTTCATTAATTCTCTCTGTACATTGAACTTTATTTTCTACTTAAAAACCATTGAGTTTTGTTTTTCTAAAAATTGAATGTGTCTCCTTTGTTAACCAACAGTGGTTGTCTCCATGAATTTATTGTTTTCACACATATAGATGTCTATATGCATACACTTATACATGGTTTCCCAGAAGGGTTCACCATGTCTTGTTTGATTTTCACTTGTTGGGTTTTTGGTTTTTGTCACATAAACGGAAAATCTCTTTTTTATCCATTTTCTCCTGTAAAGGTTCCTCAGCTGTTCCTTTCATTGAAAGCGAAAGCTTTGACCAAGTTGTTCTCAATTCCCGTTGTGTCTCTATACTTTATTATTATTATTTATACATCTTCGCCCAACTTCTTCTAAATTACTAGTATTCACCACAGTCTAGTTCAATTCTAATCTTCCTATGTTTAATAAGATTTCCTAGGAATGATTATTTGTTCTGTTTAAACTTTATTATATTAAACATATGTGGGCGATCAGATTCTAAACATGCTAATAGAGACAAAGTAGAATAACTCGAAGAGATAAATAATTAATTTGTTTTCAAAATGTGTCGTAGTAAAGTACATTAACATTTTGTTTAAATGAGAAGAATATAAAAGATAAAAAAGAAAGTATTTTTTTCCTAAATTAAAACTAATTTATAATATTTTTAAAAATGTTTTTCTTTAATTTTATTTATCTTTGCAGAGGAGTCTCTCTCACATTCAAATTCAAATTCAACTCACACGTACACAAGCCCATTATTGTGTTTTTCGTTAGCGAATTAATGCGAATTATTATTTAATAATATGTGTGCATTCATGCATGTTCATGTTCGTGCGTGTGAGATGCAAAAACTAATGGAGGTTTTTGATGTCATTTTGTATAGGTGAGAAGGTATGTGTATCATGACGTGGTTCGATTGGGTGATCTAGAAAAGCTCGTCGATTGCGCCAATATTCAGGTCGGACAAACGTAACTCTTTTCAAGAAATCACATAACCTTATCTGCCATAAAAAAATATAAAAAAAAAAAAGTTTCACTAATTAGCAAAATTAAAACAGTATCTTGTATGAAAAGTGAACGATGATGACAGATAATTACATCAATAATTAGAGTGAGTTTAACGTAATAGATTGTTTGAATTGGATGGCAGCCATACACCATTAACGGTGCCAAAGTGATATTCTTAAATCAGAGGCCACAGTCAAGGTCATTTAAAGGCACTGCCAACACTTGCTGCACTTGTGACAGGATTCTTCAGGAGCCCTTTCACTTCTGTTCTCTGTCATGCAAGGTTTTTGTCTCATGTCACTGTTTATCTCTCTTTCTCTCTCTCTCTCTCTTTCTCTTTTTCTTCTCTTTCAATTCCTTATTTTTCTTCTTTGCCTATTGACTCTTACAAACAAATTACTGGTCAACACTTTCTTTAACTAAATGCACATCATGCTCTTCTAACATGAGCTACCATTTTCTAATCAATTATATAAAGTACAACATCAAACATAGTTCGTGTAAAGAGCACTTTCTTCTTTTAGTCAAACTAATTACTTATGTCCATTGCGAAATTAAGAAAGTATTCTTTACATACACTATTCTCTTTTTCAAGTTCATGACATTTTTGTGTACCCAGCATCAATTTATCAAAACCTAGATAAAAAAAAAAGGTATTTTTTCTTTGGAGATAGATTGCATTTATATTTTTTAATTGTAGTCTTAAAATTATAGATATTCATTACCAAACTAATTACTCTTTTATTGCTTTTTTTAAATGATAAGACCTTTTAAGGAAAAAACAAAAGTGAAGTAGAAAGATGTAAAATGAATGAAAAAATGTGAATCAATTTTTATATGGTTTGAGTGGAAGGTTTATGGAAGAGGTGGAACAAACAGAAGTGTGAGTGTGCATATATTATAATGACACATAAGGTCCTACTAATATTTTTATATAATCCAAAACAAGATGGTATATATGACATTTTCTTAATGGATCCCACAAATTTTTCACTTTTCAACATATATAATGATATCACTTCAAGAGATTTTTTTCTGTGTAGGTCTCACCAAACTTTCTTTTTCTTATTTTTAGTTTCTTTTCTTCCTAAACTTTTTAGTTATTCCTAAAGGTATACCTTTCTCTGACTTTTTCTTACAAACAATGAAAAATGATTATAGTATGATGAGAATGAGAAAACAAAACATATTTTTTCAAAGAAAGTAGTATAATAAATAATTATTTTTAACTTTTCATGGTTGAAACACCAACTAAGAATAGTAGTATATATTGTTGTCTTGAAAAGTTGAAATGTGAGTGGAAGGAAAGAAGTAAACAATGTTGTTTCTGGTGATGGATGAGTCTAAAACCATATATAGTTGAAGAAGAAGATACATTTGTGAAGATGAAAAACAAGGTTGTAGTCGGCCCACAGAAAAATAATTGTATGTAATTGCAGCAGGTTGATCACATGGTATGTGATGTGAGGGTTTGGGTGTGAAGCATTATTGAATCTGATCTTACATTTTTGCAGTTTGAGGGTCTAAGTGTTGATTGCTATACCGAATTTGTCCCCACTTCCTCTGAGGCTACAACTAGCATGGCCAACAACAACAATAACAAGCAGAACACAAATGGCTTCTTCATCTCTCTTGGAAGCAGAAGAAAGGGGGCTCCCCATAGAGCTCCTCTTTCCTAGCCAAAAATAATGGCTACATTAATTGACATTCAATTCTGAACAAATAAATGGGTCTCAGTTTCTTCTGTGCAACCTTTCTGTTGTTTCTTTATGTGTTTGAGTTATGCACCCTGCATTGATTTGTACATTCTTTTCATTGCCATCTCAGGTGGTGGTTTTTCAAGCCACTAATTTTGTGTTTAAGATGGAATGAAATGTACTCATCTTTATATTTCCTGCTGTTTATCAAATACAATGTTCTATGAACTAAGTCTTGTTTCTCACACTGCATCAGTATCTTCCTTTCTCTTTTCTTTCTACAAAAATTTCAATCAAAATTACTTTAGCTAAGCAAAATTTAACTTTTATATCGAAAGACTAACTTCTGTTCTAAGAATATATACTATATGATAACTACACCTTTGGAAACAGTTTTAACTCTTTATAGATTCTTAGATGAAGATGAAGAAGGTTCTGATATAATCTACTAGGGAATATATATGTTTATGTTGGATGAATGATGTATCCGACATCTTCTACTTATGGCACTTGAAGACTTTCGGTTTTCAAAATCACTTCCACTTTTAGCTTTTCGAAAGATGTGTTTTAATTTCAAAATTTTGTTTAAGAATCTTATTCTCTTCACATAGTGTTTCACACAGCGCTTAAGCTCAAGCTTCTTAGTCACAATTGCAATAAATTCCTCTTTTAAGGTCTCAAAAGGTTGGGAAGTACTAGAGATATTTTCGTCAAATGATTGTGTAACATATCATCATTGTCATCATAAGATTGTTATGATGATGTGTAGACATGAGACCATCATGAGATTTTTCCTCTTTATTGTTCTTCTCCTTGTCCTACTTTTGACACACTAACTTATAATGTCCAAATTTCTTGCAAGTCATAACATATACACTTTTCCTTATGTTCTTTCGATTCCTTTGGATTCAACCTTTTCCATTTTGTGAATCTTCATACTTTTTGAGCATCTTCTTCAACATGTACATCAGAAAGGAAAAGTTTTCTTTAGGGGATATGATAAAGTTGATGACACATATTTTATACCTATATTTTCATATGTTTTATTTTTAATTTTTACATAATTTTCTTTCAATAATAATAATAAATTACGTTCATTGTATATATTATATTTTAATTTTCTGGATTTATAGTTCTTTGCTATTTTCTATGATTCTTTTTGAAGTTTATAATTGTTAATCTCTTAATTATCATACCATTGTCGAAAATTAGGACATTGTAAAGTGTCGAGACATTATTTATTCTCATTTAATTATACTTTTATTTCTCAATTTCCTCTAATTTTTATTTTTCCAAAAGTCAATTGTTCTCTATCATTTCTCTCCCTCAAACTTTCAAAACCTTCTTACTTTTGGAATCCTCACATTCTTTTAGTCTCACATTCATTCCATAAAGCTCAACGCGCCTGAAATCATTTTCTTGTTTTCCAGCGTTTTGGAAGGGTTTCCCGACGTTCTCACGAGCGAGAATAAAGTTACAAGGATGATCAATTTTCTCGTAGGGTTTGGAATCTTTGGAAGAGAATAATCTTGTTATCTATTTGTTTCTTAAGGTTATAAATTTTTTAATCATCAACAAAATTTTATTAATAGAAATAAATTTATCGGTAAACTAAAATTTATTGACTGATTTTAGAATTTAAATTATTGATAGATATTTATATTAATAATTAATTCATAGGTAAAACTTGTTAGTAAATTAAAATTTGTATTACTATTATATGCGTTAATAATGTATTTGATAATCAATACCATCAATAAATTTTTGTTGATAATTTGTAATTTTTATTACCAAAATATTATTTCATTGAAAAATATGTAGTACAAGGTGCAACAAATTTCTCACCAAGTTTTTATATATTAAAGGAAGATGAATGAAAAGATGAGAATGAGAAAAAAAAGAAGAGGAGGATGAAAAAGAAAAAAAAAAAAGAGGAGACATGACAGTAATAAAGGTGTGGCATTGGCGTGCATCAGCGATGGTGGTGATGGTTTGATCATGGTAACAATCAAAGTTGGAGAAAGAGGAGGAGGAAGAGAAAAAAGAAGATGAAACAAAGAAAAAGGAAGAGAAAGCAAAGCATGAGTATGAGGGGTTAAAGGCGACAACAACATACATGACAACAATGGCGGTAGGGGTACAACGAGAAAGAAAGAAGAGGAAGAAGAGAGAAGTAATAAGAAGGAAGAAAAAGAATGAAAAAGAACACGAAGAGAGGGAGAAAAAAAAGGACACAATCCCAACAAATACCAATGAATTTTATCATTGTCTAGAATTTGTTAATAATTACCAACATATATTTACTTACATATACTTAACGACGAATTTTGCTATCTATCGATAAAATTTATCAATAATCATTTTATCGACAAATTTTTTATCGTCAATAATTCGTCCGCAAACTCAAATTACCGGCATATATTTATTATTACCGATAGATTGTATTCATTAGTAAAATGTGATTTTTTTAGTGTTTTGATACTTAGTGTTGAATAAAGACGAAAGTCTTTTTGTTTTAAGAAATTAAGGAGCTTCGACTTTACAATCATAAGATAAGGAGAGAGATCTCGCAACACCGGAGGATTATGGGGATGTAAATTAAAGAGTTTTTTTTCATTCGTTTTGTACTCACTTTCAATGGTACATTTTTCTCTTTTATTTTGCTCAAAATTCTTCAACACTTCAAACCAATACCTCAATCGTTTCTCTCATGGTAAGTCATTCACGCTCCGATTTTCACTATTTTAATTTGCATATTTAATAATTTTCTCGGATTTTTAAATTTCTACTAGTGCAAAAACGCTAATTAACATCACCCTTTAGACGTCGGTTAGGGGTAAGCACGACGTATATTAATGACCGGTGACATTTTCGTAAATAAGTTGGTCATATAGACATCGGTTAGGAGGTTCCCCGACCTCTATAGTCTTTTATACGTCGGGGCTGTCACAACCGACGTCTATATGTCTGACAGGTGGGTGAAAAGTCATTTCTTTCATACATATAGACGTCAGTTAGGAAGGGCTCCAACGTCTATATTGCGGACATTAATGGCTATTCACCTACCTGTTAGACATATAGACGTCAGTTAGGACAACCTCGACATCTCTATGTCTGCCAGGTAGATGAATAGTCTCTTTTTTTTTACCTTATAGACGTCAGGTCCCGCCACACTACGTCTATATATTGGACATTAATGGCTATTCACCTAGCTGTCAGACCTATAAACGTCCCTTAGGAGATACCCGACTTCTATATGTCTGCTAGGTAGGTGAAAAGTCATTCCTTTCTGCCATATAGACGTCAGATGCCTCCACACGGACGTCTATAATCAGTGGCCTTAGTAATTGACATCTATAAGCCCCGCGAATATTAATTTTTAAATAAGAAAAGCGTCTTATTAATGAGGTAGCTGACGTCTTTTCCATTATAGACGTCGGTCTCCTTGGCAACCGACGTCTTAGTTCTTGTTAAATCAGTGATTGCGAACCAACAATTTCGCGCACTTCATCGTCTTTCTTGGCTTTTCTCTCTGCTCCATTGAATTTACAGGTGCGTTTAATCTCTTTCGATCTGGTTAAACTTGCTTTTAATCCGATTAAAGTAATCTTTGATGTATTATCTTTCATTTGAACTGATTAAAATGAGTTTTCGTTGTGTTTTAGTGCGATTTTTCTTGTGTCTTTGGGTAGCGTAGTGCATCTTCTCCCTTTGTTAGTTTCCTCCTAAGAAAAACTTATGTTTTTTGGATCTCTTATGGCATTCCAACCCGAAGTCGAACCTGGGTCCTTGCATAGAGTTATTCCCACCGCCAATGAAAAAGAAAACGGTAAGAATGTGGTGTCACCGTATTCTCACCGTATTCTTTTTCATTGGCGGTCGGAGTGGACCTAGGCAACGACCCAGGTTCGTCTTTGGGTTGAAATACCATAAGAAATGCAAAAGACGCAATTTTTTCTTACGAGGAAACTAGCAAGGGAAGGAGGTGCTACTACGCTACCCAAAGACACGAAAAAAACTGCATCAAAACACAACGAACACTTTATAGACGTCGGTTAATGTACTGACTGACGTCTATAGTGCCTATAGACATCGATCAATGCAATGTTTGATGGCTTTTTAGACGTCGTACATGTCACTAAACCGACGTCTGGAGTGCCCTTAGACGTCAGTTAGTGCAATGTTTGACGGCTTTATAGACGTCGTACGTGTCACTGAACCGATGTCTATAGTGACGCTGTAGAAATCTGACGTCACATTAACGTCACCCTAAAGACGTCGGTTTGGGAGGTAACGTTAAAAGTTCAAAATAACTGACGTCTATAGTCCTTTCTGCACTAGTGTTCACACAATCCTGCTATCATTCTTTCCCAGGTTTTCAGCTTCAATTGTGCCTTTAAACCCTAATTCTTGTTCTTGCATGCTAGGGAAAATCCAGAGTTGATTCACCTCGAGCGTTTGTGATCTATGCTGAACAATCTCATCTAAGCACTATACGTGTAATTTTTTTATTTTATTAATGTTATTTTTTGTTGTTCTCGAAATGTTATATGTTTTTGGATATTTTGTATGTATATTGAGCAATGGGTGTTAGTAACTTCAAGGTATTTTTGGAAATTGACCAGACTAAAGTTGGTGGTGAGAATATCTGAGTATTTTTATTTTTATTGAAAATTTATGGCAAATATGTACGTGTAAATATTTTTGTGGAATTGGTTTTTGATTTTTTCTTTAGGACTTTTGCTAGAGGAACAAATCGTGAACATCTATAGAAATCTAATTTTTTTCAAAATGATTTTGATTAATTGTTTGCTTTTATGAAGAATCAGATAGATAAGAAAGCCCTCTAGATGTGTCATATTGTGAAAAGGGCTTTTAGATTTCTAAGCTTTGAGAGTTCAACTTGTTTTTCACTGCTTCCGGAAGTTCAAATCGGACAAGCTTTTCTTAAAATTATATCTTACTACTAGAATTTTTCATATTTTCGTATAAATATTTTTATAAATTTCTTAGAAAAGTTTGTAGGAAAGTTTCCTACCATTTTTCGTACAAATTTTGGTCAGTAAATAATATTTTTATGAGTAAATAATATTTTTATGAATATATTAGTTGTTGAATTTAAAAATTTGCAGGAAATTTCATGCAAAACTTTACAAAGCATATTCGCAGCAAATTCTTTTAAGAAAAATCACAATAATTTTTCATGAAAAAAAAATCAATTTAAAAACAGTATATACTTTTTCCTGCAAATTTAAATTTCACAAGTATTAAATTCTCAAGCAGTTTCTCAAAAAAAAATTGCAAATAATTTTTCCAGAAAAAAAAATTGAAAGTACATTTTTTTCCTAATAATTTGTCAAGAAACTTTGAAAAAAAATTATAATAAATTTTAAAAATATATAATTTTGTTAAAAGAAAAACCACAATATCTCAAGGGGTAAATTGGTTTGAAAACAGACTTTAATATTCTTTTAAAAACTTTAGGTGTTTGGTATTGTTTTAAAAACAAAAAATTAACCATCAAAGAAAAAGACAAAAGTAAAGCAAAACAGAACACAAATTTTATATTGGTTCCATTCTAAACGAGTCTACATCCAATCATTCTCTAGTAACTTGAGTTAGAGGAAATTCACTAATATTTGAAAGTCAATAATACAATATTACTCAATGTATTCTCACCACATTCAAATACACAAAAATACCAATCTAAAGAGGTTATACACACACACACTCTTTCTCTAGGAGTCTTGCCTACCCAGCTAAGACTAACACAAACAATACATAAGAAATATAGAACCTAGTGCACCACAAGTGATGGAGGACCATCCAATATGAACATAGGACCTCTTACAAGAGTCATGACTAAAAAGATTCAAGCAGAAGAAGGACCACATTCTACATTACTCCTATGGAGAATCCATTATTAATCATTCTTCTCTTTACTAAACACATTTATATTGTTTTGTAGGTTGTAAATAAAGCTTGGAAACCATAGCCAATCAACCAAAGAAAGCTTGGTGAGCTAAAGGAAGCAAAGAAGGGAAGAAAGGAGGTGATTTCCGGATTGAATCCAGTGGCTTTCGAATTGGGATTCAAAGGCAAAATATCTTCCGGATCAAACCAGGCGCCCAGCCCAAACCCTACACCGCTTAGCCATTTCGTATCAGGATTTTTGAAAGCACGTGTTTAATGTTTTAAATATGGCTGGAGGAAACCTTGTGCTCCAAGCTTAAGAAACGTCTCTAATACACTTCATTTGTAGTTTTTAGAAGCTTTGAAAGTCAGAATTAGAGCCCTCTCTTCACCTATAAAAGAGAGGCTCTTCTCCATGTAAAAACCAACTTTAATGAGATAATGAAATGTTGTTGAGTTTGCTCTAGTCATATCCTCAGAGTTCAAACTTTGAGTGCTAATTTCGCACCTCTTCCTCTAGCTTCCTTCCCCTTTGGAAAGCCTTCTAAGCTTGAGAAATCTCATACACTCATCCAACCTCCATTGAACATTTCACAAAACACTTGGCGTGCACCAAACATTTCCTCCATTCCTCCAATTTCCACTACATTCGTTCTGATCCGTGGAGAGCTCTAACTTGAAGAGTGCAGTTGCTTCCATCATTTGGCATCAAGAGGCAGACGTCCACACATTTCTTCAAGAGCTAAGTCACTTTTCTTTTCATTCTTTTATGTACATGTTGTGCAGTCCATATATTGTCACTGTTTGAATTTTTTTTTTGGCTTCATTTCATGTTTGTTGTGGATGTTTGTGTTCATTCACTGTTTCATAATCTTTGTTCTTCATTTTAAACGGTGAAAATCCTTTTTTTGAGTTCAATTCCAACTTTAAACTCATTTTTCCAGTTTTGTCAAGTCATGTGCCTATGTGCAGTTTTAATTTCTGTCAGCATGTGTTTGAATCTGTTCCAGCTGTGATTTTTGTGTTTAACTGAGTTCGAGTGCATTTGTAGCCATAGATGAATCATATAAGGCAATGACAAAATGTCTAGCCTTGATTATATGTGCTAAATCAGTCAAAACATGCTTCTATTTTCACAAATGTTGCACAAAATTCAAATTTTGGTGCATTTGGTATGATCTGTTTTAGTCCAGAATTTTTGTTTTGTAAAGCTTCAGACATGTTTATTTGATGATGCATGTTCCAAGTAGTGACAACTTGTATTAATCCATAAAATGCAAAAAGCATATCTAAGTTGCTTAAAATCTAAGAGCAAGGTGTTGTCACTGTTTTTGTTCAATATTTTCACTGTGATTGATATCTTTGTTGTGTCTTAGGCCAACATCTCCAAGCTAATATTTTGTAGCTAGATCTAGTGAATTAGGACTTCCATTAGCTTTGTTTGTGCTGTCCAGTTTGATTCCAGTGTGTGTTTTCCATTTTGGTGCAAATTTTTGTTTAAAAATGCTGCATAATTGGCTACAGTAGGTGTGATTTGGAGCATCTAGCTATTTTTGTGCATTGTGAATGATTAAACAAGTGTATTTTACCATTTGAAAGTTGTATGCACTATTCATTTGGTCAAATTTGAGCTTATATGCAAAATCACTTCTTAAACCATCAATTTTGCTTAAATTTGGAAATGCACTAGTGATTTTCGAGTGCAGTGTGATTCCTTATTGTTTCAGTGTTTAAACACATTCAAATTGATGATATAAAGTTGCTTGAAGCATCACTTGAGCTTTAAAAACACTGCCACTCATTTTTGGGTTTGAAAGCACACTTTTAAAGCCACTTTTATGGTGTAGTAACCATTTTTAGTGTTGTTTGACATTTCCATTTCTTTAAATCTCATTTCTGGATTGGCAAAAGCTGGGTTTATGTTTCCAAATGCAAAGATATGATTAAAACAGTGTAAAACATCCATAAAAAGCAAAAGAAAACCAAGCAATCCAGTTTTGAACCCTAAAACCAAAAATTCCAA
This sequence comes from Vigna mungo, assembly GCA_036885675.1. Lineage (NCBI taxonomy): Eukaryota > Viridiplantae > Streptophyta > Magnoliopsida > Fabales > Fabaceae > Vigna > Vigna mungo. The sequence goes on along the minus strand of CP144700.1, from coordinate 18,866,751 downwards.
AAATCTGAAATTCTTTGGGGACTTTCATCAAACACTTTGCAAAATTATCAAACACTCTACTGCACTACTTTTGGCTCTTCTTTTTTTTTTCTTGCTTGTTTAGTCTGATCTAGTGCCTCTCCTAGGTTCCTTTTGTGTACCTACATCGATTCAAAGCTTAAAACTACTTGAAATCAACTTGTTTGACCTCCAATTTTTGTCATCAAACCTTTTATGCGAATTGGAATTCTGGTGCACTACAAACTCAAAAATATACAAAGTACAACAAAGGGAGAAAACAAGTAATTCTTAACGAAAGTGACCTAGTTTGGCTTCATTTGAGAAAAGATAGATTTTCATCTCACCGCAAGTCCAAACTTAGTCCACGAGGTGATGGTCCTTTCAAGGTGGTCAAGAAAATAAATGATAATGCATACATGGTAGACCTTCGTGAAAGTTATGGTGTCAGTCCTACTTTTAACATTTGCGTCTTAATTCCTTTCATAGAAAATGCCCGACAGGCACAAGCAGATTGAGGACAGATCATTTTGAAGAGGGAAGGACTCATGGAGGACCATCTAAGATGCACATAGGACCTCTTACAAGAGTCGTGGCTAAAAAGATTCAAGTAGAAGAATGACCACTTACTACATTACTCCTATGGAGAATCCATTATTAATCCTTCTACTCTTTACTAAACACATTTATATTGTTTTGTAGGTCTTAAATAAAGCTTGGAAACCATAGCCAATCAACCAAAGAAAGCTTTGTGAGCTAAAGGAAGCAAAGGAAGCAAAGAAGGGAAGAAAGGAGGTGATTTCCAGATTGAATCTAGTCGCTTTCAGATTGGGATTCAACGGAAAATGCCTTCCAGATCAAACCAGGCGCCTAGCCCAGACCCTGCACTGCTCAGCCATTTCACATTAGGATTTTTGAAAGCATGTGTTTAATGTTTTAAATATGGTTGGAGGAATCCTTGCGCTCTAAGCTTAAGAAGCATATCTAATACACTTCATTTGTAGTTTTTAGAAGTTCTGAAAGACAGAATTAGAGCCCTCTCTTCACCTATAAAAGATAGGCTCTTCTCCATGTAAAAACCAACTTTGATGAGATAATGAAATGCTGTTGAGTTTGCTCTAGTCATATCCTCAGAGTTCAAACCTTCTAGTACTAATTTCACACCTCTTCTTCTAGCTTCCTTCCCCTTTGGAAGACCTTCTAAGCTTGAGAAACCTCATACACTCATCCAACCTCCACTGAACATTTCACCAAACAATTGATGTGCACCAGACATTTCCTCCATTCCTCAAATTTTGCTGCATTCGTTTTGATCCGTGGAGAGCTCTAACTTGAAGAGTGGAGTTGCTTCCATCAACAAGTGCATATTTTACAAAGAAAGACAAAGCAGATCTTTTGGTTATTCACTCTTTCTCCCTTGGACCCGTAGAGACCTTGAATTTCTACAAAACAGTAGTTGATGCCTTCAAGACTGCGCCAAGATAACTCAAAATGTGTTCTTGTTTCAAATTGATCATTATAAACATATATATACAGCCTAGGCACAAAACTGGTATATTTGATCGATTATGTAATTTTTATAATCGGTTAAGGTTTACCTATTGTTTTAATCAATTAGGTCCTTCCCTTAATTGATTAAAACACAAAGCAAATGTCTGATGTCTTTTAGCCTTATTTTAATTGATTATGCTATTGTCCTAATCGATTAAAATTTGTTCACGGCTTTAATCGATTAATGAATATGCTTAATCGATTAAAATTGTGACATAGGCCTAAACATGTGTAATTTTGATCCTAAGTCCAGATTAACCCTTCTAATCAACCAAGAGCCTATTTTACATGAAATTTATATGGGATCTAACCTAATCTAACAACCTATTCATCTAGGAAAGAACATTAACAACTTCATCATAAAAAAATATAAACTTTACCACACCCTTTTCTAGGTGGAAGAGCTTGAGAGACTCCTGCATCATTAAACACTTTTTTTCCCTTTTGGGCATTAGCAAAAAAAATAAGGCAAGAGAATGATATACTATGGATGATAGGCATGATAGTTATGTAGATCCTAGACATATGAATAAACTAACATCAGGGGTTTAAGACACACGTGTCCAATACAGTTATCCAGCATAAAATTAAAATTAATTGTTCAACAAACTAGCAATTTAAATCAAGTCACAATAGTTAAAAAAATGAGATAATAACATAAGTAATTCAAAATCTTCCTTTTCTTAATTTTACTCTTCATCATATGCTCCCCCTGCAATGTCTTGGTTTTTTAACTACATCTGCAGAGCTGCAATTTCTTAATCTAGAGCATCAAATCTGACCAAGCAAGAACAAAGGCACATAATGTCAACCCTCTTCATACCACCAGCACGAAACAAAGTGTAATCTCTGGCTTCATCAAGATATCTCAAACAGGCTTGATACAAGGATATCTTATTTAAGCCAAGAAATCCATGGTGGGACTTCACACCACCAGGGCAAAACATTACAATAGAGGACCATATCTCTCCATCCAGTTTAACGTCTACTCCTTTTACCCTGAAAGTGATTATTCCATCAACAACATTCAGATTAGCATAGAAAACCTTTATGAGATCAGGGTACCAAGGCTCAGTCATCTCTACAAACCTATCCAGACCATGAAGGGATAACCAGTCTTGAAAGGCGAAACCCTCATGATGAAAAGAATTGTGTATCAAGGAACTTGTGGGTGATATTGCTTCATACTCACTAGCAGCACACGAAATTTGTTTGTGCTCTTCATCACTGATCCACCCATCAAGATCGACAGTTCAGGTCTTCTTTGCAACGTGATTTACACGTTTGGCTAGTGAGGAAGAAGTCATTTGAGGGTTTGATTGAAAGGGAGAATTTTAGGGTTTGTGAAATTCGAAAAAAGAGGGAAGAACGGTTTATACGGTTTTCAAATTTAGGTGTAGTGAAAATTGTTCGTAAGAGAGTGGAATGCTTTGAATTTGAAAAAGAAAACTTCCCTCAAAGTGAATAGGTTTTGTTTTAATCAATTAAAGGTTAATATAATCAATGAAAGTAGAGGTGAAGGCTCATTTGCTAGTGTTTCAGAAATTTGTATGATAGGTTCTGTTTTAATCAATTAAGATTATAATGCAATCGATTAAAAAAGAGAGGAAACCTTTTGAACAAGAGTTGCAGAGGCATTTAATCGATTAGGGAATTTGGCTAATCGATAAAAACAAACAACACAAATTTTAACAGATTTAACAGTGGTTCACAATTATGAATTCAATTAAAATATGGAGATGTATTTCCAAATCTTAGAATGCACATCCGATATCAAGGATATCTAATTCATCTCTAATGGTGTAAAATCTATCATCCCTCATGGTGTGAAAAGTTAAGTGAATTTTTAATAAAGAATAGCTTTCAAGGGGGTAAAGTTGATTATATATTTTTCATTAAAAAATATAGAAATGACCTGTTATTTGTACAAATATATGTAGATGATATTATCTTTGGTTCTACTAATCCATTATTATGCCAAGAATTCTCTAAGTGTATGCAAGAAGAGTTTGAAATTGTCCATGATGGGTGAGCCAAACTTCTTTCTTGGATTGCAAGTGAAGCAAAGTTATGCTGGTATTTTCATTCACTAGTCAAAGTATGTACTGAACTATTAAAGAAATATAAGATGGATGGCTGCAAAGAGTCCTCAACTCCTATGGCCATAAACTACTATCTAGATAGAGATGAAGCTAGTAAGGGTGTGGATCAAACAATGTTTAGAGGTATGATTGGATCATTGCTATATCTAACTGTTAGTCGCCTTGACATAATGCATAGTGTGTGTTTGTGCTAGATTTCAATTATGTCCTAAAGAATCTCATCCCACTATTGTAAAAAGAATAATGAAATACCTAAAAGGAACTAAAACTGTTGATTTATGGTATCCAAGAGGTGCAAATATTTCACTAATAGGTTATAAGGATTTTAATTTTGGTGGCTGCAAAATTGATAGGAAAAGCACTAGTGGCACTGGTAGTTTCATCTACTAGGTTTCTCACTAGTTTCATGGCATTCAAAGAAACATGCTTGTGTAACATTATCTACTACATAAGCTGAATATATTACGTCTGATAGTTGTTGTGCTCAGTCAATCTGGATGAAAAGCCAATTAGAAGATTATGACATTTATCTAGAAGAAATTCCTCTTAGGTGTGATAATACTAGTGTCAACAATCTTATCAAAAATCCAATCCTCCATTCTAAAACTAAGCATATAGAGATAAAACATCATTTCATAAGGGACCATGTAGCTAAAGGTGACTATAAAATTCAATTTGTTGACACACTTCATCATTGGGCTAACATTTTCACAAAACCATTATCCAAGGATAGATTTTACACCATTAGAAATGAACTAGGTATCCTTGATATTGGATGTGCATCCTAGGATTTGGAAATACCTTTGCATTGCATATTCTAATTGAATTCATAATTACGAACCACTATTAAAATGGTTAAAATTTATGTTGTTTGTTTTAATTAATTAGCCAAATTTCCTAATCGATAAAAGTCTCTGCAGCTTTTGTCTAGAGGGTTTCCTCTATATTTTACAAATTTCACAAACCCGAACTTTCACCATTTTAATCAAACTCTCAAATGGCTTCTTCCTCACGAGCCAAATGTGTAAAACGCGCTGCAAAGAAGACTCGAACTGCTAATCTCGATGGGTGGATTAGTGACGAAGATGCACAAACAAATTTCATGTGCTACTAGCAAGTATGAAACATTGTCACTCACAACTTCCTTGATACACAATTTTTTTTTCGTCATAAGGGATTCACTTTTCAAGACCGGTTATCCTATCAGGGTTTCAATAAGTTTGTAAAGATTATTGTGTCTTGGTAGCCTGATCTCATAAAGGTTTTCTATGTTAATCTGAAAGTTGTTGATGGAATAATCACTTCCAAGTAAAAGGAGTGAACATTAAACTGGATGAAGAGATATGGTCCTCTATTGTAGCGTTTTTCACTGGTGGTGTGAAGTTCTAGCATGGATTTCCTCGGTTAAACATGTTATCCTTGTCAAGCATGTCTGAGATATCCCAATGAACCTATATATTACACTTTATTTCGTGCTAGTGGTATGAAGAGGGATGACATATTATGTGCCTTTGTTCTTGCTTGGATTCTTCTCCCAAGGGGGAATAACCATGCCCAACTTACAACTGAGATATCTACCTCATTTACGCATTAAAAGGTCGCATTCAAACAGATTAGGAAGATGTCATTAATGATAATATGATCAAAGCCACTAGGCATCCCGTGGCAAGTCTTCCATATGTTTTTTTCCTGACAAAGGTTTTCGAGTTCTTCCAAGTGGATCTACAAGATGAAGTCACAATAGGTTTTACTAATTTAAAACTGATTGCAAAAAATTGCACTACATCATATGGGTTTTCGCAAAATGGAGGATTGTTGACCATTCAAAGATGAGCCCCTAGTGGATGAGGGGAATGATGTTGATCCTGTCAATGTGGACATGTCAACTATTGCGCCTGTTGTTCGTCCTAAAATTGAATTTGAGTAGCATGTACTTAAACAGTTGAAGACTTCGATGACTAACCATTCCACTTACATATGGCCATATTTGATGCTCTGGATAAAGAAATTGCAGGTCTGCAGATGCAATTAAAGAACCAAGACATTGGAGGGAGAACATCTTATGAAGAGCAAAATGAAGAAGAAGAGGAAGATTTTGAATGAATTTTGTTATTATCTCATTTTTTTTAACTATTGTGACTTGTTTTAAATTGCTAGTTGTTGATCAATTACCTTTAGTTTCACGCTTGATAATTGTATTGGACATGCATGTCCTAAACCTCTAATGTTTGTCTGTTCATATCTCTAAGATCTACATAATTGTCATGCCTATCTTTCATAGTATATCATTCTCTTGCCTTTTTATTGCTAATGCCCAATGGGGGAGAAAAAAAGTGTTTAACGATGCAGGAACAGAAAGAACATATGATGGAGTTGGTGATCATAAAAAAAGGAGGAGATTGTTGAGAAGGGAGTCTCTCAAGCTCTTCCACCTAGAAAAAGGTGAGTTTGTGAACAAATTTTAATCAATTAGGATAATAACATAATCGATTAAAATAAGGTTGAAGCACATCAGGCATTTGCTCTCTATTTTAATCGATTAAGAGAATGATCTAATCAATTAAGACAGTAGGTAAACCTTAATCGATTATGAAAATAACATAATCGATTAAATATACCAGTTTTGTGCCTAGGCTATATATATGTGTTCTAATTCCTTTTCAAGTACAAAAAACATTATGATACTGATCAGACTGAAACAAGAACACATTTTGAGTTGTCTTGGAGCAATATTTGAGGCATTAACCATTGTTTTGAACAAATTCAAGGTCTATAAGGATGTATGCTAAGATACCGCAAGTTGTTTAGGAATATGGCCATAACTCTCCACAAGAGTAAGGCATTTCTCCTCTCTTGAGCTAGCTTTATTGAGTGAGTTATCTCTAATTCATCATATGCTGTCAGAATATACCATCAACTTTGATTTGTGTTGTCATAGTTCAACTGTCTTGCTTTTTGTGATCATTGTTGCTGCTCAACCAGTTCAAATGCACCTAAACGGCTAAAGTAATTTGATGATATGTCTAAGAATGGACAATTCTCTGATTTTGTCCAGGTCAAGAAACTTGGACTGGATATGGAAACAGTTCAAAGTGAACTAGATTTGTCATATAGGCAACGTTACAGAGGCTTATGAATGTTATCAGACCGGCATCAATCTGACAGCACGGCAGCCCGTCTAGCAGCCCACCAACCCGTTTGGCAACCCCTAGCAACTCGACAGTCTACTTGGAAGCCCGATAACCTGCACGAAAGCCTGCTTGGAAGCCCGATAACCTGCACGAAAGCCTGCTTGGAAGCCCGACAACTCGACGGGACAGCCCGATAACTTGGCACGCCAGCCCACCAACCCAACAGCTTGGCAGGCCGGGTTGTAAAAGTCAATCTGTTATTAAGTGGTGGACTAACTCTGTCCGGCTCGTTTTGCAGACCAAAGTCGGGGCAAGGCGGATTGGCCTGTTTTGCCACCCGTAACTACTTCTATCAAAAGCTCCATTTCCACACCCCTTCTTCACGGTCTCTTTGGATGCTAAATATTCGATTTCAAATTCAGCATATATGTTCAACTGAAAATTGTCAACAACATTTGCATTGGTTACCTATATATTCACAATTTATTATGCAGAAAAACCAAGTGATTAGCTTAATGGTACTAGAAAACCTGTGGCAGGGCCTATGTCCAGTGGCACAACTGAGCCAGGCTTAACCACAACTTCTTCAAATTCATAACTGCTCTCTATTTCTTCCACTTGCCACTGAAGTAAATGGGCTCTAGTTTTATTGTCAAACACCATTGTTCCTGGAATACTATGATTTCCACATGAAAATACCACATGCACTGTTGTGGTAAACTCAAGCACCCAACCCCACTCTTTCAAGCACTAATATTTAGAAGGCAACCAAATATAAGAATACAGTAACCTGATCGACCAATCCACATCTACCAAAATTTTTGCAACGCAAATACCATAAACAAAATAAATAAATCAAGAGTTTGTTAGTTATTGTAACCCTGCCTTCCAAATCTCTACAATCTGCATTAGTGCTATTTGGAGAGCCCGAGTGATCAAACATCATGACAAGACAGTCTTATTTTGAGAACAACCTATTACAATTATTAATTCTTTTTCAACACATCAAAAACTCAAATTAATTACCCCAACGTTTTATTGCAATGGACACTATTATTCTTTCTTCCCCTTAGTTCTTAATTTCCATTTTAGTATAACTCACAGCATACTTCCTATCAACAATAATATTACATTAATTAGAACAAAACCCATTTTACTTCTTTCTCATTGAGATTAAAATTTTATCGTTATAATATACAGTAAAAAAATACATCAGAGTTATGATATACAACTACTGACAGATAGATACCAAGTTTATATACCAAGATTACCTAAGAAACTGATGCGATATTTACCATATGCAGAAAGCTAACCTTCAAGAGCTTGGATTGACCTTTCTGATCCCAGTAATTTGAGATCAAGTTGATCAGGACCAAAAACTTCACCAGATGCAAAATAAAAAGAAGCCAAAAACAATTAAGTCAAAAGGACAAAAAGCTAGAAATCATGTGTATCTAGAATGTATAGGAAGCGAAAAAGACCACACAGTGAAAACCATTAAAAACATACCACTAAAATATTCTTCGAGCAATCCCAAAATCATTAGAAACATACCACTAAAATATTACCAATAGCATCAAAGTTGTACCTATAATAAAAAATTTAGTGTTCAGTTCAAGATTAAATATATGAAGAAAGAAACCACTAAAGCTGACTAACTAATAAAGAAAACCATTCAAAGGTTCCAATGTTCATTGAAGAACTTTCATATCAAAAGGCAATTGTCTTGTCATTTTATAATACATGTCACTGTAATGAAAAAGCTACACTAAATAACTTATTCAGAAATCACAAATTTAGGGCTCTATTTTAGAAACTGTCATCAGTATACCCTTCAAGATAAAACCATCCGATTTCTATAACATGTGTTAGGTTCAAATCAGAGCGCGTTTGGCTATTGCATGATAAAATAATCCAAAAAAGTCCTTCAGAAAGAAGGAAAGTTCACCGGAAAAAATAATATATAACATAAGAAAATCTAACCTTCTGCGTAAAACTATCATCGACGTGAACGAAATATGCCTGACAAGTAGCAAGTAAATTAAAATTGTGAGACAAAAGTAAGCCTAAAAGAGCATAATAAAAAAAAAGCAAAAAAAAAAAAAGTAGAAGAAGAGACAATATACATTCACATAGATATGAAACATACCTGACAACTGAGTAAGCAGGATTGCTCTGCAAAGGATTAGAAATGTCTGCGAGAGATTGTTATACAAAAATGAAATACAATTAAACCACAACTGAAAACGAAAATCAAAGCAAAAGCGAGAAGACCTACCTTTGGAAATGGAAAAACCTCTTAAATGCCGGAACACGAGAACCTGTAAAAAATGAAAATAGCAATTAATAATCAAATGCCAGAACCATTTCGATAACATGTGAAAATCGCAACAATGAGAGAGCATCTGAGAGGGAGACAGAGAGCAAGAAGAGAAAATGGGAATGAAAACAAGAAACCTAAAGGAGAGTGAACCACTGAGATCGAAATTCAAACCTATGAAGATTGTTGCCAGGAGCGAGAGAAGAATGCCTGTGAACTAAATGGAGAAGAGAAAGAACAGTGTTTGACTATCTGAGAATGTGTGAGGAAGAACGTTCTATAATTTGAGAAAGTGGAACTAACTGCCAATTATTTTAATTTATTATACATATTTTTAAAATAATAATTATAATAAAAAAACCTTTTCTATAATTTGATAACAATACTTAATTTAATCTTTAAAAAATCAAGAATTATTATAAATATAAACTACTTTAGGATAAATTTATGTAACAAGATCCACATGAATTAGTTGCAGAAGGTTTTCTAAAAAAATAATCTACAAGTATTTTTTTTGTCATAAATTATTTTTAAGAAAAGTTACATATATTTATTTTCATAGAAAGAAATTGAAAGAAAAAATTGTAAGTAATAATTATTTTCTAATTATTGATGTACTAAAACTTACAAGTATCAGTAATAATTTTCTGCAAATAATTTTACACAAAAAATGTGTAGGTATTTCCTGCAAAATATAATTATAAAAAAATCATAGATATTCTTTACTAAAAATATTTCACACAAAAAATGTAAGTAATTTTGTGAATAACCTTTTGCAGGACATATTGTAAGTAATATCTTTTTGCGAATAACTATATAAAAAAATTTGCAAGTATTTCATGCAAAAAAAAAGGAATCATGATAAAATTCCTAAATATTTTGTGCCAAATATATTTTATATGAAAAAATAAATGAATTTCATGCAAAAAAGTTTTCAAAGAAAGATATGCAAGAACCATTTGTTAAAAATAATCTCAGACAGAAAATATTGTGTAAAATATGTGTTATTTTATTGATTGAGATAAACACTATTAAATACTTACTTACACAACTTGAAATAAAAATTAAAATAAACAAAGCTAAAATATCTTCTTAATAATCGAATTTTTAAAATAATAAATCTCCTATCTGGTTGCTACTATAACTAAACCTATATAAACAAATAAATCTTTTTTTTAATTTAAGTTTATTTAAAAAAACTTTTCCATAAATTTAAATTTTTTTTCTTCTATTTTTCCATGTGCATCATCCCTCTGTGGGTTTGCTTCTTTTAATCACATTTGACTTCTTCTTTTTCCTTATGGTTTTCCTGTCTTTTATCTTGATTGACCTCTTTAATGCTTTGACTGACTTTGTTATGTCCGACTTCTTAATAACCTTAAAAAACTCATCTCTGACCTTAGGCGATTTCTCAACAATATTGACTAACATCTTCATCGGGTTCTTCTCAACATCTTCATCTTCCTCTTCGTCTAGTTCAAGAACATTATATATTTTATCTTCTTTTTCAAGAGCCACCTTCTTCAGCCTCTCAAGCTCAATCTTCTGTTTATTCATAATTTCATTAGCTTCATCTAGAAGCCTCCCTATTCGTTGAATCTCTTCATCTTTTTTTAGTTCTTTCTCCACGTTTTCCTTCTCCATAATTGTTGCATCCATTGTTAGGATCGGGCTCTCCATGTCCATTACATCCGAGCTCTTTGCCATGAACAGGATTCCACACTCTTCTTCACCATCTTCAGTAACGAGATTCGTCTCCCCCTTTGACTTTAAGATCTTTGACGTCAACAAAATTCCCATCTCTTCTTCGTCTTCTTCTTTTTCTGTAAGAAGGTTTTTCTCACCTTTCTTCTCGGCTCGACAATATTTAACAATATGACTGAGCTTACCACAATTGTAGCACTTCCTTGATCTACATTCATATCCATAGTGGCCATGCTTGCCACACTTAAAACATTCCACTTCTGACTGATATCCTTGGTCTTTTCCTTGTCCTCGGTCATGCCAATATTGTTGACCGGTTCTCTCTTCATTGCCTCTACCACGTCCACCTCGTCCTTGTCCTCGGCCTCCTCGTCCTCTGCCGCCAAGATCTCGTCTCTGAGTAATTCAAGATTTATTCGAGTCAAATTGTACTTGTAGTGCTTGATCGTTGGGTTTAACATTGTTAGATATATTATCTTTATTTATCTTTTATCTTTATCTTTTATATTTTAGTTAGTTTGTTATTATTTCTTATTTGTATTTTAGGCTTAACCCATATTTCTTCTGTTATAAATAGAGAACCCTATGTGTGTATTTAACACAAGGGAGATTAATCCCAAATATAGTTTTTCACTATATTCAACATGGTATCTAGAGCATAAGGTTCTTTTTTCGTTGATCTGCCCACTACAACTGTCGTTACTATTAGAAGTTGTCGTTGCCGACGTTAGTGTCGTTGTCTCCATCACCGACCACCTTCATTGGGCTCACCATGACCTGGCTGTGTTGATTGGGCCTCTTTTGAGTTCTAGGTTTTGTACTCTCTTGCTTGTTCATGGCTTCTAACTCATCCATATATGCTAACTATGTCAATGTGCATTTATCTATCGATAAGTTAGATGGTACTAATTATGCGACTTGGGCATCAGACGTTAAACTTTGGCTTAAGAGCCAAGGGTATCTTGATCATATTACTCAGAATGTGACAACTATTGATTTCGCTGCAGTTACTCATTGGTTGAAAGTTGATGCTCAATTATGCATTGTTCTCAAGGGTACCCTTCATTCCTCTTTAAAACAAATTTTTCGTTCCTACGAAACATGTTTTGAAATTTGGGAACAGGCTAAATTATTATACACCAATGATACTCAACGTCTTTATGGTGTTTGTCATCATCTTCTCAATGTTCTTGCTCCTCGGCGTCAGGACTCTATGACTGATTATATGGGTAAAATTCATGCTCTTTTTCATGAGTTTATTGAATTATTGCCTCCTGCTTCTACTCCTGCCAAAGAAATAGAGCAACGGTCAAAGTTCTTCATGCAGCTAGCATTGCACGACCTTTCTGATGAGTATGCTCATGTTCGTGACCAGATTTTGGGTTCACCTGTTGTTCCCACTTTGACTTCTACTTGTTCCACTCTTTTGCGTGTACCTAGTAGACCCATCAATGATACATATGTTTCCTCTACGTTGGCATCTCAACATCATGACCGCAATCACTCTCACAAACCAGGAAAAGGACGTCTCAAGTGTAACCATTATGGCAAGGTAGGCCACACGATTGACAGGTGATATGCATTACATGGCCACCCTCCTAGATCTGCTACAATTGTTCAGACTACTTCTTCATCACAATCACCTACTAGGGATCCTCCTTCATCTGATATTAGTGATGACTCTGTTATTTTCAGTAAATTTCTCAAATGGTATAAGGACCAACAACCTTCTAGTTCCACTGCATCTGTAGCACACACAGGTACATCTTTTATTGGTTTGAGTCCATCTTCTTTTGACTCTTGGGTTCTTGACTCAGGAGCCACAGATCACATTACTGGTAACAAATCTTTGTTTTCCTCTTTGTCCTCTCCGAATCCTTTACCTTCTGTTACAATGGCTGATGGATCTAGAGTTTTAGCTCATGGTGTTGGGACTGTTAACATTTTTCCTTTTTTATCCATTGATAATGTTCTTTATGTCCCTGGGTCTCCTTTCAACTTATTATCTGTCAGTTGTCTGACTCGTTCTCTTGATTGTGATATTTCTTTTGACAAAGATTATGTTTGTTTACAAGACCGGAGTTCGAGACAGGTGATTGGCACTGGATATGAGTCTCATGGTCTTTATCATCTTCGCCCACTACACATATTAGGACAGTTATGGAGTCTCCATCTCTTCTTCATGCTTAGTTAGGGCATCCCAGTCTTGCCAAACTACAACAGTTTGTTCCTAGCTTATCCAAGTTGCCCAATTTGGTCTATGAGTCGTGTCAATTAGGAAAACATATTCGTAGTTCCTTTCCTCGTAGTGTCTCACAACGTGCTTCGTCTCCTTTTGCCTTAGTTCATCCTGACATTTTGGGACCTAGTCGTGTTAAGTCTAATTTAGGTTTTCAATACTTCATTACCTTTATTGATGATTATTCTAGATGTACTTGGTTGTTTTTAATGAAAAATCGTTCTGAGTTATTGTATCATTTTCAAACTTTTTATAATGAAATTAAAACTTAGTTTGGTGTTTCTATTCAAATTTTGCGTAGTCATAATGGTCGTGAATATCTTTCCCATTCTTTTCAACAATTTATGGCTTCTCATGGTATTCTTCACCAAACTTCATGTGCTTATACACCTCAACAAAATGGGGTGGCTGAGCGTAAAAATAGACATCTTATTGAAACAACTTGTAGTCTTTTAATTCACGGTAACATTCCTCAATATTCTTGGGGTGATGCTGTTCTTACTACATGTTATCTCATTAATCGCATGCCCTCTTCTGTTTTAGAAAATAAAATACCTCATTTTATTTTATTTCCTCATGAACCTCTTCACCCATTACCTCTAAAAGTTTTTGGGTCTACATGTTTTGTCCATAATTTTGGTCCTGGTCTTGAAAAGTTAGTTCCTCGATCACACAAATGTGTTTTTTTAGGCTTTACTAAATCAAAGAAAGGATACAAGTGTTTTTCTCCTTCTCTTGATCGTTATTTTATATCTATAGATGTCATCTTCAATGAGTCTTCCTTTTATTTTAATGATCGTTCTTCTTCTGATATGTCTCCTTCTAATACTATCAATATTCCTGTTGTTTGTGATCCTCCAATTGTGCCTAGTTCACCAGCTGTTTCTCAACAACCACCAAGTGACTCAATTGAAGTGCCAACTACCTTGTCTCCTCCGGCTCCGACAACTGAGTCTACCCTTCCAATTGCCCTTCGAAAAGGTATATGTTCTACCCGTAATCCTTCTCCGCATTATCTTGCTTTAAGTTATCATAGATTGTCTTCTCCTTTTTATACCTACCTTTCTTCTATTTCTTCTGTGACAATCCCAAAATCTATTAATGATGCCTTAGCCCATCCTGGTTGGCATCAGGCCATGCTAGATGAACTAAGTGCTCTTCAGCATAGTGGAACTTAGGAGCTTGTCCCATTACCATATGGGAAATCTGTTGTTGGTTGCAGATGGGTTTTTGCTATCAAAGTTGGTCCTGATGGAACTATTGATCGCCTCAAAGCTCGTCTTGTGGCCAAAGGTTACACTCAAATTTTCTCCAGTGGCAAAGATGGCATCTATTCGTTTATTTATAGCCATGGCGGCTCTTCAACAATGGCCTCTTAATCAATTAGTTGTCAAAAATGCATTCCTTAATGGAGATTTGCAAGAAGAGATTTATATTTAGCAACCTCCAGGATTTGTTGCTCAAGGGGAGTCTTCTAGGTTGGTATGTCGTCTTCGCAAATCCGTATATGGCCTAAGACAATCTCCTAGGGCCTGGTTTGGAAAATTTAGTGATGTTGTTCAACAATTTGGTATGACTCGATGTGAGGCGGATCATTCAGTCTTTTACCATCACTCAAGTGTTGGATATGTCTACTTGATAGTATATGTTGATGACATTGTTCTGATAGTCATGGCATCTCTCAGATGAAACACCATCTTTACAACCATTTTCAGACCAAAGATCTTGGCAAACTTAGAATTTCTTGTGTATTGAGGTGGCACAATCCAATGATGGTATTGTTATATCTCAAAGGAAATATGCACTAGATATTTTGGAGGAAACTGGGTTGATGAATTCAAAACCTGTGGACACACCCATGGATCCTAATACTAAACTTCTACGAAAACAGGGGGAGCCTATGTCAGTCCTGAGAAATATAGAAGACTAATTGGAAAATTGAATTATCTTACAGTTACTCGTCCTGATATTTCCTATGCAATTAGTGTGGTAAGCCAATTCCTCAATTCCTCATATGAAGATAATTGGAATGCAGTTATTCGTATATTAAAGTACATTAAAGGATCTCCTAAAAAAGGGTTGTTATATGGTTCTAGTAACCATACAAGAGTGGTTTGTTATTCTGATGTTGATTGGGCAGGATCTCCTTCTGATAGAGGATCTACATTCAGATATTGTGTCTCCATTGATGGTAACTTGATCTCTTAGAAAAGCAAGAAACAGAGTGTTGTGGCAAGATCTAGTGCAGAAGCAGAATATAGAGCTATGGCTTCAGCCACTTCTGAACTTGTTTGGCTTAAGCAATTGCTTAGAAAGTTAAAATTTGGATATGTCACGCAAATGACACTTATATGTGACAATCAGGCTGCTCTTCATATTAGTTCCAATCCTGTCTTTCATGAGAGGACCAAACACATTGAAATTGATTGTCATTTCATTCGAGAGAAGATTGTATCTGGAGATATCAAGACTGAATTCGTAAATTCAAGTGATCAATTAGCAGATATTTTCACTAAGTCTTTACGGGGACCGAGAATTGATTATATTTGTAACAAGCTTGGTACATACGGTTTGTATGCACCAGCTTGAGGGGGAGTGTTAGATATATTATCTTTATTTATCTTTTATCTTTATCTTTTATCTTTTAGTTAGTTTGTTATTATTTCTTATTTGTATTTTGGGCTTAACTCATATTTCTTCTATTATAAATAGATAACCTTATGTGTGTATTTAACACAAGGGAGATTAATCCCAAATATAGGTTTTCACTATATTCAACAAACCTTATCATCCCAACTCCTTCTCCTTTGTTTGTGGGCTTCTAATGACCCAACAAGTTCATCCACTGTGAGAACCGACAAGTCCTTCGATTCTTCGATGGCGCACACAATACTTTCGAAATCTTTTGTAAGAGATCTCAAAATTTTTCCCACAACCCGACTAGATTGCATTTGTTCTCTATTCCTGCCGAGTTGGTTGACCACCTTCTCCACCCGAGTTATGTACTCGGTTATATGCTATTTGGGCTCCATCTTCAACTGTTCAAACTCTCCTCTGAGAGCTTGTATTTGGACATGTTTAATGCAGTTGTCACCTTTATAGGCAACCTTCAATATCTTACAGGCTTCCTTTGCTGATTTGACATTTGCTATTTTTTCTAATCCCGACTCATCTACTGCATTGTAGAGAAAATACAAGGTGACCCATCTCTTGCACGTGTTTTCTTCAATGTTGCAATCTGTGCCACCATCTGATCTTCATCTGCATCAGGCTCAACGTACCCTTCTTCCACCATATCCCAAACGTCTTGGGATCTCAATAACGCCTTCATCGGTAGGCACCAATTATCATAATTGGTTTTTCTCATCAATTGTGGCACAATCATACCATTGACAACCTTTGCCATCTCTCACCAAAAAAAACAAGCAATTACTTTTCCCCTCACACTGATTGACTCTCCCCTTCTCCTTTTTTTTTCTTCTCTCTCAGTACTCAAAGTATAAAGCTCTGATACCACTATGTTAAAAATAATCTCAGTCACAAAAATATTTTCTCTGTAAAATATGTGCTACTTTATTGATTGAGATAAAGGCTATTAAATTATTAAATAGCCACTTACACAATGTAAAATAAAATTTAAAATCAGCTCCTAAACAGAAAAGCTAAAATATCTTCTTAATAATCAAACTTTTAAAATAATAAATCTCCTACTGATTGTTACTGTAATCGAACCTAAATAAACAAATAAATTTATTTTTAATTTAAGTTTATTTAACACTTTTTACTAAAGTTTTTTCATAGATAAATTGGCAGGTAATAAGCATTTTTATAGTAGTTATGAAGTCTAAATTTGCTGTCCTGTTTGTGTTTTTCATGTCATTTCTGAAATAGTCTGAATTTGCTGTCCTCAATTGTTTGTTATAACTGCCTTCTTCTACGCTAATGTATTTAGCAAACATTATTAAATGCATTTCTCACTGGCTAAAAATGTTGGAAGTATTGGTGTGTTTAATTTTTTTTTTTACTAAAAATAGATGCTATCGTGTCTGGGTTAAAAGAGTATAAAACAATCAACGCACAAAAGATAATTGTGTCCAAGATTTAGATTTGCAAAAAGATAAAATAAAATTAAGTCATGTTTATTGGCAAAGTTACAAAAGAATGTTCTTTGTCTTTGTCATTGAAATTGAATAATTTATAATTATTCTTTATTTATTTCATGACAAGATGTTGAAAGTGGTGGTGTTCCATCATAAAATGACTTTCATATTTAAAAAAGAAAGAAGCATAAGAAACAAGTCTGATTAGGAAAATCAGTAAAAAAAAAATAAAGGAAAGTGTGTGTGTGTATTTTTAATGTTAAACCAACCTATGAATGAAAATGTTGGTAAATATTACTTTGTGTATTTTTTTATTATTTGTGACTATAAAAATAACATATTGTATTAAATTACAAGATTATAAATGCATCTGGACATTCAATATTTGAATTACATTGACAATCAATTATTTCATTTAAGAATTTATTATATTAATGACAATTATAAACTTACTTATATAACAAGATAATAATAATGTTTCAACAAGTTACTATTTATATTAGAATTGTTTTCAATAAACAATACGACATTTTCAAGTGATATTATTTACATAATTAAAACATCACTTTAAAACATCACTTTTTACACTATATTAAATTATCAACGTTGTGGTGGCTCGTTTAAAAGTACCATATTATATTTTATGTATCAAGATTTATGGTTTTTTATAGTGTTAAGTGTTTATATTAAATTGCACTTTGATCTTCTGCATTTATTTTATTCAATTGACTTTTAGTTGTGTTTGTTTATTTATTTATAATTATGTTATTTAATTTATTCCAAAATTACGCATTACTTTTTTTATATTATTTTATATTTTTGTTAATTATTTGTTTGTAATATTCTGAAACATATATGTTAAATTATATTAATTTAAGAATTGGTTCATGTATTTTAAAGTATAACTTTGATGTACAGATTCTAATTCAATGATTATTAGAATATAAGGTATTAAAGTTATAGAAATTATTTTAGAGTTATTAAAATTAATTCCTCTCTTCACACTTCAATAAAGGGTATTTTGATATATTTTAATTAAGTGGGTTAAATATCATAATAGAGGAAAAAGTTTTTACTAGTGTTGACATGTTAAGTTTTTGAAAAATGAAAGAGAGAAGTAACATTCTCAGAAAGAAAAAAAAACTGTACTTTGACAAAGAAAAACATCCTTAGCAATAGTTGTTTGGACAAAATTTAAAAAATGTTCTTTAGATTTGTAAGACCCTGTAAAATTATAATACTTAGAAAAATAAATATATGAGGTGATAATTAATTATTTTAAAAGGATTTATTTAAAAAAATTCTTATAAGATATAATGGTTCATTATTATTATCTATTTAAAACATTTTGTAAGAGATAGAAACAAAAAGGCTGGAAAAAATATATATGATATTTGTGGTTATTAGAAAGTTCACATAAAATCTCCTAAGTGTATCTAGGGTTTTAAGGGTAAAAGTGAAGCCTATAAATATATATATATAAATATATATATATATATATATATATATATATATATATATATATTAAAGGAATGAGTGAGTGTTACGCTTGGTGCCACAGAATGTGACATTATTAGAAGTGTTGAGATTGTTGATAGGGAGAGCACTGGTTTAGCCAAACCTTACAATCTCAGAGCTTCTGGTTTTTTATGATGACAACACATAATTAATAACACATGTTCATATGTTCATAGCTTTCATGTTTATGATTAAATGTGAACATGTTGGTGTTGTTTTTGTCATTGCATGCAAATTCATTGTGTTTTACATGAGATATTATTTGTGATTGCATAACAAATGTTTTGAAAAAGGAAAACCACATGCCCTTTTGTTGAACTTAAATTGTGTGGCAAAACAACAGTTTTAAGTCAACTTCATTATGAAGTAAGTCGATTAAAACTCATGGCTTTGCACAAACTTTTTCAAAGTGTGCTATGAGTATTTTTGGAAAGGACTGCATTAATTGAGAGTCAACTGCATTAATTGTGTAATCAATTAAGTTGTTTTGACTGCTACTATCTGTTATAACTGTCTGAGTATATTCGACTCTATTAGTAGCAAAGTCGACTTAGGAGCGTCAGTTTTATGAAAAACTATATATAGACGCAAATTTGAATTCTGCAGAGACTTTTGTTATTCTATCGATTTGATTGATTTGTTTCAAATTATTGATCTCTTGTAGAACGTGCGAAAGCTCCAAGAATCCATCAAGAAGATTGTGGTGTTCATCTTTGGTGATTGCTTGATGAGCAATAATTAATGTGCCTTGACTATCTGATCAACCTGCACTTGAGGTGTTTACTACGTGATCAGTTTTCTCTCAATCTTGTGAAGATTGTTGTTGCCCTGTTGTGACTACAGGAACAGGACGTGCGACATTCTGGACTTTAAGGATTGTTCAAAGTGTTAAAGACTGCAGGAGAGGGGACATCTTGTTGTTGTTCTTTGTTTGTATATGCCTATATTTTGATTAGAGGGTTAGAGATGTGTTTCATATTTTGATGTGGAGTTCGCTATAAAAGCCTTGTTGTAAAAACCTTAATCATTATAATGCATTTGCTTCTTGAGATTGGAAGGACACTGGATGTAGGCAGTTTGGTCGAACCACTATAAAAAACTGCGTTTGATTTCTCTATCCCTGCACTTTTACTTTCAAATTCGACTTTAATTTTCACTAGTCAACTATATTCCGCTGCATTTAAAAAATCTTATTCCTTGCGTTTCAAGAAAGTTTTGAAAGATCATCCTTTCGTGAAAAGGATTTTTAAAAGACTCTGATTTTAAGTTTCACCAATTCACCCCCCCCCCTCTTGGTGTGAGAAGCTAAGCCATATCATTTTCAACAAGAAGCTTTAAAGGTTTACGAACTAAATCAAGGTAAGGAAAACTAATATTTTGTATTTTGTTTATGTTGAGATTGTTGATAAGGAAAGCGTTGGTTTAGCTAAACGTTACAATCTCACAGTGCTTTTGGTTTTTGATGATGACAACACATTATTAATAACACGGTACTGATATGTGTTACATGTTCAAAACTTTCTTGTGTATGAGTTCTTGAAGAACATGTTTGTGTTGTTCTGTCTATGTGTGCATATTCACTGTTTTTTACATGAGATATCATTTGTGATTGCATAACATATGTTTTAGAGAAGACAACCACATACACTTGGTTGAACTTATATTGTGTGGCAAAACTGCAAGTTTAAATTGACTTCATTATGAAGCAAGTCGATTAAAACTCGTGACTTTAAGCAGATTTTCAAAAATAGTGTTGTGAGTATTTTTGCAAAGAAAGATTTTCAAAATTGCATTGAAGTGACATAGTCGACTATATGTGCAAGCTACTAGACTTAGTTAGTTATGTTTTGAATTTTTGTTGGTGCTTGTGATCTATAACGACTATATTTTGATTCTTTGACCAAGCATTAATTACTAGTCAACTGAATTAAATGTGCAATCAATTTAGTTGGTCTGATTGCTACTAATTGGTTTAACTGTCTTAACTGTCCGACTGAAGTCGACTGTATTAGTAGCGTAGTCAACTATGGGAGCGTCTGTTTGACAGAAAACTATAAATAGACGTGATTCTATATTCTATAGAGACTTTGGTTATTCTAACATTTTCATTCTATTGTTTCAGATCTTGATCTCTGTGAAAAGCTCCAAGAACTAATCAAGAAGATCGTGGAGATCTCTCTTTGATAGTTGCTTGAAGAGCTAGGTTGTCTTGCTGAAAAAAAGACTTGATCATACTACACATTGAGGTGTTCTGGAAACGCGATCATCTACTTCTCTCAATCTTGTGAAGATTATGGGTGCCCTGTTGTGATTACAGGAAGAGGACGTGCTGCGTTCTGGGAACTTTGAGGATTGTTCAAAGTTGACAAAGACTGCAGGAGAGGGGATATCTTGTTGTTGTTCTTTGGGTGTTGTATATCTATATTTTGGTTAAAGGGTTAAAGAGGTGTTTTATATTTTGACGTGGAGGTCTCTATAGAAACCTTGACTATTATAGTGCATTTGCTTTCGGGTACAAGAAGGACACTGGATGTAGGTAGTTTGGCCAAACCAGTATAAAAACTGCGTTTGAATCTTCTATCCCTTAACTCTTTACTTTCAAGTCGACTTTATTTTCAGTATAGTCAACTATTTTCCGCTGCACTGATTAATCTTTTTCATTGAGATTCAAGAAACTTTTGAAAGTTCATTACTTTGAGAAAAAGATTTTAAAAAGACTTTGATTTTTTAACCTCACTAATTCAACCCCCCCCCCCCCTCCTTGGTGTTGAAACTAAGTCATTCTTTTTCCAACAATTTAGTTGCTTGTATGAGTTTTAAAGTTAAGAACAATAATGTTTTGGGCTTTGATGGATATATTCAATTCATTTTTTAAAGTTAAAAGAATGTGAAATTGCATGAGGATTTGGGTGCATGGGTTCAAAAGATAGATTTTGCGAAGCTGAACATATTTTTGTTATTTGTGAATGTGTGTTTGCGATTGGTTCCACCATAGCTGAGGAGGTTGTCCTATGAGGAGGATATGTTCCATTTTGGTCGGAAAGGCTGACCTTTGAGGGTGTTTTGCTCCATTATAGCCGGGGAGGTTGTCTTGTGAGGGTAATGTCCAGTTTTGGCCAAGGAGGCTTCCCTTTGAGAGCGCTTTGTTCCACCATAGCCAGGGAGGCTACCCGATAAAGGTGATATATTCCATTTTTGGTTAGGGAGGTTGCCCTTTGGCAGCGTTTTATTCTAACACAATTGGGGAGGCTGCCTGTTGGGGTGATTGTTTCACTTTAGGTTAGGGAGACCCTCTTTAAGGGTGTTGTGTGCACATTTTTATGAAAATATTTTTTTTTCTATTTATTTATTTGTTTTATTGATTTCTTAAAGGAAAAGATTATTAGGAAAAGTTTTATTTATTTTCAAAAAGGCCTTGAACTTTAATTAAATTGTTAGTTTTTTTTTTTTTAAGAAAATGTTTTGGCTATGTATGTTACCTTAAAGTACCTATTTGAAATAAGGTTGTTTACATAGTTATAAAACATAGAAAGATGAAAAATTAGGATGTTATAATGTTGACTTATGAAGATCTTATATTAATATTCTTAGAAGATATTAAATATATAAATAGTTTCATTTGTACACTTATTATTGTAGAAAATATGTCTTTATAATATTTGAGTAGATAAGAATATCGTCTATGAAGACTACAACAAACTTATCTAGAAATGGATTGAAGATTCTGTTCATGTATAGTTCATGAATATGGCTGGAGCGTTAGTCACACCAAAAGGCATAATCACATACTCATAATGACTACATCTAGACTTGAAAGCATTTTTCTACACATCCCCTGCCTTAACTAGAATTTGATGGTAGTCCGACCTTAGGTCTATCTTAGAGAACACTATAGCTCCATGCAGCTGATCCATCAAGTTTCTATTCTGGGCAAATGATACTTGTTCTTGATGGTCAACTTATTCAACTGCCTGTAGTCCACACACAACCTGGAGCTACTATCATTCTTCTTCACTAACAACACAGGCGCACCTCACTGTGAGACACTAGGTTGAATGAATTATTTCTCAAGTAACTCTTCAATACGCTTCTTTAGCTCCACCAAATTAGCTGAAGCCATCTTATAAGGGCTTATTGACATTGGCCCTGCACCTGGCACTAGACAAATAGAAAACTCAACCTCCCTCTAAGGAGGCAACCCTGACACTTCCTTAGGAAACACGTCCAAGAAATCACTCACAACCGAGTGATTTAAGCTCCGTCCACTCTGATCAACCTACATATGAGACAACACTAGAAAACAACAAAATCTTTCAATCAACTGTTGTCGCACCTGACCAAAAGAAAACAACACTGACTCCTCTACCTTAGGGAACAACAGTTTCTTCTCACCACAGTCTATAAGAATGCGATTGACAGATAGTCAATCCATCCCTAAGATTACCTCCAAACCTTGTAGAGGTAAACAAATGAGATTCACCTTGAATTGACGCTGATAATAGTTGAAAAACCGTTATTTTCATACTTAATTTTGATATTAAATCACACCCTTTATGGCTTAGAATTAGCTTGAAATCATGCATTTTTATTAAGTTAGAGAATAAGAGAATCAAAGTTGGTTTTCTTGGTTTTATGCTTTGTTTCCCTTGATATTGTAGGTTTTTGGAATGAATTGGAAGAAAAGTTGAAGTATTAAATGGTTGAAGTGCTGAAAAGTCAACCATAATCCAGAAAAGTCAACCAGTCAACCAGAGAAGTCAACCAGTCAACCAGAGAAGTCAACCAGTCAACCAGAAAAGTTGACCAGGGAGCTGAGCGATTGACCAAGGCGCTGAGCGGTCAGTTTTTGGCATTGAGCGGCAGTTTTGGGAGCTAGCGGTCCTGCGATTAGAGGGAAACCGCTAAGCGGTCAACTTAGGCGCCTAGGCGGTTGTCTGTTTTTATATTGCGGATTCTGAGATCTTTCTGTTATCTTTTTGGTCTATAAATAGACCCAGTGCGAATCAAAACTGGTTCTTTTGCCAGAGAGAAACGTTCACAGCAGCTCTACACACCTTGGAGGAGATTTCTTGGATGCTTAGGCTCCACTTTATCAAATCTAGGGTTTGCTTTTCCATTCTTTCATTATATTTCACCTAGATTCACCATGATTATGGTGAACTAAACCCTAGGTTGTTGGGGGAACAATGTAATCTTTTGAAACTCTCATATATCCAAATTCTTATTTATTTTATATGCTTGATTTATCAATTGTTGGGTTCTTTACCTGCATTTAATGTTTTTACCATTTAACTCATTCGGTAGATGTTGGTTGTCTTTATTGATATGGGGACATACAATAATGTCATGAACTCGGAATAATTCCTTGATTATGCTAATACCGCCTAGGGATAGGGGTAGGACGATCAATTGTATTTTGCTTCTGTTTATCATGCATTATTAATTACTAGGGGAGGCTAGGGATAGCAAGTCGGTAATTAGTAATAGGCTCTTTTCACCAAGGGATTGGGTTAAGGGTAGACCAAGAAAGTTTGCATGACAATATGATAAATAAGCAAAGTAAATAAGAAGAGTAGATATATGAGGGTGGATAAGATGAAATTGTAAACCCCAACAACTACATTCATCCATATTTTCTTTAAGCCAATTGAATCATTGCATTTGCATGTTTACTTTTGCAGTTAACAACTAAAATTAATTTCTTTTCTCAAGTCTTATGCGATTAGTTTACATGAAAGATTAGGACTTAGAGTCCTTTGGGAAGAACGATATTGGGTTTACCAATTATATTACTTGATACGATCTGGTACACTTGCCAGGGTCTTAACAGACACCCTTCTACCACCATTGGACATCTAGCACACATTGTGAATGTCCTAACCAACCTAGAACCATGAGTAGATACTACCAGATCAAACTGTAACTCTCTCATAGACAATCCCAACTCCTCAACACAAGCCTCAGACACAAAGGAATGTGTTGCCCCTGAATAAAACAACACACAACACGGTCTACCAAATAACAAGCAACAACTGATGATGAGATTACTTGAATTGTCTTCCTTTGACCCAGATAAAGCATACACATGGCCTGATGCCTGAGGTCTGACACCTCTTCTCTACTGAGATCTACCTGTTTGGTGTGACTTGAACCGACTCTTCTAGTCATAGGGCAATCTCTCGTAGTGTCCATCCCCCTTGCATCTGTTACACGTCTTGTAACCCACTAACTGAGGACAAGTCGACCTAAAGTGAGGTCTTCCACATGCAAAACAACTCACTAACCCCTGTTGTCCAAACTAGCCTGACTGAACTGGTAGCTAAGAGGAGAAACCTCTAGACCCATGAGAAGGAGGTCTAGAGTAAGGGTTCCTCTTAGCACTGAAACTACTCCTAGAACCAGATGGTCCACCAACCCTCAACGACTAACTCTGCTAATTCTCCACCTCTCTTTTAGTCTTCTCAAGCACTCTTGCTCTCTCGACTAATGCAAGAAATTCCTTTATACCCAATTCGGCAACCAACAACTTGATGTCACCCCTCAAACCATTTTCAAACTTTTGTCATTGTCACTCCTCATCCATAGTCAAAGTGTGAAAGTGGATAAGATGTTTAAAATAATCAGCATACTCTGAAACTGACATACTCCCCTATATCAACTACAAAAACTCAATCTCCTTTGCAAACCTTAAGCTATATGGAAAGTACTCAGTATAAAACTTATTCTTGAACAACTCCCATGTAATTTGAGTACAACTGCCCTCCAATAGCATCCTCATGCTACTCCACCAATGGCTAGCCTCACCAGTCAGTAAGTACTCAGTGTATGTCAACTTGCTCTCCTCAGGGCACCTCTTTGCATTATAAATTCTCTCCTTGTCATGGAACCACTGATCCGCCTCATCTGGACTAACCTTGGTCGGATGATGCTGTAGAAAACTCTCAAGACTTCACTCTTGAGGCTGAGTGGAAGAAGAAGAAGAAGGTCCAGTTGCAGCACTGCCACTGGTCATCAACTCAACATATTGCCTCTGGGATGTCTCAGCTGACACCCTAGCAGCTTCCAACTATTGCAAAATTATGGTATTCTATTGGACTAAGGCGGCATTCTGTTGTTGCATTCTAGTTATAACTGACTCCATCATCCTCATAAGATCCGGTGCATCAGGATTTGTGGGTAGGGGAGAGGAGGCCTAGGTGCCATCTTCTACTTCCACAGAGAGAAAAACCATCGGTCCAACTCAAAGAAATAAGGTTACCCCACTAAACATAACTATGAGTACACAACACAAGTATAATACACTCACAACCTACAGGATTCCTAGGGAAAGAACTACTCTGATACCAAAAATTTAACATCCCAAAAATATAGTAGTAAATTATATAAAAGAGTCATCACAAGTCCAATATTAACAAAAACAGTTAACAAAGATAGGAAAATAAAGTAAGGTTTACAGTCATCCAAAATAACTATAAAAGTTCACTTTCTATACAAACTAGACATACCAAAACTATAAACAAGAGAACTATCTAAGACGACTACACATCAGCAACTCCTTCATCTAGTGCCTGCTCCAGGGAAACCTCATCTCCCTTTGCTCACACCCACAGGATGATCATAGCAAAGAAAAGAAATAAAAAAAGACATACATACACAAACACAAGTAGAAGGGTAAGCTAATATACAAACAATTAAAGATATATTAATACATGTTAAACATTCACCTAAGATACACACAACACATCAAACCAAGCAAACACTTTATGTATGACCACACTTTGACTTGAACATCCATATTAATATGAATATTGAGCTATGGTAGTTCATGCACTTATTGTAGTGAAACAACTGACCCACCCCAAGCTACCACACAAGGTTAGTCCGTTATCACTCGCCTTAGGCCAAGGTAAAGCCCCTAGATTAGGACCTCCTGCTATTCTCACGACATACCTCACTCTTTTCTACTTGAGAATGAGTGATCATTAGAATGTTAAGATGAACTCCAAGGCCGAGTTTCCCTTATTCATACTTACAATACTTGAAACTACCATTGAGAAGTTCATCCTTGGAACTCTCTTCCATACCTTTGAAACCATTAAGATCGACATTCACATAGTACACCAATACATGAGACTACTGATCATACACTATAGAAATAAAAACCCCCATACAGGTAATTAGAAATCACACAATAACACAATTTCTTCATTGCACCTTGACACTCAAATTTAGGTAAGGAAAACAACTTCGAAACCCTCACCAATAGCTCTAAAAGGGTCCAAACCCCCAAAAATGACCTTAAGAACGTCAAAACCTGATACCCGGAACCCCGAATTTGATATCCCGAAAATTAGAAAAAAAAAACAAAAGTTGTTGAATGGCGCTCAACGCCCCTAAAGGGGCGCCCGAGTGCCAGACCCCTAGAATAGGGGCACTCGGGAGTTCTTCTCGCAAAAATGACGTCTGATAACGATTCAAAAACCGTTATTTTCATACTTAATTTTGATACAAAACACACCCTTTATGACTTAGAAATTAGCTTCAAATCATGCAAATTGCTTTAGTTAGGTTAAAAGAGAGTCAAAGGTGGTTTTAGAGATATTATGCTTGGTTTTCCTTATTTTGACAGGGTTAGACGAGAATTGAATGATGGAGAGTGAAGTAGGAAGGAGTTGGACTCAAGAAAGGATGAAAAAATGTGCAAAGGAAGAATCACAACCACCTCCCAATGTCAATTTCAGTGCTGAGCGCCAGCTTTGTGAAGACAACCACTGTTTGACACTTAAGTGCCAACGCTGAGGGGTAAAGATGTAATCGCGCCTACAGTTGAGCGCCAGATCCAGTGCTGAGCGTTTTTCTCCAGTGAAGTCACTGTCAAACGCTTGGGTGTGACCGTTGAGCGTCCATTTGAGTACCGCACCTACTGTTGAGCGGTGAACCCAACGCTGAGCGCTATACTTATGAGCCTAGGCTAAAATTCTGTTATTTTACTGAGTTATAAATATACCCCAGACGAACTTTAGGGTTATCTTTTGGCAGAGAAAGACGGCAGAACACTCATTCCACACCTTGGAGGCGGATTTTGGATGCGAAAGCTCCAATCTTTCAATTCTAGGGTTATCTCTTTCATATTTTTCATTCAATTCATATAGATTCACCATGACAATGGTGAACTAAACCCTTTGTTGTTGGGGAACGATGTAATTCTATTGAAACTCTCTTATATCGAAGTTCTTATTTTATTCATATACTTTTGTTATCAATAGTTTGGGTTTTCTTCTCTATACTTTATGCTTGCATTGTTTAATTCATTCAATGTCATGATCATTGATTTTGTCGATATGGACACATACGGGAAAATCTAGACATGGGGAGAATTCTCTTGATTATGCAATATTACCTAGACATAAGAATAGGACGGTCAATTGCTTTAAGCTTCTGTACATTAATGCATGACTAATTACTAGGGAGACTAGACATAGTAAACTAGTAATTGGGAGTAGGCTCTCTTCGCCGAGACATCGGGTTTAGAGTAAATTAGAAAGTTGCATGAACATTGATAATAAAGTTGAATTTAATAAGAATAGTATATACAAGAGAGTGGATTAGGATGAAACCGTAAACCCCAACAACACCATTCATCCATATTGTTTATCTGTCAATTGATCAAGCTTTTACATTTGCATGTTTATTTTAGTTTTGCTTTATAAAACCCTAAATTTAATCTTTATCAAGTCTTAAGAAATCAATTCACATGAATGTCTAGGCCTAAGAGTCCCTTGGGAAACGATATTCGGACTTACTGTCTATTATTACTTGATACGATCTGGTACACTTGCCAGGGTGTTAACAACGTCTAGGGGCCCCTTGGAGGACACCCAACGCAGCATCAGGTTCTTAAATTCACCTATTTTGAATTTGGTGACCCTTTGCACAAGTTTAAATGATTTCGAAACAATCTTAGGCATTGAGAAACATCTAAAAACATACCTTTAACTTGAATTGACCACTCAAAACCCAAATTGACTTATGAAAACCTAAATTCACTCCTACTAGCTACCAAATTTCAATTTTACACTTTTAAACTCTCAAACCACTTTACAACCTGCATATACCAGTCCAAATATACTTGCTAGTACACTCCAAAACCTCAGATTTGTCCCAACTATTCTACTTTCCATTTCCAACTCTTAAAGCCTTTAAAATGGGCTAAAAATTCAACCTATGAAGCCATTTACCATTCAATAACAGATTTTTCTGGTTTTAGTTATTAGATAAGTCCAAATAGTTGCAACAATATATTTTTAACCTTCCAAAACAAAATATGCCATTTACCTAAACATTTTACTATTCAAAACCCTCTTTTTACACTAAAAATACTTGACAACAACCACTATAGACTACTCTTTTTGCTACACACAATATTTTATCAACTAACCCTCCAAACAAGTTTCAAATTACCTCATAAGAGTACCAAATCAGTTCCCATAACATTCCATACCTATTTCTAAATTTCACTACCCAAAATCCCTTTTCTTTTAAGTTAGGAACCTAAATGACTTAACCAATACTATCAACAACTATTTGCATTTAGTTCTAAACAATGAAATATCATCATTATACACAATTATAACAGTATCTAACATCAACAATTCATCACACCAATTGTACACGACACCATATTACCAAAACATCAATTTAACATACATAACATTTACCCAATTACACCAATTTCACTAAAAGCATATATAAATCATGGAAATACCAAATTTATACTACAAACACAACTACGACAAGGTCTTACTTCCCTTACCTCAAAGAAACAACCCTAACTCAAAGAATGCTCCGCCAATTACTTGAATCGTAAGGAAATACCTAGACGAACCTACAAAACACCAAATTGAAAACGGACAGAGTCCTTAAAACTCTAGATGAACCAAGAACAAGTATGAGAGACATGATTACACGTGCAACAATACTATATTCTTCTAAAGCATATTTAGAACGGAAGGAAAAAAAAGTCGAAACTTACTTGTTCTAAGACAAAAATTGATCAGTTAAATTTGTTGACCTTGATGTCCTAATTGATCATCAAACAAATGACTTAGGAGAAAGAACACTTAGAGAATGTGAAAGGAAACAAAGAAAAAGAAATTATAAAGAGATAAAATATGTTTTAAGTAATGAAACGAGTTTATAAATTTTATTTATATTATGAAATTATTTTATAATAAAATAACTCTAATTGAATATTTTATAATTTAAATTTGAGGATTATCATATTTTTTTAATAACAATTAGAGGAAAAAAATACATAACTTAATTTTATTTATATTTTGGTATTTAGATGTTCCTGTAATAAATAATATGAAATATAAGAAATGTTTTAATTTGTTAATTCTAAAACAATAAATAGCTTAAAATTTTATAAATCAATAAATGCTTTTAAGTTTTTTAATTATAAAGCTATAACTTCTTTAAAGATTTTTATAAATTATAAAGCTGCAATTACATTTATCTGTAAAATTTAACATCGTAATTATATGAAGTGATAATGAATTTAAAGCATTTATTACCCATTAATATTTTTATTTTAAATTAATAAATGCTTTAATGAATTATTATACATATCTTTAAATAATTTTATCATTATAAACTAAAATCAGAAAGTATTCTTTTAAATGCTTTATCAGTGGATACTCTACGAATATTTCCTATTTAAATATAATTATGTACATGTGAGTTATTTTTTTTTAAATTTGTCACAGATTTATTTAAATAGAAATTAAATAAATAATAAGGTGTACATAGACATAAACAATTACTTTGTAAGCAATGTAGTAAAATAT
This sequence comes from Vigna mungo, assembly GCA_036885675.1. Lineage (NCBI taxonomy): Eukaryota > Viridiplantae > Streptophyta > Magnoliopsida > Fabales > Fabaceae > Vigna > Vigna mungo. The sequence continues at coordinate 18,836,240 of CP144700.1, read as the reverse complement.
TAAAAAATGAATTATTTAATAATTATAATATAAATAAAGTCAAATCCACTCAATCTTATTTAATATTTTTATTTTTGAAAAGATATAATTATATTTAAATCTTACACCATTCCAATAAATAGATTAATAACAATTTAAAAAAAAAGGTTTCTATATTTCAGGAAAAAGAGGAAAAAAAAAAAATTGTGGGGGGGGGGGACCGGAATGGGCACACAACCCAGGAAGCCAAAACGCCCTGTGGCAATTAATTGAGAAGTAATTTTGGGATGCGTAATTTAAAAGAAAAAAAAGGAAGAGAAAGGAAAATGGGCACAGCAACAATTTGGTGGAGAGCAAGAGCTATAAGTGCAGGAGTAGGAAGCGATTGGAGGTTGTCCGAAGCCAGAATCCGAAAAAGGTGCATTAGCGTGTCAACGAGAAGTAGTTGCTGTTCATCGCCACTAACACTAATCGTTTCTTCAATGCCTTATGAGAAGGAACTCGCCGCTGCAAAGAAAGCAGCCACTCTCGCCGCTCGTCTCTGCCAGGCACTCATCCGCAATTTCTCTTTACCATCGCCATTTTCATAAACAAAAGAATTACCCTTATTTTTCGTTTAATTGAAATTCTAAACTAGTTTTATTAATTTCCAATGGATGCTGAATTATTCTTCTTTGCATGCTTTGTGCAGAAAGTTCAGAAGGCTCTTCTGCAATCCGATGTCCACTCAAAGTCAGACAAAAGTCCCGTTACAGTGGCCGATTATGGTTTGCTATTTTAGTCCTGCTACCATTGTATTGGTGTTAACGTTGAATCGTTTTTTTTTTTTTTTGTGCAAATGCTTCACATTGAAAAGTTAATTGTAGTTGGAAAATGAGAAGTTTAGTTGTTAATTGACCGAGTAGAATTAGTGCTGATTGTGTATAATGTTATGCTCTTGGACTAGTTGTTACGGGTACTTTTACCGGTTGGATTATGTTTACATAATTAGAAGCTGAAGAATGGGAGCGGTGTAAGCTTTTTAGTTTCTTCACAAATCCTTGCCATATTTTTTCAGATGTATAATCCAGGGTTACTGATTTGATCAGAACATTTCGTGCATGTTGTGTAGTTTATCAGCTCTAATTCAAGGGGCTTTGTTGCTCCAGTGCTTTGAAATAAGTTGATGTTCCTTGAGTCCAGTTCTATGAGTTTTTCACACTCTCAAAATTTGTTTTATTTTATTTTTCCTTATAATAGTTATGTGTCCTGTTAATATTTAACTAGTTAAGTTTACAAGAATGAGCCAGCAAATTTTAACAGTATCATTGTAGTTTTGAAATCTTTTGCATTTCTTCAACGAGAGTAGGGGAGTTGTTCGTTAATAATATTTCTACAAATACAAGCTCTACACCAGTGACTTAATAGTCGTAGCGTACTTGTTTTAAACCATGCATTGAAACTCTATTTTAGTTGAAAAATTGTGATGATTAGCTGGTATAAGCCAATTCTTGTAAATCATGTTTGATGATTTACTATGTATTACCCAAGGTTGGCTGGTGTAAGCATTTTTCCTTACAGGACAGACATGAGGAAAGACCTTCCACTTGTATAAATTTGCTTCTATGTTATGATAGACAAGTATGCAGCTATAGCAGATGTTTTGTTTGTCTTCCCTCACTAATTTATATATCTCTTTCACATCATGTATTGTTCTGCTACGTGTCTCCATATTCTAGTAATCGTTTTCTTGTACGAAAAGAGGACCTAACTATAGTTAGCTCAACCAGAAGGTTCTTGGGAAAATTGCTCTCACATAAAAACTAGTCCTTGTGCACATTAGTTGAAATTCCTGCTACCACCACCTCAATAAATAGTGGATCTTCCATATGTTCTTTCTAATCTGGCGATTTAAATTACTTCATTCCTATAATATGGATCACTTGTGAAAAATAAAGATTTTTAGAATTTTAGCTGTAATTTTTTAATTTATATTATTTTAGTTGCTAAACTTGTTCATTGAGGTTTAGATGAAGCTTCAATTCACTTCAAATAAATCAGGTTGATTTCTTGTGGTTTACAGGTTCACAGGCATTGGTCAGCTTTATACTTGAGAGAGAACTTCCTTCTGAACCATTTTCAATAGTAGCCGAGGAGGTGAAATTGTAAATTCTTAGAGGTTTTTTGGACATGTAAACTTTGCTTTCATTTCCATGCTTGAGTATAAAATTCAATTTTAAAAATTCAGGATTCAGGGGATCTTCGTAAGGAAAGTGGCCAGGAAACACTGAAGCGCATTACAGAACTTGTCAATGATACTCTTGCTAGTGAAGGATCAGAGAGCTTTCCTACTTTAACAACAGATGATGTGCTTGCGGCCATTGACAATGGTAAGTCTGAAGGTGGTCCAGTTGGACAGCACTGGGTTTTGGATCCGATAGATGGTACAAAAGGGTGAGTATTATTTTTTTTCTCAAAAAAAAATTCATTTTGAAGTAAATTGTTTACTGTTTGTCGAATTTCATTATATTATTTTTCTAAAAAATGTTATGTTCTTGCTGCACGAATATGTTTGTAATATCTCATTTAAAACATATATGAATTTATCTAGTATTATTAATCTGATTATTATCTGAGATTGCAGTTGTCATTCAACATCTTATATTGTTTAGGAAGTAAGGACAAAATAATTGTTGAAATCCATCGACTATCACTTCAAAGTTCCAACCAACATATATCTGTAATAGTGATTTTAATTTTGAAAGACATTATTTATTACCTGGCACGGTGAAATTGACTATCTAAAGGACCATTTAATTTGAGAATTGTTTTCTGTTTTCGTTTTATATTTCATTTTTAATTAAAAAAAGGCCACCTTCTTTTCATTTTACTTCCCGTTTTCAAAAGTTTGTAAGGTAAACAGGAAAAAACAACTTATTATTTTCTACTTTCATTTTCTTTTCTCACCGATTCTTGTACCAACTTTTGTAATCAGGAAACAAATGAAACATAAAATGATAATAGAAAAACTTGAAATCTATTTTTTTACTCATAAAAATTTGATAAGATAAAATACTAGTATATTAGTATTTACTTTTATATTCTTTAGTTGTCAAATTAATCGAACATTTGATTAAATAATTATTTTTCTTCATTATTTCCAATTTTACTGTCTTTATTTTTATACCATTTGTTTCACTTGCATTGTCACTTATGGAGATCGTGTCATTAAGTAGCTCATGCTTGTGAGATAACATAATAGGTTTGTAAGAGGAGACCAATATGCTATAGCATTAGGTTTGCTACATGAAGGAAAAGTTGTATTGGGTGTCTTGGCTTGTCCAAATCTTCCACTGGCATCCATTGGCTCTAATCAGCTGCATTCTTCAAATGAAGTTGGTTGTCTCTTCTTTGCTAAAGTTGGTGATGGAGCATTTTTGCAAGCACTGGGTGGTTCTACACAAACTAAGGTTGGTGCTTGCAAATTTTTTTCATACTTGTCTCTTTGGTAATGTCATTTGACAGTTGTTCCATGTCCAAATGATCATCCAGGTCCATGTTTGTGATGTCGATAATCCAGAGGAAGCATCATTTTTTGAATCTTTTGAAGCAGCACACTCCTCGCATGACTTGTCTAGCTCCATTGCAGAAGTAATGTTATTTCTATAGTTAGCACATTTGTCTTTTTCATTGTTTTTTAGTTTTTTTCTCTTAGCTCTCTTAGATTTAATTACACACAATTCTTGAACGTTACTTAATTAACAGAAACTTGGTGTCAAAGCACCACCAGTCAGAATTGATAGCCAAGCAAAATATGGAGCTCTGTCAAGAGGAGATGGGGCTATATATTTGCGTTTCCCTCACAAAGGATACCGTGAAAAAATATGGGATCATGCTGCTGGAAGCATTGTTGTGACTGGTATTATTTTTCATTAGTTTTTCGTTCCTGTTCTGAAGTATTTCTTTTAATGAACAATTTGACCAATCTTTTCTTGGTAAACATGCTCTGCTTAAAATGAGTGTCATAACTGTCCAGAATTGGTCATAAGTAACACTTGACGTATGTTTATGTTTATCAAGTCCATGTCCTAGTTAAAACTTTACTTGGATCTGGACTCTCTTCAAATTCATATAGAATATAGAATAGGTTTCTGGAATATGTTTTAATGTTTTCTATTATAAAGTAAGACTTTAAGCTTAACTCACTTTCACCAAACTAGCTTATAAGTTAACTTTTACATATTATAATTTCTCCAATTGATGTATTAATGTGAGATTACCAATGCACCTTGTGACAGCGTAAACTTAACATCTTAAGTGTAGAACTAGATATTTGTGAGTAGTCCGAGAGTGGGTGACATGATAGATCTAATAATCCATGTCAAGAAAGGATCTATACCATCTTAGAAAATGAACTTTAAGTTTGACTCAATATTTTAAAAACAGCTTATAAAGTGAGATTTGCACTCACTTATGTAATATAATTTGATCATATGTATAATGTCCTACGTTTCCTTGTTGTAGGTAAAGTTTATACATTTTAACAAATTTATGGAGCTTGGCAACTTTTCTAAACCTTTTTTCTTTGTGATTATTAATGCTTTTAGCATGTTGCATCCTGGAGCTTGATGCCAAGGAACTCTAAATATGAAGTTAAAACTAACCTTGTTTGATAAGTTCTAAGCCATTTCCATCATTAGTTTGTGGTAATGAATTTTAGCACCTTAAAGGGAAATAATGAAGGCTTTCAAGGAAAAGATAGCGCTGGTCTCAAATGTGATGTTAATGGAACATAAATTTTGATTTCTAGGATTATGTTTACTTCATTGTGAATTCAATGATAGTTGAATCTTTGTAAGTATTCTAGGAGTTATGGTTCAATTTGATTTGCAGTTAGGAAAGTGATAGATATTTGTGATGTGAATATCATCTAAAATATTTTAAGATACACGAAACTCATACATGTTACATACTCAATTCTTACTGTAGAATTTTAAATTTAAACTATGGAATTTCACTGGTAAAACGATATTAATATACTTTAAATACTTTTTTCATGATGAAATCTTAAGAGATTTTGGTAGCTCTTCTCCTAACACCTTAGAGGAGTTTGATTTTCGGTAGGGAACTAGTTATTAATTTTCCAAGCGAGGGCACCCAAAATTCTTCACAACAGGTTATGAAGTACAAATCTTAGAACATGTTCCAAAATTTCAGTAGTGTCCAGCTCAAATTAAACCTTTTAAATTGCTTCGGTTGAATAGCCAACTCTGTATGACAGTGGTTGCATCTTACAATATTCTATTTGGTCTGGACTGTATAATAAACTCTGTTAAAGTGCCGGTGAATAATTATATTTCAATCTGTTTATGTTTGACTTGCCTTTATCATTTTACTTAGCACTGATCTTTCTTTGGTCTTTAATTGACAAGAAAGATAATTTGAATGCACGACTATCTATTTATTGCTGGTGGAAGGTCTGGGGGGATGGGGAATCCAAACATTGTATGCAGTCATTGTCATTTCCCTTTAATGGGAAGACACCTGATGTTTCTTAAATAGAATGAAAACAAGAAGAGAAACTGCAAAATAAAGAAAAATATTTGTAAAGGAGTAGGTACTACAAGATTGCTGAAGATTTGCTTGTTGAGAGGAGTGCGGTTTTGAATATTCTCTGTGTGGATTTAATATTCCTGCGCACCCAACACAACTCCTCATTACAGTGATGACATTATCTCATGGATGAGCTATATATTCCTATCTCTTGTGTTTTGAATGACTTATGTTACGCATAATATTGGAGTCTTCCGATAATTGTGACTTTCATTGACAATGAACTGATATTTAGGTTCATGCATTGCTTCGATTGTGGAATGTGTCTTCTAATCTTCTATAAATGCGATTGGACTTTTGTAGAAGCTGGAGGTATCGTCACGGATGCTGCGGGGAATCCCTTGGACTTTTCAAAAGGAAAGTTTCTCGATGTTGTTTCTGGTATTATTGTTACAAACCAGAAATTAATGCCATCGCTTCTGAGAGCAGTTAAAGAAGCACTCAATGAGAAAGCATCATCATTGTGATTTCCATTAAGCTTGTTTACTTTGTGGTCGGTTCATTATATGGGACCTTCTCCTCAATGTGCTATATTTCCTTCGTGATCAGAAGAACATGATTGGAAATCCTCTCATTCCCTCTTTGAAGCAGATTTCTGCTCTTGTTTTTGCAGCTGCTATTGTCTTTTCCTGAGATGTACTGCTCTTTTTCTATTATTTTCTATCAATAAACAGAGATCTTCGTTTAAATATGCTTGATAATTAATTCTTCTAGATTAACTTGTCAGAGGTGATATGATTTCAATGCATAGTTGATCCAAAAGTACCCTAAAATTTAGTGAATATCAGTATAATAAGGAAAGTATGGCAAACAGAGGCCTCGTATATCACAATCTGAGTTTGTTTTGCAGCAAATATGAACTTGGAAGCATGGAAATGCCAACTCTTGAATATGGCCTGAAAAGGCATATTGTTTATTCCAAGGATAGTGTATAAACTTTAAGGTAAACAGTTTAGTGCCTGTTTATAATAAATACAGGATTATGAAATATTCTTTGGAAGGTTTTAAAGGAAAATAAGCGGTTGAAGATGAAATTTCATATCTATTATGCTTGTTTTGGGTGGAATTCTTGGAGAATTGTTGCTAATTAATCAGTCTCACCTTTGAGGTTTGAATGGAGATCAATGCAAGTGATACACGTGAATAGGTTAGCGCAAGAGGGTTGATGAACAATGAAGGTAATGGGATCGGTCACTGTAAAGCGGGTTGCAGCGTGAAGAAAGATAAAAGAGCTGACACATAAGTGACGCCAGATGTGCGGATATTTCCAAAAAGTGAAAAAGGTAAGCTACAGTGTAGACTTAAAATGAAAAACATCAATTGCCCCGTCTATTTTACATTTTATTGTTTAAAATATAAATCTTTCAGAAAACTTAAAAATATTTAAAAAATACAGTTTCTATACAGTGTTTGGATTGTGGATTTGAGGGAAGGAGAGTTAATGAATTTGGGAGATGGAGAAGGTACTGTGGTGTTGTTTGGATCAGGCCTAGTGCCTTGATTTGCAGGATTGCAGGGAAGAGATCCATGACCCAATTGAAGCGTTTTCACTGCGGAAGCCACGTCATTGCAGTTAAAATTACTTATTTGACCCTTTGCTTGCTGTTTATTTTTCCTGTTCTATTTATTGTTCATGGTCGTGTGATCCCATGGTAGTGCGGTGCTGGTTTCACGGGGTTGTTGTGGTGTCATGGTGGTGACGATGAAGCCTCTAGCAACTGTGTCGGCGGTAGGAGACGAAACTTCACCGTGGCTGAGTGGTGGGCCAAGAAAGTCGGCGAAAAAGAAGAAAATTATCTGAAACAGGAAGAAGATGCCCTGATATAAGAATAATAATGTCATAAAATAATAATATAATAAAATAATAAAAATAAAATACATAATAATAATAAATAAATAAATTATATTTATGTAATTGTAAATATCAACTTTAATTTCATTTTAACATTTACTATTTACATTTAAATTTATATTAGATTTATGTATAATAGTACTCACATAATTTTATCCACTAAAACATTTTCTTAATTTATTATATTCATTACATTATACATAAATTTTCACAAACTTTTATTTTAAATTAATTTAAACTATATTATTTTTCTTTAAACAATCTCATTTTAACATTTCTTTTCTTTTACATTTTCAAATCCGTCTTCAAATTCAAACATATCATAAAAGAAAAGATTTTTTTATAAAAAAAGTATATGATTATCAAATTATTCTTACTGAAAAAATGTAATACAAAATTAAATATAAGTATTATAAATTATATTAAAATAAAATTGAATGTTATTTATAATTTAAAAAAATAAAAAAATTAAAATTAAAACTTATAAAAGGGTTTGTAGAAATAAATTTTAAATACATTTTTTTAAATAGTAATTTGTATATTATTATTTAATTTAAAACAAAAGTATATCAAATAATTATTATGTTGATAATTTGTACGATGCTAAATCATAATAAAAATTGACAATAATATTATTTTATTATCATTATTAACTATATTTGTAACATCTTATTAATATAAAATCACTAAAATAAAAGCTATAAAGAAGATAACTTATAATAAATTTTGAGCCATGGAAAGTTCTGCATCTGTGTGGTGAAACAACTTACTCACTCAAAGCTGTCACACAAGGTTAGTCCTTAAAACACCATTTGCCAGCATGAAGAAAAGCTCCCAGGCTAGGATCTCCAGCTCCTCTTGCGACATGACTCATCACTCTCTAATTTAGCATGGGTGATCATTAGAGTGTTAGGATAACCCCATATCTGCTTCTTACAATTTATACTATTTATACACTTGAATTCCCCAAGAAGATATTCCTCATTTGAATTCTCATTCAAAAACAAACAGTCATACCTTCATAACCTCATTCCATACCTTTGAAACAATTGATATTACTTCACATTCACATAGTACACCAGTACATGAGACTACTTATCATGCATTAAAGGAATAAAAACACCCATACAAGTCATCAGAAATCACATAATAACACAATTTCTTCATGGCATCTTGATACTCACACTTAGGTAAGGAAAACAGCTTTGAAACCCTTACCAACAACTCCAGAAGGTCCAAAACCCCCCAAAACGACCTAAAGAACGTCAAAAATCGAAAACTAGAACCCCAAATTTGAGATCACGAAAACTGAAAAAAAATAAAAAATTGCTCAGTGGCGCTCAACACTCCAAAAAGGGCACCCGAGTGCCAGATCCCTAGAACAGGGGCGCTCAGGGGGCGCCTAGGGGTGCTCAAGGGGCGCTCAGGCGAGTTCTTCTAGCAAAAATGACGCCTAAGGGCCCCGTGGAGGGCGCCCAGAGCTGCACTAGGTCCTAAAATTCACCAATTTGACTTTGGTGACCCTTTATACACGTTTAAATGCTTCCTAGACACTCTTAGACACTGAGAAACATCTAAAAATATACCTCTTACTTGAATTGACCACTCCAAACCCAAATTCACTACTATAAGCTAGCCAAACTCAAATCTACCTCTTATACTACCTATGTTACTGATTTTGCTGCAACACCAATTTTATATTGACTCAATAATGGACTTTAATCCAACTCCTACTCCACAAAATTGTTCCTCTTTAAATTCACTACCCAACACCCTAATGGACTTAAATTCACTTCAACCAAGCCTCACCAAAACTTTTCCACATAGTAAACCAGATTTTACTGGTTTGACCCCTGTCTCAAGTCTAAATAAACTTTAAAACAACCCCTAAACATCCCTTTTTCCCAACCCACCGCTTACTCACAAATCCACCTACCAAAACCCCAATTTTCACTCCAAAACAAGTAAGATTTGAACTCATCTTATCTTCCTCCCTTAACCCTCTAAACTTTAACCATCTAATGATGATGATCAATCATAAACCACTCCAAATCATTAACAAACTGCATATTCCACAATATGCTCATTATTTCAAAAATTTACATACCCATTTCATCAATTTAAGCTACAAAACTAGACTTTAGTTTTCATACCTTTTCCACCATTATTATTAATATCCTTTTATTTCAACCACACATTAAGTTCACCATACAATAACTCATAACAACAACCACACCTTTATAACTCTTCAAACACAACATAGTATACAAGCATTCAACACTTTTCCAAATTTAACATCATAAATCACCATATAATCACATACACAAAATTCATAGATTTCAAATATCTTACAATAGTTATAAAAAGCAAATTAGCTTCCCTTACCTTTGTTTGAATTTCTACAGCTTTCTAACCCCTGATCGTTACTTCCTCCACAAGGAAAAATCTTAGAGAAACCTACAAATTGCCAATTGATGATTGGAAATAGACCTTAGAATTTCAAATTGACAAAGAATCAAGGAAGACAACCTTTTGATACATGCACAAACAGATTTATGCACATGATCAAAGACCGACAATAGATGGAGAAAAAAGGGTAGAAACTTACTTGCTCTATTGTAAAAATTGATCGGTAGATATTGAAGACAATTTCATAATGATCTCCTAGGAACTTCCTAATCGTCAATAGATAATCGAGGAATAAGAAAACTTAGAAAGGAGGTAGAGAAAGTTTAGAGAATGAGTTTTAGAGAAATGAAGTGTGTTTTAAGTAATGAAACAAACAGACTTAGTTTATTTTTTACTTTCTATGACTAAAATTTAATATACTTATTAATTTGTATTATTATATATAAAAATTTAATATATGGACTGAATTAAATTTTTGTCTCATATTATTCCTTGATTTGTTTATCTATCTTATTCAATTTGGTTGTACTATTAATTCAAGTTTTAATCAAATTCTTAAATTAAAATAACGAGAACATCGTTCATCCAATTAATCAGTAATAAATAGTTAATAAAAAAAATATTGATGGCTTTAATTTGTATATAATATAATTTATAATAGATGCATATTGACAGTTTATACAACTATATCAATTTGAACTTAAGGAACAATATTTTTAAAAATTAAAAACTTGATTGAACATTTTAAATGGTTATATTGTTATTTTAATTAAATTTTAATTGAAATTTTTATCAATAAAAGACCAACTTAATATGTAAGGAATAGTTTCAAGTTTCCTGCTTAATATGTGATCATAAGATGGAGTTATTTGATGGAGGATCATCTAAGATGTACATAGGACCTCTAAGAAGAGCCATTGCCAAAAGGATTCAAGAAGAAGGATCACTTACTACTTTACTCCTACGAAGAATCACTTATTAATCCTTCTTCCCTCTACTAAACACATTTACACTCTTTTGTAAGCCCATAAATAAAGTTGGAGACCATGCATAATCACCCTAGAAGGCTTAGCAAGCTAAAGAAAGCAAAGGAAGCAAAGAAGAGAAGAAACGAAGTGATTTCCGGATTAGCCAGCATAGCTTCCGAAATGAATATTGCACTCAGCATCCTGCAGCGTGCGCCCAGCCAATGCGAACCAACTTTACACATTTATCACATTTTTAATATGTGTCTGACTGAAACATGAGCTCCAAACTTCTTAGCTTCTCCAGCACACTTCCTTTGTACATTTTAGAAGCTTTGTAAACATATAATGGAGACCTCTCTTCATTTATGAAAGAGAGGCTCTTCTCTTTGTAAAATCCAACTTTGAAGGTATAATGAAATGCTGAGTTTACTCTAAGCTTATTCTCAGAGTTCAAACCTTCTTGTGCTTATTCAACACCTTATCCTCTAGCTTCCTTCCCTCTTGGAAGGCTTTCTGAGCTTGAGAAACCTTACACACTCACCAAACCTTCACCGATCCAATCATCGAACACTTAACGTGCATCTTCGTTTCCAGTCTTCCTTCCATCTGCTGCCCTACTTCTAGTTCGTGGAGCTGTTTGTGCATGAAGCTTGGAGTTGCTTCCCTCATTTAGTAGTCAGAGCCAGCATGTCCATGCTTCTCTAGAAGAGCTAAGTTTCTTTTCTCTTTGTTTTATATTTGTCCGTTGTGCAGTGCTTGTGCGTACTATTTTGCATTTTTTTCACTGATATTTTTGCTTCAATTCACATTTTTTATTTTTGTTCGTGTGTTTTCCATGTTCCTTAGTGTTTGTTAATCATTTTAATCGGTGAAATTCATTTGTTTGAGTTCAATTCAACTTTCACTTTCATTTTCTAGTTTTGTCAAGTCATGTGCCTTACGTGCAGTTTTCAATTATGTCATCATGGGTTTGATTCTGTTCTAGCTTTAGTTTTTTCCTTTAATTGAGTTCAATGCATTGATATCCATACATTGAAAATATAAAGCAGTGAGACAATGTCTAGCTTTGATCATATGACCTAAAACATTGCCAAAGTTGTTTCTGTTTCAAAAATCTACATAAAAAAATCATTTTTGGTTTAATCATGTGGAATCTGTTTCTGTCCAGATTTGTTGTTTCTAAAGCATGATACAAGTTTCTTTGATGTTATTAAACATGTCTCTAGTTGTAGCAACTAAGATTCACCACTGAATTGCAAAAAGCATAGTTGAGTTGCTTAAAATCCTATAACAGGTGGTGTCCATTGTTTCATGCAATTTTTTTTCACTGTGATTGATGTCTTTCATGTGTCTTAGGTCATTCAAAATTCTCTAGATGATATTCTATAGTTAGATATAGTGTTTTAGGATCTCTTTGAGATATTGCAACTTCTATTCAACATTGTTTCCACTGATTTCTAAATATTGGTGCAATTTTGAGTGCATTTTTTGCCACAACTAGTATGATTTGTCGAGTCTGGTTGTTTCTATGCATTTTCAACATTTGAGCAAGTATATTTTGCCATTTGGAAGTTGTGTGCACTGTTCATTTGGTAAATTTTAAGCCTATATGCAGAATCGCCCTATAAACCGTCAAATTTTCTTTAAAATGGAAGTGGATCAGTGATTGGGCTTTGCAGTCTATTTCTCTGCTGTTTAAGTGTTTGCACATATTCAAAATGATGATATAAAGTTGTTTGAAACATCACTTGAGCTGCTGAATCACTTCCAAGCATTTTTGGGTTTAAAACCACCATTTTAAAAGCCACTTTCTGGTGTAGTGTGCATTTCAAGTGCTGTTTGAAAATTTGAATTCTTGAAATTTCAATTATGGGTTGGCAAGATCTGGTTTCATGTTTCAAAATGGAATTATATGATAAAAAAAGTATAGAACAATCATAAAATGCAATTGAAAACCAAGCAATCCAGTTTTGACCACAAAATTCAAAAATCACAAAATCTGCACTTCTTTGGGGCATTTCATCAAACAATTTGCAAAATTATCAAACAGTTCCAGTGCACTTGATTCTGATCTGTGTTTTTTATTTTATTGCTTGTTTAATCTGTTCTAATGCCTTTCCTAGGTTCCTTTCGTTTCCTTCCTTTGATTTCATACTTCATTTCAATTGTATTAAACTTGTTTGGCTTCTAATTGTGCCTTCCAAATCTGTTTCGTGAAAATAAAAAAAATGGTACAATAGTTGTGTTTATTATGACTAGTGTATTGTTTGGCAGTGGTGTTGTGACGTTTTGGTGAGGTATCCAAGGTGCATAAACCTTTTTTCAACAGGGTATCATACTAGGAAGTGAAGAGCTTCCTGAATTGGCTTCAAGAGTTGAGCTCAAAGCTGCAGTTTGCCTTCATAATCCAGCAACATTTCATCACCAACCAACACACTTTTCACATCTTCTTGGTGCTGCACAATGGCCAAAAATTTGCATTGTATTAAGCAACATTTCAAGTGTTTTCCAACATTGTATCACAAACCTTTGTAGTTTATTTGGCTTTTTCATTTTGCAACTTAAGGAGCTTGGAAAAATGCTCATCAAGTAATTCCAAGTGCACATTTGAACATTGTAATAGTCTAGTTTCCGCTTCTTAGTGTGAAAGTGTGTCAAGGGACTCAAAGTGTCATTGCACTTTCACTTAGGACCGCTTAGCATTTTCCGTTTGCATTGTTTTCTTTTAATTCGCTTGAATGCCTTTTATGTTTTAAGTCTGCTTATATATAGGTGTGCGTTGCATTTAGATAAACCTTCATTTGGTTTCAAGGTTCATTTTCATCTTGCATTTCAAAACATTTTTTGGAAGATTTCTACCTAGAAACTAAGATAAGAAACACCCAAAGAAACTCTGGCTAGGAAGGACTTAGTTCTTAAGCTTGTCCATTTGTGACTCACCTCTCCTTCCTATGAGCTATTTGGTTAATTTTTACCTCTAGAATCCTTTTAGAAATCCTTCCTAAAAATCTAAAATGTTTGTGAAATTTTTTTAGAATCTTTACTTGTGCAACTTTTCAAATCTCTTGGGAAAACCTTTCTTTCTTACTTCACAAGTATGAGTCATTTAAGTGTGCAAGGGAGTATTCACAATGATTCTAATAATGTACACCTAAGTGAAGAGCTTAATAGGACTCAAGTCGAGCTTCCCTAAGCACGACAAGAGATTAGAGAGCTTAGGCAAATGATTTCTGAAATCATGGTTAGCCAAAGAGGTAAAGATCACGCTGAGACTTCCCATAGAAATAACAATGATCGTGGTGATCATCAGTCCCATCATAGTGACCAAAATGTTTATGGTGGTCATCACAACGACTATATCAACATCCTCCTAGAAGACACCACAATTATCGAGATCATCATGTGGGACCAAAACTTGACCTTCCCCCTTTCTATGGTCGAGATAATGTGGAAGAATACTTTGAGTGGGAGAGGAAGGTAGAACAAATCTTTGAGTGTTACCACATTGATGATGCAAGAAGAGTTACCTTGGTAACTTTGACTTTTCAAGGCGTTGCTTTGTATTTGTGGACATCGTTGATTCGAGAACAAAGGATGCGACAATAATACACCATCCAACATTGGAATGAGCTAAAGGCGGCCTTGCATAGAAGACATGTTCCAGCATATTATGCAAGGAAGATCATGGACAAACTCCATTGACTCCAACAAAGAAACATGAGTATCGAGGAATATCGACAAAAGATGGAACTACTCATGTTGCGAGCAAGAATTCAAGAGGAAGATAGATTCATCATATCTAGGTTACAAAGTGACCTCAACTATGAGATCCGTGATAAGGTAGAGCTTTTACCTTACCTAAATCTCAATGATTTCGTCCGACTATGTGTGAGAGTAGAAGAGCAAAATAGAAGAAAAGTTTCCACTAGGAGGACTTACCCTACCACCTCCACATATAGGAAAGATCCTAAGAGGGAGGGTAGTCAATCGAGGTATGAGGAACCTCGAGAAAGAAAAAGAAAAAGAAAGAGTGAGAGGCAAGGAAAGAGAAATAAGAAGAGAGAAAGAAAGAGAGAGAGGAAAATAGAGAAATAAGACTCACAAAGAGCTCTCACGAGACACTGAGAGTAGGGAGACTCGTTTTAAATGTGGGGAAAGGGGACACAATTCTTCCGAGTGTCACATAAAGAGGTCAACCTACATGCTTGAGCATGATAGGAATAGTGAGGAGTCTTCCTCAAGTGAGTCTGAGTCGTCCACGTCTGACGAGGAACATGATGGAGATTTGCTATGGCAGACGACTCATAGAAGCAAAGCATGTCGAGCTTGAACAATCACAACGCAAAAATCTAGGGTTAAATAGGTTTTTGGTCCCTTAACATTCAGTGAAAATTGGAATTAGTCTCTCTTCAAAACTTTGGCCTAATTTAGTCCCTCAACTTTAGAAATTTATGAATTTAGTCATTTTAACCAAATTTTGTTAACTTTAATTGATGTTTCAAATGCGTTTCTCAGTTAACATTGAAGCAAAGATGTGTCAAATAGTGTAAACAATCCATATGTTATCATAAAACATGCTTGAAACATCAAATAAACCTAACATAATTTAGTTAAAAGGACTAAATTCATACATTTCTAAAGTTGGAGGATTAAATTAGGCCAAAGTTTTGAAGATGGACTAATTCTAATTTTCACTAAAAGTTAAGGGACCAAGAACATATTTAACCCCAAAAGTTTATTCCACACACGCTGTAAAGTTTTGGACAAAACTTGTTCAATGATTATGGATATCGGTTCTTGTTGTAATTGTTGTAGCTCTAGAATGGTTGATAAGGTAGACTTAACTACTGCTCCTCATCCAAACTCTTACAAACTTCAATGGATTAAAGAGGATGAAAGGATAGTAGTCAAGGAACAATTAAGTGTCCCTATATCCATCGGAAAATATGAAGATCAAATAATTTGCGATATAGTTCCAATGGAAGTTGGGCACATCTTACTTGGGTGACCTTGGCAATTTGACAAACAAGCTTTGCATGATGGAGTCACTAATAAGATAACCATCTAGCATAAAGGCAAGAAAATTATCTTGAGTCCTCTTACACCGTCACAAGTGCGAGAGGATCAAATAATTCTTAAGAAGAAGTTGGATGAAAAAAAAAACGAAAATAAAAAAGTTTTAAAAGAGAAGAATGTGAGTTTGATAGGTTGTGCCTCAACTAAAGATGTTGTCCAATCTAAAATTTCTAAAAGTCTTTTTCTTGGACAACCTCATTTTCTTCTCTACTGCAAAGAGGCAATTGTGTCCATAAATAATCAACTTGATTATCTTCCAAAAGGGTTACAAAAGATTTTGAGAGAATTTGATGATTTATTTCTTATTAAGGTACCACATTGTTTACCACCTCTAAGGAGAATAAAACATCAAATTGATTTAATTCCTAGGGTTGGCCTTCCCAATAGGCCAACCTATGGGATCAATCCCAATGAAACAAAAGAGATAGAGAGCCAAGTTAATGATTTATTAGAAAATGGGTGGATCCAGAAAAGCCTTAGTCCTTATGCGGTGCCAATGTTGTTGGTCCCAAAGAAAGATGGATCTTGGAGGATGTGCACTGATTGTAGGGCCATCAACAACATCACTGTTAAGTATAGGCACCCTATTCCTAGATTGGATGACATGTTAGATGAGTTACATGGAGCAAACATGTTCACCAAGATTGATCTTAAAAGTGGATATCACCAAATTAGAATAAAAGAAGGAGATGAATGGAAAACTGCTTTCAAGACCAAATTTGGTTTGTATGAATGGTTAGTTATGCCTTTTGGCTTAACCAATGCTCCTAGTACACTCATGCGCTTAATGAATCATGTCCTTCAGGAATACATAGGAAGGTATGTCGTTGTCTACTTTGTCGACATTTTAATCTATAACAAAGGTCTTAAGGAACACCTTCACCATGTTAAGAAGGTCTTGATTTTGCTCAGACAACATCATCTCTTTGCCAACTTTGAAAAATGTACTTTTTGTCAAGAAAGTGTACTTTTCTTGGGGTTCAAAGTTGGTAAAGACGGTGTCCATGTTGATCCTGAAAAGATCAAGGCTATCCAAGAGTGGCATGTTCTAAAAACAATGGGAGAAGTAAGAAGTTTCCTTGGTCTAGCTAGATTCTATAGACGTTTTGTAGATAACTTCTCTACTAATGATGCTCTCCTCAATGAGCTTGTCAAGAAAAATTTGCCATTCATTTGGGGTGAAAAATAAGTTTTAGCCTTTGAGACCTTAAAACATAAGTTAACACATGCACCCATTCTACGTTTGCCTGATTTTTCCAAAGCTTTTTAGCTAGAATGTGATGCATCTGGGGTAAGGATAGGAGCAGTGTTAATTCAAGAAGTTCATCTCATTGCTTACTTTAGCGAAAAACTTAGGGGAGCAACTTTAAACTATCCTACCTATGATAATGAGTTATATGCCCTTATTTGAGCATTGAAGACTTGGGAGCATTATTTGGTCTCTCATGAATTTATTATCAGTACTGACCACAAATCTCTCAAGTATCTTAAAGGGCATGAAAAATTAAATAAGTGACATGTAAAGTGGGTGGAGTTCCTCGAGCAATTTTCCTATGTCATCAAACATAAAAAAGGGAGTATTGATGTTGTTGTAAATGCTTTATCTAGACATCATGCATTATTAGTCACCATAGGATCACAAATACTAGGATTTGATGACATTAAACAACTCTATGAAATTGATCAAACATTTACATCGACTTATGTATCATGTCTTAAGAAGCCATTTGATGGATTCTATCTGTCTGAGGATATCTTTATAACAAGAGAAAACTCTGTATACCCCAAGGATCCATTAGAAAGCTTCTTATTAAAGAAAGTCATGGAGGAGGACTCATGGGCCATCATGGAATTAACAAAACTCTAAATATTTTGAAAAGCAAATTTTATTGGCCACACATGAGAGTAGATGTCCAAAGGCGTTGCCTCATGAATTTTACCTTCCTCTTCCAATAGCTAGTTCCCTTTGGGAGGATATTAGTATAGACTTTGTCCTAGGCTTACCAAGAACTCAAAAGGGGTTTGATTCTATCTTCGTGGTGGTTGATCGATTTAGCAAAATGGCTCACTTTATACATTGCCACAAAGTAGATGATGCTAGCTATATACCACGACTTTTCTTTAAGGAAATAGTACGATTGTATGGCATACCCAAAACTGTAGTATCTGATAGAGATGTTAAGTTCCTTAGCTACTTTTGAAAAACTTTATGGGCAAAGGTAGGAACTAAACTCCTATTTTCTACTACATGTCACCCACAAACTAATGACCGAAGTCGTCAATAGATCTATATCTACTTTATTATGGGTAATGTTAAGAGGTAATCAAAAGAATTGGGATGATCATCTACCTCACATAGAATTTGCTTACAATAAAGTAGTCCACAAAACTACTAATCGTTCTCCTTTCGAGGTTGTCTATGGTTTTAACCCTATCATACCTCTTGACCTACTACGGCTTCCAGAATCTTTTTCTTTCTTCATAAAGAAGGAGTTTCTAAAGCAGAGTTTATCAAGAAATTGCATGAAAAAGGTTAAAACCCATATTGGAAAACAAACTCAAAAATATACTGAGTACAATAACAAAGGGAGAAGACAAGTAATTCTTAAAGAAGGTGACCTAGTTTGGCTTCAATTGATAAAGGATATATTTCCCTCTCAACGAAAGTCCAAACTTAGTCCAAGAGGTGATGGTCCTTTTAAGGTGGTCAAGAAAATAAAGGACAATGCATACATGTTAGACCTTCCTCAAAGTTATGGTGTCAGTCCTACTTTTAACATCTACGACTTAATTATTTCACAGGAGATGCCCAACTGGTATAAGCAGATTTGAGGACAAATCCTTTCCAAGAGGGAGGGACTGATGGAGGACCACCTAAGATGCACATAGGACCTCTAACAAGAGCCATGGCTAGAAGGATTCAAGAAGAAGAAGGATCACTTGTTGGTTAGACAACTCGTATCGTTAACTCACGCAACGAAAATATTAAAACAAAGTACGATACGTATTGTTAAAAAATGAAGAGCTTGTTTGGTCAATTTAAAAAATTGGTTCCTTTAATTTTCTTATAAACGTTTTAACAAATAGTTGATGTGCAGAGAATATAAAGAGTGTAGGGAGTAGAAAAATTCACACACAGGATTTTTATACTGGTTCGAATCAAAAGATTCCACGTCCAGTTGTTAATCACTATAAAGAGTGATTAACATTTTTTACTAAAATTATAGTTGTACAAATTACAAGATAATGAAATAAGCAAAGAATAGAAAACACATTCCTTCAACAAACGAACCGGAAGAACACAACAAGTAACTTTCTTCGACAAACGAACCGGAAGAGCTTCCTTCGATGCACGAACCGGAAGCAACAACTCTGCCAACTTGAAGAAAATCGCTCCGACCTTTGACACACAAAGCGTGAGCTTCTCCTATTCACAAGACTTGGCAAGAGCACTTTATCACTTTGAGAACTTCCTCAGACAAACTACATTCTCAAAATGGCATAAATCTTTTTCACTTACAGAGAGCTTCCCTTAGGCATAAAGCTCTAATACTCTCAATTGAAAAGTTCCTTTCTAAGATCTGTGCAAAAACCTATTTATAAGATCAGGGTCAAAAACTAAAAGGACATCTCCAAACTGCCAAAAATAATCTATTATCATAAATGATAATCGATTATTTGTGTCCGTTATGGGGTTTTCAAAATGTGATAATCAATTATTCTGAGGGATAATCGATTATTTGCGCGACCTAGACAATATTAAATGAAACAGTGATAATCGATTATTTTGTGTAATAATCGATTATTTGCGCCAGTAACTATTTTCTAAATTGGCTTGTGATAATCGATTATCACCCTTGATAATTGATTATTTGCGAAATGACTCACTAAATACGAAAACTTCTAAGAGTTTTTACATCATTACAATTTATCCTATACATTTGTTTCTACAAAATGCATTTAATAAAGATGCACTTAGAGTCTTCAGTTCTTCAACTTTTATCATCATCAAAACTTCACAGTAGCTTTAAGATACCATTATACCAATGCTCCTCATTGGTAACAATCTCCCCCTTTTTGATGATGATAAAAAATATCTTCTTGTTAAAAGCATTTCTAATTTCCTGCACAGATTTCATACTAACAAACATACAAACATGTTAGTAATAACTGCACTAATTAAATTAGAAATTTCTCCCCCTTTTTTATCATAAGCAAAAAGTATAAAGTGGAAAGACTCCCCCTCAAATTTTTCTCCCCCTTAACAAAAGAATTGATGCATTTCAAAACAAAAATAAAATTGAAATTTCATAACATGAATGAACAAAATATCTTATGGAATACAAGAAAAACATAAATTCAACTTTAATTAAGAAATACAAACAGACTTTAAAAAGGAGGGGTTGGAGGATAATCAAGGACTTGAAGGTTTTGTGATATGTCATGTTCTTAATTTGACAACTAAGGGGAAAAGAGAAATTAATCCATAATAGAGATAAAAACAAGATATCTAACAAACTCATATATCTCCCCCTCAAATAAATGTCAGTTATCACAAAATTATCACAAAAGATCTTAATAAAAAAAATCATCTAAACTTTATGCTCCCCTAAAATAGGTTATTTAAAAAGAATTTAAGTCCTTTTAATTTATTAAAATTTCTCCCCCTAAATGTAATAATCCCCTTTTAAAAACAGACTCCTAAAAAAAATTTTAAAATTTTTTTTGTTACGCTAGACCTTAAGATAATCGATTATTACTTTAAAGAATCGATTATTTGCAAACCAAATTGTCAAAATCCAAATTTTGAGGATGAGGTAATCGATTATTACCCCTCGGTAATCGATTATTTACGTTAATTTTCGAAAAACACAAATTTGGGCCAAAATTACCAGGATACCATAGAACTTTCTTTTCCTTTTGAAAATTTAACTTACAAGAGAAAATAATAGAGTTTTAGTCCCAATAATCTCACTTGGGTCCTTTGAGGTTAGAGGCAAATTACTTTATAACAGGAATCCAAGCATATTTTCCATCAGGAACATCAAAATGTTTGATTCCACATTTGTTAGAAGTGTTTCCCTTTTTCATACAATAAAAACATGTGCTAACATTTAAATTTCTATAACAAACAATCCTTTTTCAACTCATACCCTATGAGTTCTTTTAATTTGGTTCTTACTTTTAAAAACCCTTTTATTTTTATAAACCTTTTTAACAGGTATAGACATTTCAACATTATTATTTCTAGTTGCAACTTGAAGCAGATTTTCAAGAATATCAATATCAAGCACATGACTCTTACAAGGCATTCAACAGGATGTTCAACATTTGTAATTTCTTTCATTTCTAAATTGCAGATTTTATTTCTTAAAATAACTTATTCATCTAATGCTTTCTCATATTTAATTTGTAATTCTTTAAACTCCTTTTTCAAATTTTTATCAGCAGCATTTAATTTCTCAGATTCATCAAGCAATTTAAGAAAAGTTTTTTGTACATCAAATTCACTAGTGTCAAGGCTAGAGCAACTTAATTGGCTTGCAGTGTCATCAACATTAGCTATCAAACATAAGTTTGCTTCTTCAACAGGATCACTTGAACTAGAAGTGCTTGATGTATTATCCTCCTAAGCAATATAAGCTATTTTCTTCTCTTTTTGAATTCTCTTTTCCTTTCTTTCTTCACTTTTCTTGTTGTTTGGACAATCGACATTTACGTGCCCTTTTTCTCCGCAACCATAACACCTGTAATTTGAAGAAGGTCATTGTTTCTTCTTCCAATTATTTTTAAATTTTTTCTTACCTTTAGATTTCATGAACTTGAAGAATTTCCTAATCATGTGACTCATATTTTCGTCATTTGAGTCTTCATCTTTAGATTCCTCATCCTTTTCTGAACTCTTGTCTGTTGAATTTTCAATTTTCAAGGCCAACGTTTTCTTCTTTCCTTGGACTTCCTCAATGTTGGAAAATAGGTAGGCTTCGTTCCAACACCAAGAGGGGGGGTGAATTGGTGAGGTTTCAAAATCAGAGTCTTTTTAAAAAAAATTTCACAAAGTAGAAACCATTGCACAATTTATTGAATCACAAGTAATAAAAATTTAAGTGCAGCAGAATATCAAAGTAGACTACGCAAATTACAAAGTCGATTGAATGTAAAAGAGTAAGGATAGAGAATTCAAAGCAGGTTTTTATACTGGTTCGGCCTCAATGCCTACATCCAGTGTCCTTCCAGTCCTAGGAAGCAAATGCACTATAATGGTCAAAACAAGGCTTTTATAGAGACCTCCACGTCAAAAATATAAAACACTTCTTTAACCATCTAACCAAAATATAGGCAATACAAACAACAAAGATCTGCAGTAAGATATCCCCTCTTCTGCAATCTTAACAATCCTCTAAGTGTCTAAACTCCACGACTCAACCCCCTGTAGTCACAACAGGTACAACAATCTCCAACAGATGTAACACGAATCTTGATCAGCAACAAACACCTTAAGTGTGTAGAATATGATCAAGCAATAATCACAGAAAAATCCTCCTTCAGAACTTCTTCAAAGAATGATCACCACGGTCTTCTTGATGCGTTCTTGGAGCTCTTAATCACACAGAATCAATCTGAAACAACAAATGAAATTTTTAGTTCAACCAAAAGTTGTGTGATTCACCAGGTCTCGTCTATTTATAGATTTCTATAAATGAGACGCTCCTGTAGTCGACTAAGCTACTAATTGAGTCGACTGTCTCCTGACAGTTATAACAGTTAAGTTAAACTAGTAGCAGTCAAGTCAAACAATTTATTTCACAATTAATATTTTTGACTTTCAATCAATTCTATAACATACTTTTCACAAGCATTACTGTTCACAAGCCTATTAGAATTCCAAATCAAACAGCTAACTAAGTTGAATGCACATTACACATAGTCGACTTAGACACTTCAACACATATTGAAATTATTTTCAATGTAAAATATCACACATCACTGTATTTGAAAATCTGTGCAAAGTCTTTAGTCTTAATCGACTCTATTAATAATGGAGTCAACTTAGAACATGCAGATTTGCTACAAAATATAAGTTCATCAAAGTGCATGTGGTTTTCCATTTCCAAAACATATGTAATGCAATCACAACAGATGTAACATTTATCATAACAGTGAATATGCATTCATATATCAAGATCAACACAAAACATGTTCAATAAGATATCAACCAATAAGTAACAGAACATGTAACACATAACAAGACATGTGTTATTAATAATGTGTTGTCATCATAAAAAACCAGAGTGATTAAAGCACTGTGAGATTAAGGTTAGGTAAACCAGTGCTTCCCTTATCAATAATCTCAACACTCAACACTCAATCTATTCAACTCGAGCTTGAGCTCTCAACTTTCCAAAAAGCACAACCATAGGCAAGGACGTCAAGTCCTAAGACTTGGTTATCGTAGTAACTTTTGGCTGCCATGTCCTATTCACAGATTTCAGAATTTTAACATTTAATTCGTCAGTGTCAAATTTCTTACCTAAACAAAACAGATGGTTGACGATATGTGTGAAACGTTTTTGCACATCAGCTATGGTTTCATCCTATTGCATCCTAAACATCTCATACTCCTGTATCAGGGTGTTCTTCCTAGCACGCTTCACATCGTCGATTCCTTCATGGGTTACTTTAAGAACTTCCCACATCTCCTGAGCCGTTTTGCACACTGAAATCCTGTAAAATTCATCTAATACCAAAGCATAGGATATTATATTGCGAGCCTTAATATCAAATTGGGCTCTTCTATTTTCCTCAACAGTCCAATTAAAATAATGTTTTTCAACTTCCACACCATCAACAATATTTTTAGGAATATAAGGACCATTTTGTACTGCTTCCCAGATACCCCTCTATCAATAGACTCCAAAAAAATTTGCATTCTTATTTTCCAAAAAGAATAATTTTCCCCCGTAAACAAAGGATGTCTATCAATAGAAGCACCCTCAACATACATTTGGTTATGAGCACCCATTTTTGAAAAATTTGAAAAACTATCAAAGCAAGCTCTGATAGGAATTGTTGGTTAGACAATCGGTATCGTCAAGTCACACAGAGGAAATATTAAAACAGAGTATGATACGTATTGTTAAAAAATGAAGAGCTTGTTCAGTCAATTTAAAAATTGGTTCCTTTAATTTTCTTATAAACGTTTTAACAAACAGTTGATGTGCAGAGAATATAAAGAGTGTAGGGAGTAGAAAAATTCACCCACAGGATTTTTATACTGGTTCGAATCAAAAGATTCTACGTCCAGTTGTTAATCACTATAAAGAGTGATTAACATTTTTTACTAAAAATATAGTTGTACAGATTACAAGATAATGAAATGAGCAAAGAATAGAACACACCTTCCTTCAACAAACGAACCGGAAGAATGCAACAAGTAACTTCCTTCGACAAACGAACCAGAAGAGCTTCCTTCCACGCACGAACCAAAAGCAACAACTCTGCCAACTTGAAGAGAATCGCTCCGACCTTTGACAAACAAAGCGCGAGCTTCTCCTAATCACAAGACTTGGCAAGAACACTCTATCACTTTGAGAACTTCCTAAGACAAACTGTACTCTCAAAATGGCATAGATCTTTTTCACTCACAGAGAGCTTCCCTTAGGCACAAAGCTCTAAGACTCTCAATTGAAAAGTTCCTTTCTAAGAGTTGTGCAAAAACCTATTTATAAGCTCAGGGTCAAAAACTGAAAAGACATCTCCCAACTACTAGAAATAATCTATTATCATAAATGATAATCGATTATTTGTGTCCGTTATGGGATTTTCAAAATATGATAATCGATTATTCTGAGGGATAATCGATTATTGCGCGACCTGGACAATATTAAATCAAACGGTGATAATCAATTATTTTGTGTAATAATCGATTATTTGCGGAGCAACTCTTTTCTAAACTGGCTTGTGATAATTGATTATCACAAATAATCGATTATTTGCGCAATGACTCACTAAATACGAAAACTTCTAAGAGTTTTCACATCATTACAATTTATCCTATACATTTTTTCTACAAAATGCGTTTAACAAAGATGCACTTAAAGTCTTCAATTCTTCAACTTTTATCATCATCAAAACTTCACAATGGCTTCAAGATACCAATGTTCCTCATTGGTAACATCACTTACTACTTTACTCCTATGGAGAATCACTTATTAATCCTTCTTCCCTTTACTAAACACATTTACACTCTTTTGTAGGCATAAATAAAGGTTGGAGACCATGGCTAATCACCCTAGGAGGCTTAGCAAGCTAAAAAAAAGTAAAAGAAGCAAAGAAGAGAAGAAATGAAGTGGTTTCCGGATTAGCTAGCATAGCTTCCGGATTAGCCAGCATAGCTTCCGGATTTGGATAACAAAGGGATTTGGCTTCCGGAATGAACATCACACTCAGCTTCCTGCACTGTGTGCCCAACCAATGTGAACTAGCTTTACACATTTATCAAGTTTTTAATATGTGCTTGGCTGAAACGTGAGCTCCAAGCTTCCCAGCTTCTCCAGCACACTTCCTTTGTACATTTTAGAAGCTTTTGTAAATGCAAAATGGATACTTCCCTTCATCTATAAAAGAGAGGCTCTTTTCTTTGTAAAATCCAACCTTGAAGATATAGTGAAATGATGTTAAGTTTACTCCTGGTCTATTCTCAAAGTTCAAACCTTCTTGTGCTTATTCAACACCTTCTCCTTTAGCTTCCTTTCTTCTTGGAAGGCTTTCCGAGCTTGAGAAACCTAACACACTCACCAAACCTTTACTGATCCATTCATGGAACATTTAGTGTGCATCTTCATTTCCACTCTTCCTTCCATCCGCTGCGTCACTTCTAGTTCATGGAGTTGTTTGTGCATGGAGCTTCAAGTTGTTTCCATCATTATCACTTATGATAGTTATATCATTTTGAGTGGGATTTTTTTTAAAGAATGTTCATAGTCTTTATGATAGCCTTTATATATTTTCATCAAAGTAGCATAATAATTGAGTGGTAAACCTATTGGACTAAAACTGCTAACTCTAGTAGTAGTTACATGCATTGGATTGAAAGAATTTGGTTTAAATTGAGCTTTATGTCATAAAGCCCACACAACATCCAGGAATTGTAGACTATCTACATACTTTCATATCCGGCGAGGGGATTTCATCTTGCCTACATAAAACTATCTCCCTTCACTCTTCCATTAAACGTAATTTTACAGGGACTGGGGGAACAGGTTTGAAAACGTAGTTTAACTAAATTTTCTGCGTATAGTAATACATGTATATACGATTTTAAGTATCTATGCACTACGTGTCCCTTTCGGCTTTCTATGAATTGTCTGCCATGCTATATGCATGTAAATTTCTAGATCTGCAAAAAATTGTTTTTTTTTTTAAAAAAATATGAGAATTTTGATTTAGCATACACGACTTACGTGTGCGTACGTAAAAGGAAAATACGAAAATGTGCAATAATAGGAGAATGAGGGTGGAGGGTGTAATCGGAATTTCACATCAGCGGGCCATGGCATGACAAGATATGTTCATGATATTGATAGAATCAAGAGCATATCCGTAGATATAAATTTGACATATGCTTTTGCCTATCTCCACACCAATATGCTTGGGTCGGTTGGGCGTGCTATTATGGTAATCTGTCAAAATTAAATTATTGCAATGTGCTTGCTTAAAGAAAAATTTATCAACTTGAGATCATCCGAAACAATCTTATATAATGTGTCCTTGTGGATAGTGTGTGGTGTGGTATGGTGGGTACTTCAATTTAAATGCTTTTTTACTCGTGTTGGGTGACTGACTATTCAGGACTTCAACCGACTGAATGAGATGATTATTTGGTAGTTATGATAATTTATTATAAAACACCCCAAAAAAGAATATGCAAGATTGGTACTATTGGTTTTCATGAATATGATAACAACAAACATGTGTCAAAGTTAATGAAAATGGTAAGACTCAGAAAGTTGCATTGCATGCATATTAATTATATGAAAATGTAAAATAAAATCAAGTTATCATGTATCAATTATTGAGATGTGATAAAATAATTAAATTTTATTAGATGTAATGGGAAATAAATTTGTATATTATTTTATGGTTTGGTGAAATTACTAAAGGGAATTTGATAATGACGGCAGCAGCATAATCCAGATGTGAAAGAGAAAGGGGTATTTAGGTAATTATGAGAGTGACTGAAGGAGGGTGGTTACCGATTTGATTCTTGTCTTCCCCGTCACTGTTCCCCTGTCTTCATAACAAACCATCTATACATAACACCAACACTCAACCTCACTCACACTCGCTATCTTCAAAATTCGAGATCTGAATCCAAATCGAAGAGAGTGAGATAGATAGCGTGTGAGAGAGATTACGAAATGAGGGAGCCGTCGTCGGTGGGATTCGAAGGCAACGGCATCGTTTCTCCGCCGCCCCAAGCTTTACTCGAGAGACTCAAAGACTTCGGTCAGGAAGACGCTTTCGCCCTCTGGTATGAGCTCTCCCCCGAGGAACGCGACCTTCTCGTCAAGGACATTGAGGTGATTTATTTTCCTCCCGATCCAATTCGCTCTCTCAGACTCTGAATAGTATCGCGAGCTTCAGATTCGCTACTTGACTTCGTTGCGTTTCTTGTTTTCTTGTTTTCGGATCCTTTTATCTTTTGTTTTGTTTTGTTTAACTAATGTGTTCCGTGTTGCAGAGTTTAGATCTTTCGCGAATTGACCGGATTATTCGGTGCTCGCTGCGATCTCAAGGTTTGGATGTTAACTAGTGATTGTGTGTTTGTTAATTAATCCAATCGATTTCTTCTCTTCATGTGCGTGATTGTTTTTGCCTCCTGTGGCTGAACTGTGATTGTTTGCCAGGACTGCCGTCGGCGGCCATTGAGCCTGTGCCGGAGAGCAATGTGTCCACCGTGGAGGATAGAAGCCAAGAGGATCGTGAGAGATGGTGGAAAACGGGGTTGAAAGCTATTTCAGATGGCAAGTTAGCTGTGTTGCTTTTATCCGGTGGCCAGGTATATCCGAATCTGTTTTGGACGAACATATGCACATGCTTTCTTTCTTTTTTGTTAACTTTTTTTAGTGATTGGAAGATAATGAATGATAATAATGATGTGTTATTTCAGTATTGTTTGATTCAAGTGGGTGCCAGTTATGTATATGTTTAGAATCTTTGGATAGGCACATTGGTGTGTTATGGTCATGATAATGACTTTGATAATATAGATAATCACTAAAAAAAATTATACTACCTCCTGTCCTATTTATGTTTCTAAGACTTTCTAGAAAATTGTTTGCATTTTTATATAAGGTTTTTTGTAATTGAATGGAGTATTGATTTTTTTTAATTATCTTTAGTTAAATTTTTTAAATAAATTATAAAGATTTCTTTATTATGATTTATAGGTTTATGAATATCAATGTCTCTAACAGATATTTTAATCATATATATATATATATATATATATATATATATATATAACTTTAAAATAATGATACAAACTGATAATTTATTGTTTTCGGTTTATCTAATTAATTTTCTTAAAGAATGTGATTTAGTTTAAAAAATCTTAGGATTGGAGGAAGTAGTATGATCGGCAATCAGTATCATTTCTCTGTATTTCTATCATTATTTTGTTATTATGCCTACCCTTTTTGGGAACCTTCTCCGTTAGAGACAAAGTAGAACTCGGGGTCATTGCTTTTGATTGTTCCTAAAAAGCAGCATCATTGGCTGCAAAGGTGTGATTGTAAGAGCGGATGCTCTTTTATGTATTCTTTTTAACTTTAGTAATCTGCTTCGATGTGTTATGGTATGCTACAACTAATATAATCTCTTTTGTTTTTAACTTAAAATAATTGGTAATTGATTTCTTGGGGGCATAAAAAGCAGTCGCTTTAACCTTGATTTATTGTAATCATTAAGTGCAATAAAGTTGCTTTATGTTATGGGGTTGTCCTAGTGTCTCTCTCTCTCTCTCTCACCTCAATAAAAATATATCTTGATAGATGTCTTTTGCCTTTTTTTTTTTCGATATTTCTTTACTCGACAAATTAAGAAGTCTCCCTTTGGCAAAGGCAAATCATGAAACTAAGTGTAGTATCATGAATTAAGTATTACATTTAGTTGAAAAAAATAAAAAATTAACTAATTTTGTATATGGTTATGCATTTGTATTAGAGGTTAATGCTGATCCAATTCTTACTTCATCTTAAATTTTGATATTATACATTTGTTTTTTTTTCCTCAGTACTTTTTGCAGCATGTAGTCAGGAAATGTTAGCCTGATGAATTGTCTTATGCTTTCTTCTTTGTAATTTTTACACTGGACTTTTGCTGTGATCACAAGCACCTACAGTAAATTTGGACAAAAAATTAATTATAAACATTTACTTGTAGCATGAAATATGTTACTACTTACAAATGATATATGATACATAAAACAAATCTTTTACAAAAGGCAGCTGGAGGAAAGAATCTTTTGGCCTTGATTTATTTTGATGCTTACGGTCTTCTGTCTCAGAATGTTAGTTATGTATCACTATTACATTCTTAGTGGAACTGGTGCACCTGGACCATTTTTTATCTACCATTAAGTCTTCATTCTTAACTGTTATGTTATGTTTGCAGTTGACTATCTGTTTGGCTGACTTAAAAATGTCCCAAAACTTAAATGCAGGGTACTCGACTAGGAAGTTCGGATCCAAAAGGATGTTTCAGTGAGTATTTTCACTTGATACTGAAAGCATATTATTTTAAGCTAAAGTTTCTTTGGTTCGCATATTGGACCAGTTTTTAGAGAAAGAGAGGCATAATACTTCTGAAATGCTTCTTATATGCATTTAAATGGGATTCCACACAAACTGTAGATATCTTTTGGATAAAGGTAGGGAATACAAGTAGAAAATATGATCAGAAATATAAGAAAGCTATCAATTTTTATAGCTGAGTCCAAGCTACAGAGACTGAAATTTCCCCAATATATTCTCTCTCGCCCCTTATCTCTCTTCTCACCCCTCTATAAAATTTCCAACTCCCCCAGTCTACTTCTCATCCTTTCTCATAACAACTTCTCTTGTTCCCCTCCTTCTCATGTTCCTTTTATTTCTTATGTTACTGGAAAATTTATAGAATCCTACATAATGTTAAATCATTATTGTTTGTTTAAACAGCTAACAGGGTATGATATAGTTATCACTACACATTGTATTCATCATTTCGTTCAGATACTCATTTGTTCTCTGTTTTCTCCTTGTTTGTTACTGTGTATTTATTTTTTCATTCAGTTCATTTTTCATTTATCGTGGATTTTAGTGATGTTTATAATTTACAAATTATGTATTGACGTACTCACTCACTCTTCTATTTCATGGTAAGATTATTATAATTAGTAATTAGAACCAATAGAAGATGCTTATTTCAGGCAAACAAGTTTTAGGAAGATTACAACTTTCTTTGGTTTAAATGAAAACCAGGAAACTTCTATTTATATATAGACTCTTTAGTTAAAATTTTTCTGGTTAGAAAGAATGCAAAATATACTCACCATAGAAGCAGAAAGGTGCTTGTTGAATGTTGAGCCTGGATGGCATACTAACAAGTTGATATTTGCTTGTAGAAGTAAAAGGTAGCTAATAATTTCTGGTTCTGTGATCACTTTGATTTTTACTTGGTGTAGATATGAATACTAAGTGCATTTCCTCTCAGCTTGAATTCCCATTCCCTTTCCTCTCCAGTGTTTTTCATAGTTTTACTCCTAAATTTCATTAAGTATCAGTCTGCTTTTCTGTGAAATTTTTATAAGCCTTTCTGTATATATTTTTCACTTACTATTTTATTTATCTCAAAACGTTGTGGTAATTGTCATTTGAAGGAACTTGGAGGGTAATCTTGAAAATTTGTCTTATTATAATTGAAAGGTCTGCTTGTAATTGTGTGTTAGATTAGTATTCTTATTTATAATGAAGAGATACAACAATAAAGAATAAAACTAACATTTAATAATAAGAAATATTTGGTAAGATATTTTTATCAAATCATATCATATCTAATGTAATATTCAAATTATATTTCTAACATTCCTTCAAGTTAAAGTTGGAGCATATGTATAAGACAAGCTTGTTACAAATGTTATTAACAGAAAATTCCATAAGAAAGTCATGTTACTGGAGTTGATACAGTAAATAATTACAATGATAAGCTGGCCATATAATTACAATGATAAGCTGGCCCATATGTGCCATATGAGTCAATGTATGCTGGAGGGTATGGCAGCGGTCTAAAAAACAGAGGCTTGGAAAGTGAAGTGGTTGCCAAGAAGTGAAAAATGCCTTGAGATCAGAACGGATTCCGAAGAGAAAAATATGTTAGGTGAGCTCAGTGGCTACCGGGAGGTAAAGATGCTCAAAGGACACAGCGGCTGTCAGGCAGCAAAGATGCTTGGAGAGCATGGCAGAACATAGAGGCTCGGAGAGCGGGACAGCTGCCAAAGAAAAAAGAAAGATCTTCGAGGCGTGGGGTCTACTAGAGAGTAAAAATTATTACATTATATTAGATATTGCTTACTTGACAAAATCTAGGCCAATGCATCTAGAAAAAAAAGTCAAGGCCTAACAGTGAATTAGTGGCAACACAGGCCACCAAGTATAATACCGATACCATATTGAAAGGATTGTAATTGTTTACTGTATTCACACATTAGTATTATTATTTATAATGAATAATAATAGAGAAGAAAATTAATGTTTAAATATGGAAAATATTTGGTGAATTGGTAAGATATTTTACTGTCTACCATATCATATCTCTCTATTAAATGTTATGTTTAAATCATATCTCTAACATAATTAATTCATATTTCTTACAATTATGTTATATTTTAGATATTGGACTTCCATCTGGAAAATCACTCTTTCAACTTCAAGCCGAGAGGATTCTGTGTGTCCAAAGACTAGCGGCTCAAGCTACAAATGAGAGTAAGTTCCACTTGTCTTGCTTCAGTTTTTATATGCATTCTTGTGTTACATTCTCATCAGTTTATGTATTGCAGATTCTGCTTCTTCGGTACAAATACACTGGTACATAATGACTAGTCCTTTCACGGATGAGGCAACACGCAAATTCTTTGAAAGTCATAGATTTTTTGGTCTCGAGGCTGAACAGGTAAGATGTCTAAACCATTTTCTGGCACTATATCAGTACTTGTTTTACCATAGTTTATTTACTATAAAACTCACCTCTTTGGTATAGGTTACCTTTTTCCAACAAGGAACAATCCCTTGTGTTTCTAAGGATGGCAGATTTATTATGGAGACTCCATACAGGGTGTGTGCTCTCATTCTCTTACTGAGCTCTAAATACGTTTTCTTCTCAATTTTTGGTTTCTTAAATGGATGTTAACTAAAACATTGAAAAATGAGGGTACCAAGAGTTTACCATTCAACCTATTATTGCTGATAAATAATTTGTTTATTTGATCGTGTTATTATGCCACAAATTGGAGCAAAAGTGTGCATCTCCTTAAGTATTTCAAAATTGGAATTTGGCTGCTGCTGCATATCAGTGTGTGCCTAGTTCACGTTGAAGTGTCCTGTAAAAGTACACGTAACAAATAGCTTCTGAAAATGAGAGAATACACCACACATGATTCTTATATATTTTCTTCTGCTCTTCCTTCAAGTATTTTTACAATTTAACATTGCTATTTATTGCCTTCTTTTCACAGTACTCACGAAAAATAAGAACACATTTATGTGAAAAGAGTTGGAGGGAATGTGAGAATTGAGTTTTCATTTTGTGCTGGATTGTGTGCATATTTGGTTTTAAACAACTGGGACTACTTAAAATTGAGGTTTCTAGTTGGAAAGAAAGATTTACTAATCAATATGTTGAAATGATTATACAGTATTCAGGGTTCCTTAATCCTTATGACATGACATTTTTATATTTGGGCATATGATTAAGACATTTAAGTAACAAAAGTAACTGGTGACTAAACTTTAAAAAAGGCCTTGATTTTCTAACTTTCCCTTCAATTCTTTTTGGATATGTGAAATATAAATTTATCTAATTAGAGAAGTCGAAGACATGATTCTTTAAGCCTAATTTTTGGTTTTGTTTTAGTTATCTAGCTAAGTTTTAACTATACCTCTGGTTTTATGTTCCTATTTTTGAATAGTATGTTGGTTAATATTTGAAACTTTTAAAGCCAGGTAGCAAAGGCTCCTGACGGGAATGGCGGGGTGTATTCAGGTACCTAGCGGGTTTATATACACGAGTTATTATTTCATATTCCAGTTTGTAATGCTTACATAGACTGATTTGCTTTTTTTAGCATATTGGTTGGTCAAATATGAATATGTTGGAATACCTTTCTTTTTTTCTGTTCAGCTCTGAAATCAACCAAATTATTGGAGGACATGGCCTCAAGAGGAATAAAGTATATTGATTGCTATGGAGTTGATAATGCACTGGTAATTTAATTTTTTTTACCTATGTTGTTTCTTTTGTTAACCAGTGTTCCTGGTCAGTTATCATTTCTCATTTGAAGACGTTTTGATAAGGATTTATGAAACAGGTTCGTGTTGCTGATCCAACATTTTTAGGCTACTTTATTGATAAAGGTGTTGCTGCTGCTGCAAAAGTTGTCCGCAAGGTAACATATAAATGATGTAATTCCTGTTGAGATAATCTGTAGAATACTCTCTCAATTTGAGAGGTCAAGTTATTTACTGCTTATATTTCCCATCTGTGCAAAGAATGAAACCTAGCTGCGTGGATTTGCCTTTTCACTAAAATTATGAACATCTATTCAATTCAGGGAGTTTATTCTTGAACAAATGGGGAAGATCTAATGCTTTGTTGTCCAGTTGTAGATTAGTTATGACTGTTTATGATTAGATGGATGATATGATAAACTATTAGGCTGTTGATAATCACTCTTCATATGTTTTTTCCAGGATGCTCCGTTGTTTAGTTCCTTTATTTGAATCTGTTGTCGTTGTTACATTTCCATTTCCTACATCGCAGTTAGATTGTATTATGATGATGATTGAGATGATACCCTTTTATAAATAGAATGGCTATCTCAAATCCTTAATTTCAAACTTAGCTCTGCGAGGGTGGCATGCCAAAGCCTTTCAAGGATTGGGCTTATGTTGGACATCTGAACATGTATGCTTCATGCCTAGGATTGAACATATAGAGTATAAAGTTTGCATGATTGAATTAAACATATGCAAGTAACCTGTATTAATACTAGTTAGACTTTGAATCAAGCTGAACTCAGACCCTAAAGGTAGATAAGGGGAGAGGATTTCCCACACCTTAAAATGAATTTTTTGGCCATATTCATCCTCGCCATCATGTCATATCTCATAAACCTTGATTAAAAATTCAATTCTTCAGGTCCTTCAATGAATATGCAGAAAGAAGATATGACTGTAAGAATACACTTGAGTGTTCTTGGTTCTCCTTCTACCAAATACACTGATAATTATGTTCTTATTCCCTGGATTATAATTTGAACCCACTTTATTGTCCCTATACTGTGATTATTAAAACAAGGTTAGTATCTATTAATTATTGATAATTTTCTGTCTTCTATCTGCATGGGTTATGTTGCTGTACGGCTCATGGGGAACAGAAGAAAAAGCTATTTCTTTAAGACATACTAGCCTAGGAAAACAACGGAAGCATGCATTCAATATATAATACCTATTTGAATTCTAATTTGTTTGGAGTTCTGTATCTTGTGATGTTGGCAATATTCCGAATCAGTTATTGATGAAAATTGCATGAGACGGATGAAAGTCGTTCTTTTCCACTTCAAAATCAGTGATTCAATTAAGTTTGTTCTTCGCATATTTTATGGTATTAAATTTTCATTATATACAGGCATATCCACAAGAA
This sequence comes from Vigna mungo, assembly GCA_036885675.1. NCBI lineage: Eukaryota > Viridiplantae > Streptophyta > Magnoliopsida > Fabales > Fabaceae > Vigna > Vigna mungo. The sequence goes on along the minus strand of CP144700.1, from coordinate 18,801,407 downwards.
AAGGTTGGTGTGTTTGTACGACGAGGCAAAGGTGGTCCTCTTACCGTAGTTGAATATAGTGAATTGGAGTCATCACTAGCATCTGCAGTCAATCAAGCAACTGGCCGTCTTCGTTTTTGCTGGAGTAACGTTAGTTTATTTGTCTTCTTTCTAATTTCATGGGTTTTGCTTTCTGCATTCAATCTGCCATAAGCTTTGAGGATCAGTGCCCTTGAATTTTGGTTATGATCATCTAGAATGGAAAGCCAGGGTTGAAGAGTTAACACCCTATGTTAGGAACCTATAAAAACAGAAAAGAAAAAAGAAAGATGAGAAGACAGATAAAAGAAAGGATGAGGGTTTGACTACTTTCGTAATGTTTATTGAAGTGCTAAGAAAAGGGAGAAAATTCTCCTTCCAAACTTTTTCCTTTTTCCCAACAAAGCTAATGCTCAGATCCCAAATGGTAATTTCAGAATGCCCATACTTCTATACCCTCTTCTACTGTTTCAGCTTCCCTACCTCTACATTTTTAATTGCCTAATACTCCTTGGTCATATTACTACACATCCTAAATAAGTGGAAACCAAAGGTATCAACTGTTGATATTAGCTTGCTGAGATCCAGACAGGGGAGATGAGCTTTTGCGCTTTGATGTGATCATATATTCTCTGTTAGCAAATGGGAATACGCCGTTAGAGACCAATGGAAATTTTTAAAAGAGAATTTTGATTCTTATTATTTTGTACCAACGATGTCTTCTCTGTGTCACAGTGGCTTTTGTTTATATGATTCATAACTCAATTTCTTTATTAACCACAGTGGTCTCAATTAACCTATTTCTCTAACCCATTTAAGGGGATAAGCACGAGTTTTCATCAGGTCATGTATAGATCTTGAAAATATTCGTACTTTAGGTTTCTGATTAATCTTGTGATTTCAGGTCTGCTTACACATGTTCACTCTGGATTTTCTGAACCAAGTAGCAAATGGCCTTGAAAAAGACAGCATGTATGTTTGTTGCCCTCTTCATTCCAACTTCCCTGTCCCCATTCTTTCTCCTCCCTCTCACTGTTTCGAATTTCAAATGCGAGAATTATTAATTGCAAGCCATGCAACTGGTAGCCTTAAGGTCATATAACCACATATTTGAGTTAAAAAAACTACTTTGCTACTTTAATCAGATGACATGGATTACTCAGGAAGATTAATCACACTATTCTTCTAATGCCTGATTTATCAGTAGTTGATAGTTAATGAATCTTGATAAGTAAAAAAGCGGTGGAGTTACCTTTTGACTTCTCTGGGTCAAATAATCTGCCATCTTTTAGGAGTTTTATATATGTTGATCCGAACATTGATTTTATGCGCAGTTATCATCTCGCAGAGAAGAAAATACCTTCCATACATGGATATACAATGGGATTAAAACTTGAGCAATTTATATTTGATGCGTTTCCATATGCTCCTACGACTGCACTTTTTGAGGTGACTAATTCTAATTTTTACTTAAAATGGTTAATTCATTTCTTGACGTGATGTATGTTTAGGATGCTACTCTTATTTTTGCATATTTTATGCATCCCTGCTCAGGTATTACGGGAAGAAGAATTTGCACCGGTGAAAAATGCAAATGGATCCAATGTTGACACTCCAGACAGTGCAAAACTGCTTGTTCTTCGACTCCATACTCGATGGGTAGTCGCTGCAGGTGGCTTCTTAACACATTCTGTGCCCTTATATGCAACCGGTAAGTTATCACTCCACAGCCTAGGAGAGAATAAATATAATTGTGGCCGGACTATTGTCCTCACACAATCTTCGACAGAAAGAGATCAAGAGATAGTGTTTCTCGTTACAAAGATTATTGTTTTACTTAACACTTCTTTTACCTTTCACGAAATGTCATTGTCCCTCATTCAGGTGTTGAAGTGTCACCACTCTGTTCGTATGCTGGTGAAAACCTGGAACCTATATGTCGAGGAAGAACATTTCATGCACCTTGTGAGATCACATTCTAGTTCCACCGTTCGTTCGTGCGGCTTTGCTGTTACCTACACTACCATGAGGGAGTTCTCAGTTCCATACGTGTTGCAACATTAATTTGGGCATGTCACTCATCATTCACTTGTATCAATGTATATTATCTTCTCCAATCTGTTTCTGATTGGCTTTTGTTTTGTTTTTTTTTTTGTTTTGTTTTTGGTTTTCTCTTTTTTGACACTGATCTGTTTTAGTATTGCTGAGGAATGTACATGTATCATAATTTTACCGAGCATTTATTTGCCCAAGCAAACTCAAATATATCGCCCCATTTCCCTTGCCTATTACCGAATTAATTGATGTCATATACCTTTTTAGTGCACTATTGTAATTTCACCCGTTACCGCCTTGTGGTAAAATGGGGAATAGAGGTGAAAGGAAATAACCAGGAAACGGTACAGAAGAATGTAAGTATCCGTGTAAGATTAGAGTTAAGTGTTTAGTATTATGTTGGAAAATTATATTTACATATTTAATTGAGCTTATAAAAATTATGTTTTTGAACACCCTTTATATAAATATTCGTGGTAAGTTTATTTTAATATATTAACAATACAATTTAAAAATATTAATATAATTAGATGTTAAATCATTATTTCGTATCGTTAGTGTAGGTTGATTTTAATTGTCTGTCTGTTTTGTTGTTAGTCATATTCACATGGTAAAAATATTTTCATTGTCACCTGGGTTGCTCAATAAGTGAGAAATATCCAAAATTTCACATTTTCCTATACATTTTACCGGGTGCAAATCCTGTGAGAATGTCCAACAACCCATTTTGTGATTGTTGATTCACATATGTACTTTTATGCATAATATAACCATTTTGTTCACTTAGGGATTTGAGGTTAGTTACATTAATCTTATTTTAAGAGAAGAGAACGTCGACCTTCAAATATGAAATTAATTGTCTATAAAAGAATGTTAGATCAATGTACATTTGAGGTCAAATTTCATGATCACATCAAATAAAATTTCTTAATTTATTATTGAGATATTATATTTAGTTTATATTTATCTCTTATCTTTAATTTGTTTGTTTATATTTCTTATTTGTATTTTGGGTTTAGTTTATATTTCTTCTATAATAAATAGAGAACTCTATGTGTATCACAAGGGAGTTTTCACTATATTCAACTTGGTATCAGAACAAGGTTTTTTTATTCTTTTCTACTCTGTCTTTGTTGCCGTTGGTGGCCGCTGCCACTGGTGGGCCCCTAAAAGTCCTGTGTCTTTATACTTCAATGAGCAATCCCTGGTTTCTGTCTTGTTGGTGCTACTGTCGGCCACTGTCGTCAGCCAATGTCGTCGATCGCCGTCTCCACCACTTGTGTCATCGATGCACCAACACCTAGTCCTACCTCTATTGCTTTCGCTATCTTTTTCTCTATTTTGAAAGGTCTCAAAGGACAATCGGTGGTTAACACCAAGGATATTCAACACCAAAATTATGGGTTGAAACAATTTCACCAACCCTTTGTCAAATCTGTTAGATTTCTTTTGGGTGCTTTGATGAATAAGAGCTCATTATGGTCATCCACTTTAACGGTTTGTCATCGGTGCACCATCGTCTCTGTTGTTCGCCGTGAGGGGGAGTATGTTTCCAACCGTTGCATTGCAGGCTCCACTAGTCAATGATGACAGTCCTTGCAGTTTTGTCGCTTTTAGCCACTACATGCCCCATGAGTCAGTGATGGTAGTCCCTCTAGTTTTGTCGCTTTTAGCCACTACAGGCCTCATCACCTCATCAGTCAATGATGGCAGTCCTTGTAGTTTTGTCGCTTTCAGCCACTGCAAGCCTCATCCTTACTTGATGGCAATCCAGTCCTTAGAGTTTGTCGTTGGCCTCCTTTGTCAAAGTCATCCTACTTGAGATTTCATTGTGCTATTTGAAGTTTCACAATTGTCTACCACTGTCCATAAATTGTGGTTAGTTGTTCGTCGACATGTGATTGCGCATTTACTTACTGCACATTCTTGAAGACAGATTACATATTTCAAATTGAGTTTATGTACTCCAAGCATGGTCTATACTATTTGTATGCTCAAGCTTGAAGAGGAGTCTTAGAGATATTATATTTAGTTTATATTTATCTTTTATCTTTAGTAGTTATTTTGTTTATATTTCTTATTTGTATTTTTATCTCAATCATACATAGTGTAAGTTTTTTTTTTTAATTAACGAATTTGAGTGTTTTTAAAAAACGAATACAAAAATACAAGTTACTTCTCGGTGAAGGAGCTCTCTTAAAAACATATTATCAGGTAACAACTTTTGGACTTCATAGAATTTTATTATAATTCGAGAAAAACGATATTTTTTTTAGTGAAAACTCTCTACGGTTAACGAATTATGTTTTAAGTGACGTATTCACGGATTTTTTTTTACTATTTTATGTTTTCGGCTTTTTACGTGAACTTTTATTTCATTGTTTACTTTTTACATTAAATGACCTTTCTATTGTTAATTTTTACTTTTATGATAAATTAATAATAAAATTATTATTATTATAATTTACAAAATTTTATTCAAAATAATTATTTTAGATTTAAAAAATGATTATATTTTGAAAAATTGATAAAAAATTAAGATAGAAAAAAAAGTAAAATAATAGTAATTGTTTTCATTTAAAAAGTGGATATTTAAAGGATAGAAATACAATGTATATACCAAAATAAATAAATAAATATATATATATATATATATATATATATATATATATATATATATATATAATAAATTGTTTTGTGACAATCAAACTCAACAAATCATGCAGGTAAGTTAAATAGGTTCGTAATAAAGTTCAAAAAAATTAGATTGTTATTAAAGAACTCTAATAAGAAGTTTATGAAGAAAACTTTAAATACATTTCAAAGTTATGGTTGTAGGTGTTAAAAAAGATGTGCTTCAAAGTTATAGTTGAAAACTTTTCTTCTCAAAATTCATCATAGTACACTTTGAAAAATATTTGTGCAAACACACGAGTTTTAATCGATTTAACCACTAACGTAATCGATTTAAAACTTGTTATGCCACAAGTTAAAGCTTAAGTTGTCTGATGACCTTAATTGATTAACACAACTTTGTAATCGATTAAGTCATATAGATATGCTTGGTGCATGTGATTTTTTCATTTCCAAAACACATTTTATGCATACATAGATATGATCACGTTTCAAAAACAGTAGTATGATATAATCATCACAATATGTCCACAACAATGCTTGTACAAATCTCTCAGTAAACATAAGTATATATAACACATATAACATAGTACATACACATGTTTTTATTAACAATGTGATGTCATCATCAAAATCAGATATCACAGAGATTGTAGATTCAACTAACATTGTGCTCCCCTAGCAACAATCTCAATAGTAGGGACTTTTACGACACATTTATTATAACATTAATTGATAAACTTGTTGAATACCAAACTGACTTAAGCATCAGAGTATTTTTAGCAACTACACCAGATTAGTTAGAGTATCCAAACAACAAGGAAGGAAGCCGAAGAGTGAGGAAGACAACTTGAAGCAAACACTCGTTTTCATACACACGAAACATTTTGGAGGAACGTTGAGAACTTGGACTGGGTAAGTTAGTGTAGCGTTGATAAGACTAATTGATGTCCTCTCTTCTATTCTATGCGAAAGGCCTTTTCCTTGAGCGGCTCTGGCACCGCTCCGGCCTTTTTCAAATAGCTTCTTGAAATAATTAAGGTCATGTTGATGCACGCATGATATTTGTAACAAGAAAGAAAACTTACCAAGTTAAAAATTGATCAAAAAATGTACCGAACAAAGAAAGACAATTTACCATAAACATCATAGTCGACACGTTGAGAACGAGAACTCTTTAAAAGCTCTCTAGTCGGAAGCTTATGAGGCAGTTGCTCCAAAAATCTCAAAACTAGCAAATTCTTCGAAGGTCATCGTAGAGGACTTCCAGAGATTAGTCCGAGTGGGATTTTGAGTCTAATACAGGGGGAACATAGGTCAATCATCCCTATAAAAAAGTAGCTTGTGGCCGTGGTGGTGATGGCGATCTTAAAGGACCCATCCTTGAAGCCTTTATAGGAGGCCGTAAAAAGTTGGAATAGGTTTCAATTGTTCTCACTTATTAATAACTCATCCTTTTCGATTGTTCGGACAAGTGCGATAGTGGGGGAGGAACAAGGAAATGGTAGGATTGATACCCAAAGCCTCACATAAGACATTGAATTCCAGCATAGCCGCCTAGGCATTCAGATGGAGCTACACGGGAGCAACATTCAACTTTTGTAGGACTTCGACTTGGAATTCATCGACTGGATGCGCATATGCAAGTCTATGAAGAGGCAAGAGTGGACAAAAAAGAAGTCCAATTAAGAGTTCTCCTTATCGTAACATACCCAACCATCCCCCTTAGAGACACAAAGATGCATAGAGTCATCTACCACATTGTCCTTTAAAATGTAGTTTAACTGGCAAGCTCCATTAAGTCATTGCCCCATCTAAAGTAGGTGGCATACTTATACACCTTGTGTGCCCACACATACCTGGGGACTTCAGGCAAATTTTGTTTGTCCCTTTCAGTAATTATATCTAATTGGATTTCTGCAAAGGTGTTGTCACTTCCCTCCCTTACAACCTCATCCCTTGGACCTTACTTTCCAATCGAACCTTCTTCCCTGATCGAACCTTTATTAGAAAATTGAATGGGTGTTGTGATACTATTTACAGATGTTAGGCTTCTCTCGGAAAACTCCTAATCGCTCGATGATGACCTTACTGACGACAAAGATGTAAACATATCATCGACATATCCTTGCCTTCCCAACCAAAAGAGCCTACTGAAGAGATAATGATAACAAACATTATTACCTTAAGTAGAATGAGTCAAATGTCAAACGGAGTGTAGAGGAGTGTTAGAACAAAAATGGTGAAAATGACGAGACCACTTGGCCCCTATCTATAAAAGTTTTTTAGGACATATGGCACACTCACAATCGTTAGATCTGACACAATCCAACTGTGAAAGGCAGGCAACGCTTCGCATTCGCATCAGACTTGACAACATATTTAACGAGGTGGCACGATCCTTCATCGCCAACAGTGATATCTCTAACCCAACAGTCATATTTTATAAAGACAATTTTCAATCACCAACAATCGTATTAGCAAACACTTTTCGCTTGTTGACTTAAGTCCAAGCTCAAGGCTCAGGGTCCTGTTTATTGTATATATACCAATTGGTACATATAGACTAAACTATCCCAAACCAATCATTCGAGTATAGAGGAAATTGATTGGTATTAATTAGATTAAGCTAATTATCCAATTAAGGTAAACATGTTAGTAATCAAATTTAATAGAATTGGGTCGTGATTAGATTGACTTTAATCAAAAACCCATTGAGAAACATATAAATACATGATAAAGGTATGATTATGAGGATTAGGATACATTTCTTACAATATTAATTGTTAAACCTATTGATAGGGGGAGCTATATCTACCCTACATATATATGTTCTATGTTTTTTATGATGAACAAGAAAATGGTTTTATAGTTTCTTGCACAACAAATGACATAACAGTTGCATTATCATTATTGTGTTTGTGCTTGATATTTGTATTCATTGGTTGTTGATGAATCATACTTTAAAACAGATTGAACATTTCATTTCTGGAAGAAATAATCAGTTAAGCAATGTATATAATCTGTTAGATTTCTCCATATCACTTGTATGCTTAACAAGAGCAAGTAGTTGTGTAATAACCGATTACATTACTTGTATAATCGATTAAAACACGTTGTTATGCCAATTATGCTTCATTAGTGTATTGATTTGTTTAGAATGGAAATTGATTTGAAAATTGCTTAAGTGTTGACATAACCAATTACATAAGTTTCATAATCGGTTAAGTGTGTTTCTTTTGTCAAAATCAATTTCATTTAAAGCCTTAACTGTTTATAACAGTCAAATGAATTTGTTACTGCTTATAAGAATTGTATAATTGATTGCATGCGCTGTATAATCTATTAAATCAAAACAGAGGCAAATTTGTTAAAGCAGAAGGAAAATCTTAATAGATTACATAAATTTTGTAATCGATTAAAATGCATCAGGATTCGGAAAATCCTATAAATAGCTGTCTTGTGCGTTGTTTCAAACGAATTCAATTGCAATCAATTTCATAACTAACATTTTGATTGAGTTTTGATTACAAGAGCGTCCAAGAGTTGTCTTAACGAATCAAGGATCAAATTTGGGTTTTACACATCAAGATTCTATCAAGAATGTAGGCTAGAATTGTACTGATTCATTTTACACTATTGGAGTGTACCTGGACTATCAATTTCAACATTTTGTGATATGTGTATTGTGTTCCTGTGCTGTTGTGCCATGGGAGAGAACTATGATTGTTCTCATTGAAAGTTGAGATTGTTCTCAAGGTGTAAAAAGAGCTGAGATTGTTCTTTTTTGGTAAGAGTGCGAGGGTGTTCATCTCTTGTTTGCTATAGTGATTTTGAGTGGGGTGAGAAGTACATTGAGAGGGGATATCTTTGTATTCTTGTAACTGTATCATTATAGTTGAATCCCTTCAACTCAGGTTGCTGAAATAAGATTGGATGTAGGCTTGGCCGAACCAGTATAAATTGTTTGAGTTAATCTTTTTTTCTGTCCTTTCTCCTTTATTGTTGATTTATCACTTGTTGTTTTATTGATTTCAAGAAAACCAAATATTTTGCAAAACTTTTGACCAATTCACTCCCCTCTTAACTTGAGATATAAGGCATCACTTTACTAACAAAACCAATCAAATATCAAACCGACTTAAACATCAAAATATCTTTAACTAATACTTCTAAACAATTGAAGTATCTGAACAACAAGGAAGGAAACAAAAAAAAAGATTACTTGAAGTGAACACTCAACTCCGAATGTTCTGAAATAATTATAGATATTCTATAAGTCACTAAAGTCATTATCCTTTCATGACTTTGAAAAATAATGAAAATTCAAAGTTATCATTTTCAAATGCAATTTACCTATGTTTATAATTTTATTTAAAAATATCTAAAACCTTAAATTTAGAATAAAATTGTATCATTTAGAAGAAAACTTATATATAATGTATGTACGAATTTTAAAATTATAAATCCATTTGTTTTCGTACATAATCAAAGTCTATCGACTTTGTTTCATATTATATAATTACTTTATTTTTAAGTTAAACATATTTTTAGTCTTTCAAATTTTATAATGTTTCAAATTTAATGCTAAATTGAATTCTATTTTTTTTTAAACTTTGATCTACTTTCATATTAAAATTTTATTAATGAATGGATGTAATATTAAATATTTATTATTGTGATAAACAACATTATTACGTGTATATATATGTGGCTATTTTAGTGTATGTATACGTGATAAACAACATTATTTTAGTGTATGTATACGTGATAAACAAATTAGTGTATCATTGTGATAAACAACATTATTTTTAAAATCTCGATCTTAAAGTATAGTTTGAATAAAACTATTATAATAAAATATTTATAGTTAAATTTAAAATAAACTATACCACAAAGTTTAAATATAAATATGCTAGTCTCTTTAAAAATAATTTTAACTTCATAAATTTAACTAAAAAACATAAATATATAAAATACAAACCGAATTCCTAAATTTTAATTTTCAATGATTATATTTTTACCACTTAATTTTAAAAAGGCTTAAATCCTTAATTGGTCCCCATGTTAAAAGGGAATTTTCAATTTAGTACCCGTTTTTTGCAATTTGTGTCAACTTAGTCCCTTTTAACCATCAATTTGGCTTGAAAATTGCAAGTGGACAAGTAATTTTGATTTGCAGCATGTTTCTTAACTGTTTGAATCTTTGCACACTTTCCAATTGTTGTTACAAACTTGTTTGAAGTGTCATAATTGACTAAATTGACACAAATTGCAACATGGGGACCCAATGTATACACTTTTAAAAGCGGGTACTAAACTGAAAATTTCCTCTTAACATGGGTACTAATTAAGGATTTAAGCCTTTTAAAAAATACCTAAATAAAAATCATTAACTATTATTTACAAATATGTACAAATTAAATATTATATTTATATGTGTTCATTATATATAAATTTAATCTTATTATATTTATATATGTTCATTAATTAAGAAAAAAAATTAAAATACTCATATTAAATTTTTTTTCCTTCTTAACAGTGATGAAATTTTAAATTAAGCAAACCATAGAAATTAAGCTACGTGTCATCATGAGATGACGATAAAAGTTGAAGCTACTTTAGTTATTACTCAGATTTTATGGTCAAATTTTAATCTAATTCCATGTGGAGGCAATTGGACATTTCTTTCACGCCAACGTGCCTTTCTTGGGAGCAAACGTTTCCAATTATATTTTCTTTTTTTATTATAAATAACAATTTAGCAAAGGGTTTTAAAAACTTATTTGCTGTCATGTTTTTGAAAAGTTCTTTTTCATGATAAATAAATAAATAGGATGCTAAGTATTCAACAAAATCACAGAAATAACTTCATAATTTATTTGACAAAAATTCATTTTAAATGTAATATTAAAATAACAATATCAAGATTCAACGTTAAAGAAACTTAAAAGGGAAAGAAGGAAAAATCTGAAATATGAAGTTCAGACAGAGGAGGACGAATCAAACGTTAGAAAAACGCCACGTATGAGTTTCCTGAACCATAGCCACTTCCTCTAAAACCACACAATAACACCTTCCATCGTCACCTTCCTTTGCACCACCAATAAGGTCTCCAGACCTTCTAATTCTCTACTCTCACTTCTCTGTCACATTTTACTTTTAAGGTACGTGCTTCTTTCTTATGATTATTTTTTTTTTTGTGTGGTTTTTTTTCTCTACTTGGCTGTTCATATATTTAATTCTGTGTTAATTGCCTTCAACTTTGTGAATTCCTTTTGAAGGCTCATATTTTTTTATATCTTTCCATCAATTGAACTGGGATTTGTTGGTTTGATGCTTTTTTTAATTCAAGAAATTTGCGAACTTTAGAGTGTGGTTTGTTTGTTGGTTCATGTAATAAGAAATGAGAAGTTTTTTTTTTTACAATCATAATGATAGTATTTAAGAGCCCTTGTTTTGGGTTGGATGGTGTTGTTGATATAGATGGCGGCATCATCTGCATGCCTTGTTGGGAATGGTTTATCTACAAGGGGTAATAGAATAGCTCTTAACAAGGACTTCCATAGAAGATATCTCTACTCATCTTGGAGACTTTCATCGTTGAACAATAACAAGGCATCGAAAGCATTTTCCATAAGGGCATCCTTGGAGGAAAGGCAACAAGAAGGGAGAAGGGGGTTTCTGAAATTATTGCTTGGAAATGCGGGAGTTGGTTTGCCTGCATTGTTGGGAAGTGGCAAAGCTTATGCTGATGAACAAGGGGCTTCCTCCTCCAGAATGTCTTACTCCAGGTTTCTAGAGTATTTGGACAAGGATAGAGTAAAAAAAGTGGATCTTTATGACAACGGAACCATTGCTGTTGTTGAGGCTGTTTCTCCTGAATTGGGGAATAGGGTGCAGCGTGTTAAAGTTCAACTTCCTGGACTTAACCAGGAGCTCCTTCAGAAATTCAGGGAAAAGAATATTGACTTTGCAGCTCATAGTGCCCAAGAAGAGTCAGGTTCTCTTTTGGCTAACCTGATTGGGAATCTGGCCTTCCCTTTGCTCTTGATTGGAGGTTTGTTCCTTCTCTCGAGACGTTCAGGAGGAATGGGAGGTCCTGGTGGACCAGGATTTCCTCTTGCTTTTGGCCAATCTAAAGCCAAGTTTCAAATGGAACCAAACACTGGAGTGACATTTGATGATGTTGCTGGGGTGGATGAAGCCAAGCAGGACTTTATGGAGGTGGTGGAGTTTCTGAAGAAGCCTGAGAGGTTCACTGCTGTTGGGGCTCGCATACCTAAAGGAGTTCTTCTTGTTGGTCCTCCAGGAACTGGGAAGACCCTGTTGGCCAAGGCTATTGCTGGTGAAGCTGGTGTTCCATTTTTTTCAATATCTGGTTCTGAGTTTGTTGAGATGTTTGTTGGTGTTGGTGCTTCTCGAGTTCGTGATTTGTTCAAGAAGGCCAAAGAAAACGCCCCTTGCATTGTCTTTGTTGATGAAATTGATGCTGTTGGAAGACAAAGAGGAACTGGAATTGGTGGAGGGAATGATGAAAGAGAGCAGACCCTCAACCAACTTTTGACAGAAATGGATGGTTTTGAGGGTAATACTGGCATCATTGTCATTGCAGCAACTAACAGGGCAGACATTCTTGACTCTGCCTTATTGAGACCAGGACGGTTTGATAGACAGGTATGACTATATTATGAAATACCTAATGCTTTTTGTTAATGAGTAAATTACTGAACATCGATGCTTCTGCAGGTTACTGTTGATGTTCCAGATATAAGGGGAAGGACCGAAATCCTAAAGGTTCATGGTAGCAATAAAAAGTTTGATGATGATGTTTCTCTTGATGTGATTGCCATGAGAACGCCTGGTTTTAGTGGAGCTGATCTTGCAAATCTCTTGAATGAGGCTGCCATATTAGCCGGTCGACGAGGAAAGACAGCAATTTCCTCTAAAGAGATTGATGATTCCATTGATAGGATTGTGGCTGGAATGGAAGGAACAGTGATGACAGATGGGAAGAGCAAAAGTTTAGTGGCATATCACGAAGTTGGTCATGCTATTTGTGGGTGAGAAATTTGACTTTCCTTTTTGTCTTTTTAAATACATGTTTCAAGATTGAAATCAAAGAAACTTATTTAGTCTTCATGACTTTCTATGCAACACTGAATATATTAGCTTAAGCAAGCAAAACTACCATTGTTATGTGTTAAGTGGCAACATTTGAAAACCGTTTCAGTATACAATTCCCCAAAGCCTCTTCTGAAACATGTTTGTGCTTGTTTGTAGAACTTTAACTCCTGGTCATGATGCTGTGCAAAAGGTAACACTAGTTCCTCGTGGTCAAGCTCGGGGTCTTACATGGTTCATTCCATCCGACGACCCAACTCTTATCTCCAAACAACAACTCTTCGCAAGAATTGTTGGAGGACTTGGTGGTAGGGCTGCAGAAGAAATTATTTTTGGTGAGCCTGAGGTTACAACTGGAGCAGCTGGTGATTTGCAGCAAATCACCGGTTTGGCAAAACAGGTACTTGCCAATCATATGCTCTTGAAAGAATGAATGGTGATGTTTCTGAAGGATGAACATTTTATCTTTCTTCTATAGAAGTCTTCTTATTTTCTTATATTTACCTCCTATGCTACCTTAATTAGACCTTATATGATACTCTTGCAGATGGTAACTACATTTGGAATGTCTGATATTGGGCCTTGGTCACTGATGGAACCATCAGCACAAAGTGGGGATGTTATCATGAGAATGATGGCAAGGAACTCAATGTCAGAGAAGCTTGCAGAAGACATTGATGCTGCCATCAAGAGGATCTCAGATGAAGCATATGAAATTGCCTTGGAACATATAAGGAACAACCGTGAGGCAATAGACAAGATTGTGGATGTCCTTCTGGAGAAGGAGACATTGAGTGGTGATGAATTCCGTGCTCTACTGTCTGAATTTACTGAAATTCCAGCTGAAAACCGTGTCCCTCCTTCAACTCCAGTACCAGCCACTGTTTAAATACCCTTATATGAAACATCGTTAATATGTACTATATTTTAGAATACAAAATTCCCTCTACAGCCTGCTCCATATTTGTGAATGATTAAAGATTCTACCTTCTTCATTTTCCTAGTGTTTATAAATGACAACAGAGAGTATATATTCATATATATAGGTATGAAAGATAAAATGTTAAGTGTAAAATAAATGGTCTATACGTCTATAATACTGTGTAACATTTGTCAACAGAGTTGTAACTGCAATGTTTTAAGGCCGAATGCAAATTCACTGTTTTGTCAGTTAGGTTCAGATATTTTCTTTCACCGTTAGATTGGACTTTTGCATTCATAGCAATAACAAACAAGAAAGCACAAGAATAAAATTGGAAGAAAACAATTTTATTAATATTGGAAGGTTCTATAGCCAGGTAATATCAAGATATAATTTGTCATGTCCATTATTTTCTCTGCACCCCTCTTTTTCTTTCTACACTCCCCTAACATTTAAATCCCACTTTTGCCGTTAATGGATTAAAAACACTAATTTGGTTTTCTCTCCTATCTTCCCTTTTCTTTCACCCTTTTTATCTTCAAATCTTTTAACTTCTACATCTCGAGTTCTGCTTTGGTTGTGTTTGTTTCATTTGGAATGACTATAATTCCATGTTCCACTAAATGCCAATATTCCTTTGAATGAAGAAAATTCTCTATCAATTTTGCCCAATGCTCATAATGTCCATCAAATTTTAGCATCCTATGTTGTAAGTATTTGATGGATTCTGCTATCGATTACTCTTTAAGAACTCACTCTCACAAATGTTTTACTCAATCTCACCTGATTTTAGGATCCTCACATATTTTTCTCACTCTCACTCATTGATTTTCTGGTTCAAGCTATGAAGGAGTTATGATATCAAATTGTGAAAAAAAGTAAGGTAGAATGATTTTTTGAATCCTATACCAATTTGTATTAATCAAAAATTGAAACAATATTACATTTTATAATAAAATGCAAAGAAAAAACGGTAAACTATCTAATCCTACTACGTTCATGCAAGAATTAGTGGGTTGTACCTAACCAAATCATAAGCTAAAGGATAATGATATTTTATCAACAATTCTTTTGATAACATTTTAATATCATCTACATGTCATTTTGTGATTGGTCCATGTTGGTGTTTAAGATTATTATTATTGATTATGGAGTAATTTTGGATCAATCACAGAATGACACGTCGAAGGTGTTAAACTGTTGTCAAAAAAATGTTGTCAAAGTATCATTATCCTTTAGCTTATGATTTGGTTAGGTACAACCCACTAATTCTTGCATGAACGTAGTAGGATTAGATAGTTTACCGTTTTTGCTTTGCATTTTATTATAAAATGTAGGTTTAATCATTTAAAACATCCTTATTTTTGTAGGGTTTTCTCAATTAGGTCCTCGTATTGTAAAAGCTCTCAATTAGGTCCTTGATTGTGAAAAATTGGATCAATTGAGGACTTGCCGTTAATTTGGGTAAACGGCGTTAAAAAATGATGTGCCTGGCTGGGTGACATTAGCATATTTTACTGACGTGGCGGCATATTATGGTAAACTGGATTTGTTTTATTTAAAAATTGAGGGCTTGCCATAACCAGAACTGACATTAAGGTTTTGCAAATTGGGGGAAAGATGCTCTCTTGCTTCTGCGGCAGCTGCATCTGGTTTTTTGTCTTCCTCTTTGTAGGTCATGCGAATGGAGGAGATGGTAGTCGAGGAAGATGACGAACATCGAGAAACACGATCTTCCCGCTGTTGATGCGGCAGCAACTTGGATGCGATTTAGGGTTTCTTTGATTTGGGATTTTGTCTTCTCTTTGCGGATTTGAATGCTAGAAGATGTTATGGCTTCTGTTGTAGTTTTTCTGGATCTGGATTTGGTTTGATTTTTCAGGTTGACATTGCTGGTGAGTTGCGCTGCTGGAGGCAAAGTAGTCACGGCGCTACGGCGGTTCGCGCGAAGGAGATGACGGTGTAAACTGGGCTTGATGGAAACGCGAAGGCGATGATGGAGGTTCGAAGATGCGAACACGACTTCTCGCAAGATGCGAACTCGAACTCAATCACGATTGGGTTTTCGGTTGCAGGTACGGCAAAGAAGCAAGCTTCCATGGTTGTGCGAGATTGATGACGGAGGTGCAGCCTCCATGGAATTTGGATGAGAACGAAGGCAACACTGCTTTGGCGGAGAGGCTTGCGGTTGACAGGATCTGGCGACGAAGATGGTCGCGCGTCACAGTTGTTGGACGCTGTGCAACGGTGGCTTGCGGGTTCTGGTGTGCGTGATGCGTTGGAGAAGTGCAACAGACTTCAATTTCTTACTCAAACAGATCTTTCTAAAACCTAGAATTCAATTTCTTACTCAAACACATCAAACAATTCTCACTTTCATTAAAATGGAATAAAGGTACAATAAACGTACAAAACATTGAAACTAAAACTGGGTTTATTGCACATAAAACACAAACCAAATTAATATAATATGCCACGTAAGTAAAACCTGTTAATGTTACCCTATCAGACACATCTTTTTTAGCGCCGTCCATCCAAATTAACGGTAAGTCTTCAATTGATCAAATTTTTCACAATCAGGGACCTAATTGAGAGATTTTACAATACAAGGACCTAATTGAGAAAACCTTACAAAAATAGGGATGTTCTAAATGATTAAACCTAAAATGTAATATTGTTTCAATTTTTTATTAATACAAATTGGTATAGGATTCAAAAAATTATTCTATCTTATTTTTGTTCGTAATTTGATATCATAACTCCTTCATACGGGCTTGAACCAGAAAATCAATGAGTGAGAGTGAGAGAAATATGTGAGGATCCTAAAGTCAGGTGAGATTGAGTAAAACATTTGTGAGAGTGAGTTCTTAAGGAGTAAGCGATAGCAATGGCAGAATCCATCAAATACTTACAACATACGATGCCAAAATTTGATGGACATTATGAGCATTGGGCAAAATTGATGGAGAATTTTCTTCATTCAAAGGAATATTGGCATTTAGTGGAGCATCGAATTATAGTCATTCCAAATGAAGAAAACACAACCAAAGCAGAACTAAGCTTTTGGAGAAGCAGAAGTTGAAAGATTTGAAGATAAAAAATTATCTCTATTAAGTAATTTATAGGGAAATTCTGGATACTATTTTAAATGATAAGACGTCCAAAATGGGATTCCATGAAGCAAAAATTACAGGGCTCAACACGACTGAAAAGAGCACAACTACACACCTTACGTAAGGATTTTGAAACATTGTAGATGAAGGAAGGAGAGTAAGTGAATTCCTATTTTGGTCGAACTCTGATGATAGCAAAAATTATGAAAGCATGTGGGGAAAACATGTAGGAGAGTGTCATAGCTACCAAAATCTTGTGGTATATGATAGCAAAATTCAACTATGTGGTGTTTTCTATTAAAGAATCCGATAATACGGATACTGTTAAAAAAGAATGGCTTAATTTCTCATACCAAGAGGGAGGTGAATTGGTGAAGTGTAAAAATAAAAGATTTCAAAATCTTTTTCACAAAATAAAATTTCTTTACACTTTTCTTGAATCGAAAGGTAAAAGATATGCAATGCAGCAGTAAACTTAATCGAATATATTGACAACTTAATCGACTTAACAAAAGAGAGTAGGGATCAAAGAATTCAAACGCTGATTTTTGTATTAGTTCGGCCAACCTGCCTACATCCAGTGTCCTTCCGACCTGGGAAGCAAATGCACCAGAAAGATCAAGGTTTTTATAGCAAGGTTTTTACAAATACCTCATGTCAAAAGTGTAAAACACCTCTCTAACCCTCTAACCTAAATATAGGCAACAAACAAACAAGACTAGCAACAAGAACACCCTATTCTGCTGTCTAACCCTTTGAGGCACCCTCAAATTCAAGAACAATGTTCTTCTTCCTGTAATCACAATAGGGAACCCAAACCAATCTTCAAAGATTGCAAATCCTGATCGCACAGAATACACCCAATTGTGCAGATTGATCAAACGTTCAAATCAACAAGCTTTGCTTCTCAAGAAACCTTAAGTCTTGGATCACCACGGTCAATCTTGGTTCTTGGAGCTTTTCGTTTCTCTATAAGATCACACAACGTTCTCTGTGAAAGATATGAAAGTGTCAAATGCATAAAAGTTCTTAAAGAATTCAAATCAGCGTCAATTTATAGTTAAACACACATCAGACGCATTTTAATTGACGTTGCTACTAACGTAGTCGAATATAACTTTCAGTTATAATAGTTTAACAGTAATCACATCAATTAATTGAATGCAAAATTAATGCAATCGACTTTCATTTAATGCTTGGTCAACACATTTAAAAATATGACCATTATATCAGTTGTGCCAAGCATATAACAGTTTTTTAAAACATCAACCAACTTAGTTAAATACAGATCACATGCAATCGATTAAGCCACAATACTTAGCACAATTTTGAAAACATTTCTTCTTGAAATATCTCACAACACACTTGAAAAGATTTTGTACAAATACACGAGTTTTAATCGATTCACCCCATAATGTAATCGACTTAAAATTGTTGTTTTGCCACACATTTAAAGTTCAACCAAAGTGCTTGTGATTTTCCTTTTCCAAAAACTTGGGTCATGTATTCACATATAAATCATATATTAAACACAGTGATATGCAATGAATAACACAATCATGTTCTCGGATATGCTTATACAGATTTAACACAGTAATGAAAATCATATAACATGTAAGTATAAAACATGTAACACAGAATATACATGTGTTATTAATTATGTGTTGTCATAATAAAAAACACAGATATTACTGAGATTGGGTTAAGCAAAACCTGTGCTCCTCCTATCAACAATCTCAACAGATACCATGACAATTGATGAACTACAAGGCAACCTACCGATTCATGAGCAACGAGTGATGTTCTTGGCAGAAGAGGAACAAGTAATGTAGATTGTGACTAATGAGAGAAGCAGAAGAGATTGAGGAAGAGGGAGAAGTAGAGGACGATCTTCCCGAGGCAGAGGAAAAGGAAGTTAGTAATTCAATAAGGTTGAAATTGAATGCTTCAAATGTCATAAAAAGGGATATTTTCAATATGAATGTCCTAAGTGGGAGAAGAAAGCGAATATGTTGAAATAAAGGATACGGTGGAACAAGAGGATGAACTCTTGTTAATGACCTTTTTAGAACTCAAAGAAGGAAAGACGGATGAGTGGTTTCTAGATTCTAGATGCTATAATCACATAGGATTGGTTCTCATAATTAAATGAGAATTTTCGTCATAAAGTAAGGCTTGACAATGATACCTAAATATATATATGATGGGAAAGGGAGTGTTTGGATTCTAGTGAATGGTATCACACATGTATTTTATGTTCCTAAGCTCAAAATAATTTATTAAGCATAAGACAACTTTAAGAGAAAGGGTTGACTATAACCATTCATAACAACAAGTGCAATGTTATTCATCCTAAAAGAGGCTAGATTATGGAAGTAAAAAGGAGTGGAAACATGATGTTTGTACTCACAGCCACTAAAGGAGTAGCAACCTACTGTCAAGTGGATTTGGGGCATGATGCTCAACTGTGGTATAATTGGTTAGGACACTTAAGCTATGATGGCTTAAAAACATTGGTCACTAAACAAATGGCGAAAGGGTTGTCCCCTATCATAACTCCCAAGGATCTGTATACACAATGCTTGGCAAGGAAACAACACCAAAAATCAATGTTAAAGAAAAGCCTTTGGAGAGCATCAAAGAAGCTACAGTTGGTTCATGCAAACATATGTGGGCCTATTCAACCAACTTTAAGTAGTAGTAAGAGGTATATCATAAGTTTTATTTATGATTTTTCCCATAAGACTTGGGTATACTTTTTAAGTGAGAAATAAAAAAACCATTTCTTTATTTAAAAGTTTCAAAACAGGGGTGGAAAATGAGGATGACGAAATCATACTTTGTTTATGCACAGATAGAGAAGGAGAATTTATTTTGTAGAAACTAAGGCATTTGAAGACAATTAACAACTATCTACACTCCTTAGTAGAATGGAGTTGCTAATAAAAAGAATAAAACTATTATGAATATGGTTCGATCAATGCTAGCTGGAAGACATGTTCCCAAAATTTTCTGGCCAAAAGCAATAAACTGGTGTATTCACATTCTTAATTGAAGTCCCACAACAACAAAACCCTTGAAGAAACATTGAGTGGAGTGAAACCTTCAGTTGATTATTTTTGCGTATTTAGTTGTCTAGCCCATGTCCATACACCAAACCAACAACAAATCAAATTGAATGATAAGAGTAAGAAATGTGTTCTTCTTGGAGTTAGTGATGAATCCAAGGCTTACAGATTATTTGACCCAATTAAGAAGATTATACTAAGTAGGGATGTAATTTTTGAAAAACAAAAAGGTTGAAATTAGAAGAAAAGTAAAGAAGAAAATCATCAAAAGCAATAAGAAACAAAAGTTGTCAGCACTGGAATAAATTCCAGTACTGAATCTCAACCCCCAACAATTGAAATTCCAGTTGAAAGGAAGCCTAGAAGGTGCAAGAAAGAACTAGTATGGATGACAAATTATGAATAAGGAAAATTCCTATCAAATGATGAAGTAAATGCAATGTTTATGGCTGGTGATAACCCTGTAACTTTCAAAGAAGCTATTAAGATAAGAAGTAGAAAGATGCAATGCTAAAAGTGATGAAGTCAATAGAAAGGAATGATTCATGAGAGTTGACAAATTTACCTAAAGGGGCAAAACCAATTAGAGTAAAATGAATATTCAAGACAAAGCTTAAGGAAAATGGAGAAATTGACAAATTCAAAGCAAGGTTGGTAGTAAAGATTTATGCACAATAATATGAAGTAGACTACACTAACGTTTTTGCATCAGTGGCTAAACTTGACACCATACACATAATATCTCAATAATTGCACAACATGGTTGGATTATCTTCTAATTAGATGTGAAGAGTGCTTTTCTAAATTGAGAGCTCAAAGAAGAAATATATGTGCAGCAACCTATTGGATTTATAAAGATGGGAAAAAAAAGATAAAGTATACAAGTTGAGATAAACTTTGTATGGGCTCGAGCTTGGTACAAAAAAATAGAATCATAGTTCCTATGAAGTGCCTTTGAGAAATGCTTTTGTGAACACACATTGTTCACAAAATCAACAAAAAGAGGTAAGCTATTAATTGTGAGCTCACATGTAGATGATCTGATATAAACTCGAAATGATGAAAGTATGTGTAATGATTTTAAAAATTCCATGATGTCAGAATTTGACATGTATGAGTTAGGGAGAATGAGGTGTTTTCTTGAAATTGAGATTTTACAAAATGAATATGGAATTTTAATGTGTCAAAGGAAATATGCTAAGAATGTTTTGTCTCAGTTTGACATGAATGATTGTAATGCAATCAAGAATCCAATTCTTCTTGGTACAAAATTGTGTAGAAATGATACAGGGAATAAAATAGATGTTATGTTGTTCAAACAAGTAGTTGAAAGCTTCATGTATTTAACTGCAACCAAAACTGACCTAATGTGTGGAGTTAGTTTAATCAATAGATTCATGGTAAATCCAACAGAAATTCACTATTCTGCAGCCAAAAGAATACTAAAATATTTAAGGGGCACCATTGGACTTGGTATTTTCTACAAGAAAGGGGAAAACACAAATATTATTGCTTATATAAACAACGATTTTGCAAGAGATTTAGATGATAGAAACAACACATATGGTTTTATGATTTCTTTAGGGTCTGGAGAAGTTTCATGGTCTTCTTAAAACAACCAGTGGTAAAACTGTCTACCACAGAAGCAGAGTACATAGTTGTTGCATCATGTGCATGTCAATGTATCTAGATTAAAAAAGTATTGGAGACTCTTGGATTTAAAGAATAGAAAAGTACTCTAGTTTTATGTGACAATAGTTCAACCCTTAAGTTGTTTGAGAATCTAGTCTTTCATGGAAGGAGTAAAAATATTGATGTTAGATTTCCTTTTTTAAGAGATCTTGTCAAAGAGGGAAGCACCACGTTAAGCTAACGCAACACTCAAAATCAATTGGCCGACATAATGACCAAAACACTAAAATTGGAGCAATTTTTAAAGCTTAAGAGAATGTTAGGCATGGTTAAAGCGTCAGAGATAAACTACATGCTATTAACATCTAGTTTAAGTTATTTATGTTTTATTTTTTATTTTTAAGAAATTTTTTATTTAAATAAATTAGGTCAATTATTGACCTATTCTTTAGGGAGTGGAAGCTACATTTCAGCTTATGATCTAGTTAAGTATAACCCATTAGTTCCTATGTGAAAGTAGTGGGACTAAATAGTTTACGGTCTCTGCTTTGCATTTGATTATAAAATCTTATATTGATTTAATTTTTTATTAATAAAAAATGGAAAAAAATTAAAAAAATTATTCTACCTTATTTGTGTTCACAAAAATGAATGTTGGATTGAGAAATCCACAATGCAGTACTAGATTTGAGAATGCATTCCGGATTACATAATCTCGAACTCATAGATGCTTACTGGATTGCTTAATCCAAAATACATTTTGGGATCCAGTAATGCATATTGGATTATCCAATCCAAAGTGCATGTGTTTTTTTTTATGTTTGTTTTGCATGGATCTTGGTGGCTCATTGTTATACTAAACCACACCTCAATGGCCATTATTGCTTCATTGAGAGTGGTTTCCAATGATTCACTCGTCATAGACGTAGGACTTGGAGGGTTAACATGCATGCAAGGACCTCATGACGCTATTGCAAAGTACAAAGATAAGTCCATCCTTCAACAATTTCTACTTTTCCCATTCACCAAAAACAAGTTCATCTTTTTATTTCGAACAAGTTCAAACAAAACAACTACACAACATCAATGTGACCCACCTCCACATTGGCCTCCCATGAGCCTGAACTTTCTTGCAACGCCACACTTATCCCCCCCTCCACAACAAAAAGAAACATCTCTTCCAACTACGCAACAACAACTGAATTGAAGAAGTGTGGTTGCAAAAACGCATCACGTCCCTCCAACCTCAACCTAACGCTACTTTTTATAGTTGCTCAAGCCTTCCTTCTAACTTCAAAACTCAAGCTAAACTACATGCATGTGCATGCAAGGTGAGTTTAATCAATGCAATTGCACCATTAATCAGCAAATATACCTCATGAACATATGCATTATCTTAAGCATTCTTGACACCCACACTTAATTAGATTAACACATTGCACAACACCCTACACCACATTTTGTGTCATCCTTCCACTATAATTAAGAATGGTTACGAGTCTATCTCCAACCAGAATAACATTTCCATCTGCTACATAACATCAACATCATCAACATTAGAACGAAAACAACCACATTAGATACTCATTGATACCCTATCGTTGAAGCTATCAAATTAATACTACTTTTCAAGGCAACTTCAGTATTGTCAAGTAGTATTCAAGAAAGTAGATAGGGTTAAAGTAACCTTGAGTCGTCTCCCAATGAATACGAAATTGCTTTTCAATATTTGACTCTTATGAATGTTATGCAATGCTTAAGAATAAAAGTGAGAAACTATGCTAATGGAATTAATGTTTGAAAAACAAATAGGAAACTTAGAAACAATCATAATGAAATAGGCTAATTCCAATGCTTTTCCTAGATAGATTCATCATCGGTTATCCACAGATTATTGTTCAATTGATTATTGTTCGGGTTTCAAATTAATTAAAGTACATTCTTAATTAACTTGAAGGTGATCTCACAATTAATCAAAGTAGATTCTCAATCAAATGCAAGACCTTTCTAGATTATTCACAATGAATTCAATCAAAGTACATTCTCAATCAAATCCTATTGTGTTTAATCATGTCTATTCTTAAATCTCCTAACCAGATTAAAAACTAATTAATCAAAGTAAATTCTAAATTAATTATAGTTGAAATTATTACCACCAACCAAAGTACATTCTCAATTAGTAGTAAAAATTCATTTAATCACATGAAAGTTCCTATATTCAACCAAAGTAAAATTTCAATTAAACCTAGAAACCCTTTAACTCATATGATCAATATGCATGTAGATTTAAACACCTTATGATGCAAATGTCATTACTTTTAATATGATTGAGAGATGAAAGACATAGAAGAAGGATAACCAAAATCAATAATCAAAAGAAATAAATACATTAAATTCAACCTAACCTTAGAATCCATAATGAAATTACAGTGGAATAGCCCTAAAAGGTTAGCCCTCAATGAATGGAGTGAAATACATGGTAAAATAAAAGTGAGAGGAGTGGTGGATGACTGCTTCCAATGGAGGAGTTTAAGAGAATGAATGAAGTATGATTTCTGCCTCCCCTAGGTTTCTTTATATAGGCTTGATTGGGCTTGGACTCTGAATCTTCTTTTGATAAAATATTTTATCTTATATCTAATATCTTCCAAATATTCAACAGATTTAATTAGTTTTTGAGAACATTTGATAATATCTTTTCTAGATTCAAAAAGATTTGGCAAATATTATCTTTTGATATTTATTGATATAGTTAAATAAGGAATTATTTAACAATATCAAATAAAATATCTTAAGATATATTTTCTCAAAATTATCTTTTAAAATATCTAACATATTTAAATTTACTCAAAATTACATTTCAACCCTTTTTATTTTATTCAAAATTACACAACAGTCCAGAATTTTTCTTTAATTACACTTTAGTCATCTCTTTCTTTTCAAAATTGCATAGGAGCCTCGAGTTGACCAGATTGGACCAGCTTTGACCATTCAATTTCATGCTTTGAATGAATGAAATTCTAAACGCAGCTGCACAATAAAGATTAGAACATCCAAAATCATTTATGCAACTAAGAATCACATTTTAAGCATCTTTAATTCTTAAACGCAATAAATTTAATCATCACAAATTCACTTTAAATCAATCATTTAAGCATAAGAATCTCATCAAAAATTTGAATTTTAAAACATAAATGTGGACATAAATATGCATTCATCACATGTCCACACTTATCCTTTTACACTCATAGGCAAAATTGATTTTCTCAAAATTGACTTTGTTCTAGGTCATTTTATTTTATATTTGCTTTTTGATAAAAGGAATGAACAATACCATAAATCAATCATACGTATTTTACTATTAAACATTATCCCTAATTAAGAATTTTTGTATGGGTAAATCCAAAAAAAAAAAAACTATACTAATTTATCTTAAATAATTTGGTTAATAAAACTAACACAATAGTTTGTATGCCTCAATAGTATGATTTTGATACACATAAGAGAAACCTTCAATATTATATGAAAACTATAATTTAATAACTTTAAAACAAAATAAATAATAAATTAATTTCACATTACTAATTAAAAATAATTATTAAAACAATAATATCTATTGTCCGAAAAGAAAATATAACTAGTCACTTGAAATTCCTAACTCTATATCAGAGTTATTATCCCTCAATGCAACCTCCATAACACATGTCTTCCATGCTTTGCACGTTTACAATTAGTTAGACTCGTTAGCATTGTGTTATGTCCATTAATTATAAAAAAACATAAGTTGAAATTGTTTATAATTTAAAATGAAATTGATATATATATATAAAATATTAAATTTAAATATTAAGAAAGTCACTAATGAAATAGGGAGAAAAATATTGTTGATAGTTTGTGTTTTATTTTGATGCAAATTATAGTAAAATATTTTAGATTAAAATTTGATTTTGTGTAATTAATGTATTACAAAAATTAATAAAGCTTATTCTTTGTTAAAATAGTTTTTACAACATACATAAACTATAAATAGACATCATTGGCTCACTCATTCTCCATAAAATATTCACTCATCCTCCTCATTTTCCATAAAATATTCATTCATAATGAAAAAAATTATTTTTGTTTTTATCGTGTTTTTCTTATTTCATGGCTCTAGTAGAGGATTTGACTATTGGACGATGGCAAAAATTTGGCCAATAGGATTTTGTTTCATAAATCAATGTAGCACAACAAAAGCAAGACCATCAACGTTCACAATACATGGCCACATGCTATCAAACAATTTCAAGCCACCGCCACGTAATTGTAATATATCTAATCCATTAAATATTTCTGAGGTAAATTTTTCATTTAAATTTATGAATATAGTATAATTTTGATATGGTATTGGAAAGATGACATTTATTGTTATTTATTTTATTATTAGATCACAACAATGAAATGTCAACTGGAAAGAGATTAACCAAATTATTTTTGGGATGACTCTTTATTTTGGTCTCATTAATGAAAACATGCTCTGATATGAAATTGTTTGATTTCTTCGACCTGGCATTAGATATTTACAGAAGAAATAATCTTATAGCAATACTTGAAAATGCAGGTATCTCATCTCTTTACTGGTATCATAGAAATGCTTTCATCTCAGCCATAAGGACATCCCTTGGTGTTAAACCACAACTGGTGTGTTCAATATCACTTCCTAACCTTCTCATAGAAATAAGATTATATTTGAACACAAACAATCCCCCAAGTTCATCAATTGTCCTATAGGGCAAGGTTGTGCTACATATATAGGGTTGGCATAATAATTCGTATGTGAGTATTTTATATATTATGTTGTATGTAAGTCTTCCATATATTGTGTTGTATACAAGCAGTAAAGATTTCAGTGATGTATTGTATTATGTGGTTATTTTAGTTTGTCTTTGGGTTATTACGTCATAAAAAAACTATTTGATAATATTTGAATAATTATGTAATGTTAGTATGGTATTGGATTAATTTTCTATGTTGTCATACTTATTGTTACTCAATTTTCTTTCTTGTAATAATAATAACAATAATATTTAAATGGACGTAAAAATATTTTAGGATTGTGACCTTGTTGGATATTTTAATAGAATAATATGAATTAAGAAATTTCAATCAATGTTTTATACAGATTCATGAACACTTTTCTAGTTTGTTTTATAAACACAAAAATGTTCCTATGAAATCTTTTATGTAACTGGAAAATAGTTTCTTGTTGTGCATCATAAAAAACGAGAGAGATTGTTGATAAGGAGAGCTATGTACACCTGAACCCATATCTCACATATATGTTTTTTATGATGACAAAAAAAAATGTTTTACAATTTCTTGCACAACAAAATGGCAAAACAGTTATGTTATTATATTTGTGATTGTGCTTAGACTATGTGATATGTGTATTCATTAATCAAGAATGAATATTGGATAAAACACTTTGCACATTGCATATATGCTTGAATTAATCGATTACTATGTTTGCATAATCTGTTATAATTCATTAGATATTAGTATATGCTTAACAATGGCAAAACACCAAGTTTTAACCGATTAGATTATGTAGATAATCGATTAAAACTCGTGGTTATGCATGCACATGTTTACTGAGTGCATTGAGGTGTTTTTATTGAAAATATTTTCAAAATTTGCTTAAGTATGAAACTTAACCGATTATGTTAATTTCCTAATCGGTTAAAATGTTTTTTGTATAAAACCTTTTTCATGGAAAGCCATAACTGTCATAACGGTCATATTTTAAATGTTGTGGCTTGTATGTTATGATTAATCGATTACATGCACTTTCTAATTTGTTAAATGCTGAGAAATGTAAATATGTTGAAGCTGAAGGAATAGCTTAACCGATTACATTATATGCATAATCGATTAAAATGCTTCAAACTTGAGAAAACTATAAATAGATGCATTGCTCTCTGTATTCAACAACTTTTATGATTCATATCTTTAATATCTGATTAGTTTGTTGAGATTTTAATTGCAAGAGCATCCTAAAACTCTCTAAGAATCAAGATTGCTACATTTGGAAGAAATTTTCAAAGATTCTTGAAGAATTGAAGTGTTGTCATAGAGTTGATCATATCTGCACTTTGAGGTGTATTTATGGAGATTAGATTTATCTACAATCAAGGTTGATTATGTCTCTGTTGCTGCAGCCAGGAAGATGACTTGGTGAAGTTCTTTGACTTAGAGTGGGGTATCTTTAAGGGTGACAAAAAGTAAGTGATATTTCTAGGTTACTATAGTTGATTTAGAGTTAGGAAGGAGAGTACATTAAGAGGATTGTTCTTTGTATGTCTTGCTTGTAAGAACTCAATCAATATAGTGGAATCCTTTATGAGATGAAGCATTCTAAGAATGTTTTTCTTATCTCTTAACGTCTTTCTAACCTTTGTTTAGAACTTATGAGTTAAGTGGTTGTTTCCTGCATAGATAAATAGAGCGCAATATGCAAGCACAAAAGCATTTTTTCTTACAACATTAAATGTTTTTGGTCGTTTATAGACGTTAAATCATATTGCTTGTACAAGACATTTAGTCACACATCTTGTCAATGATTAATCTATTGTTCAAGTATAACGTTCAAGAAATGTTAGACGATGTATCGCACATTGACAAATAGAGGATGTACAACGTCAGACACTTATGAAAAATTGTTTTAGATGTAGAATTTGGTGCATTTTTCATTTGATAAAATTCTTCATAAGACGTTTTCATTGCATTTAAATAATTACATAAGTCACATATACTATTATGAAATGACTTCTTTTCCACTGGGTAGCCCAATTCTACATATTAAAGTCATAATCAATTGTTGCTTGTTTTCACTAAGTGCACTACCTTATTATAGTTCATACGTTAACTTCTTTTTTTGCATATGGAGTTACCTGCATGCCTTTTACATGTTCAAAAAATACAAGTCATAGTGAGCAAATGACTTCAAAAGTGGTAAGGCAATCTTTAAATACATCAAACTATGGAAATTAGTAACATTTCCAATGCATCCATCACTTACTCTCCTTATGCACTAACATTTGCATTTTGTTTTAACATTCTTATCTATCAAAGAATAACATAAAATGTTATACAATTTACGAAACCCTATTGCAATTGCATTCATTAACTATTAGTGGCTAAAACTTCAAAAATCTTAAGACTGTTAAGACCCTGGCAAGTGTACCAGATCATTATCAAGTAATATAATTGGTAAACCCAATATCGTTCTCCCAAAGGACCCAAAGGTCTAATCTTTCATGTAAACTAATCGCATAAGACTTGAGAAAAGAAATTAATTTGAGTTTTTTGTATGCAAAACAAAAGTAAACATGCAAATGCAGTGATTCAATTGGCTAAAAGAAAATATGGATGAATGGAGTTGTTGGGGTTTACAATTTCATCTTATCCAGCCTCATATATCTACTCTTCTTATTTACTTTGCTTATTTATCATATTGTCATGCAAAATTTCTTGGTCTACCCTTAACCCAATCCCTTAGTGAAAAGAGCCTATTACTAATTATCGACTTACTATCCCTAACCTCCCCTAGTAATTAATAATGCATGATAAACGG
The DNA here is from genome assembly GCA_036885675.1 of Vigna mungo. NCBI lineage: Eukaryota > Viridiplantae > Streptophyta > Magnoliopsida > Fabales > Fabaceae > Vigna > Vigna mungo. The sequence goes on along the minus strand of CP144700.1, from coordinate 18,772,229 downwards.
AAGCAAAATACATTTGATCGTCCTACCCCTATCCCTAGGCGGTATAGCTTAATCAAGGAATTCCCTCCAGTTCATTGCATTACTGTACGTCCCTGTATCAATAAAGAAAAACAACATTTACCGAATGAGTTAAACGATAAAAGCATTAAATACAGGTAAGGAACCCAATAATTGATAAATCATGCATATGCAAGCATATAAAATAAATAAGAATTTGGATATATGAGAGTTTCAAAAGACTACATTGTTCCCCAACAACAAAGGGTTTAGTTCACCATAATCATGGTGAAACTAAATGAAATATAATGAAAGAATGGAAAAGCAAACCCTAGATTTGATAAAGTGCAGCCTAAGCATCCAAGAAATCTCCTCCAAGGTGTGTAGAGCTGCTCTGGACGTTTCTCTCTGCCAAAAGAATCTATTTTGATTCGCACTGGGTCTATTTATAGACCAGAAAGATAACAGAAAGATCTCAGAATCCAAAATGTAAAAACAGACAACCGCCCAGACACCAAAGTTGACCGCTCAGCGGTTTGCCTCCAAGTCGCGCCACCGCCCGGGCACCAAAATGGACCGTTGAGCGGTTTTCCTCTTGTCGTTCTGGACGCTCAGCGTCACCGCCTGGACGCCAAACAGTAGCTCCCCCCTCGAATGGGCCGCTCAGCGTTGGAATTTGGCGCTTAAGCAGTCCATAGACTCTTCTTTTCTTCCTTTTTCTTCTTCTTTCTTGAGTCTATGACCTTCCTACTTCACTTCCATCTTCCATTCTCATCAAAAACCCTGCAAAACAATGCAAAACAAGCATAATATCTCTAAAAACAGCTTTTGACTCTCATGTGACACAACTTAAGAATTTTACTTGATTCTAAGCTCATTAAAAGCCAAAAAGGTGTGTTTTGATATCAAATTTATGCATGAAAATAACGGTTTTTAGACCGTTATCAAAGACTGAAATAGTCTAATATTTGTTTAGATATACTAAACTATCTTTCAGTAGAAAGTATTGGTAAAAAATTCAAATAAGTACTCTAATTAATCTTTGAGTTATTTAGAAACCTTATAACATGTATTTTTCTTAATAGAGTTATGTCAGAACCTTATAAAAGTTCTTGTTTTGTGTTAGATGATACAATAATCCTTTTAGTTAAATTAATTGTTAACTTAAACATAGTCAAATTTGTACCAATTTAAATTTTTCATTCGAAGTTAATATATATTTTAGAGTTAATTTACTTGAAAGTTATATTTAACATCACAAGCAATGTCCACCACACATTCTTTAAATAAGAAAATAAGAGATTGCATGAACGTTAGAAAAATATTTTTTAATAAATTAATATGAAAATAAATCAAGAGCACAAGTAATGTGAAATCAAACAAAACGCAAGTAATTTATATGTGAACAATATTTGTAATCAATGTTTAATATTTTTATTAGTGTAACGCTTTTAAGAGATAATTAGACATGTCATCAAAGAGTTGTAAGGACCACTTAAAAATATTGTGTTGTTATCATTCCAATGTTCTCACATGTCAAATAGTTTAACTACTTGAGATAAATTTCTTGTGGCTCTATCCAATTCCCATTTCAAGAGCTCATATACTACTTCATCAAAACAACCTTCTATATCTTTCAATAGTCCATGCCAAATTGTTTTTGTGCTCACATTTCAATGGCACAAACTCAAGAGAAAAAATTCATTGGAATGGATGTTAAGCCAGTAATCTTAAATAAAGGAAATCTATATTTATAAATATTCTATGCACTACTCATAAGTAAAATGTTAAATACATTGATTAATTTTACTAAGTTTGGGTGTACCTAAACATTATCTCTAATAACTCATAAAATCTCCTTGGACCTATTATACTGAATGAACATATCACAAAGTAATTTCATTAGATGTTGCATTTCAATTTTGATATCTCTTTTTGTTATCTAATACATATACCTTACATTTGTGCAGTTGATTTATTGTTGTCAACAACCTACTTATGGACTTTACCACACTCAATGAGATGAACTTATCATTAGCTATATATGGATACTTTATCAACACACGCACACACACGCGCATGCTCACGCTCACGCACACGCACACACACACACACAGACATGCACGCACGCACGAACACCCACACAGCCATACGCACACATACCCACACACCCACAAAATGTACAAATAAATTCCATTATTCATCATCAACCATTATTCACTAGTCTTATTCCTAGTTTAAAAGAGAAATCATATTTCTTTCATTTCCATAAAAGTTTGAAAATTATTTTTGCAACACCTATTTGTCACTTTTATTATAATCTAAGAACACATATATTTTAATCATTATTGACTTTGTTATATTTGACTTGAGTATGACCATGACAAAATTCATACATAAAGACAAATCCATGTACTTATTTATGTAAGTTATCTAATGTAACAAACATCTATATAAATACATTTTAACAAAATTACATATAAAAGTTTCACATTTTGCAAGTAATTCCAAAAAAAATATATACATCATTCAATAATGCATCATTATAATGACATAAATTGGCTTAGTAACAGACATACATTTATATTGGTTGCTATTATAACAAACGTAATTTTATGTAATTTTTTTTCTCAGATCTACACTAAATTTCTTCTTCTTCATCTATTCTTTTTCTCCTTATCCTTTTTCTTCTTCTTCTCCTTTTTTTCTTTCTTTTTCTTCTCCTTCTCCTTCTCTTTTTTTGCTCTTCCTCTCCTTCTCCTTCTTCATCTAATAAATTTAAATTTGATTAACCATTTAATATATATATATATATATATATATATATATATATATATATATATATCAAACGTAAAAAACTATAAAAATTAGATATAAAAATTATTTTTCACTTAGAATGAATATTTACTATTTAACTATTAAAATATTACCGCGTGTTTTTTTATGTCTATAACTTACATACGTAAATTCAGTTAGTAAATTGAAAATATGGTAATCTCCTCGTCATTGAAAAAGAAAATAGTGAACTATAATAATAAAAAATATAACACGATGGAAACGTTTATTATATTGAAAAAACATTTTCTATATTAAAAATACCATGTCTTTATGCAACTGAAAATATTTAATATGTAAAGGCCTGAAAATTATTTTAAAGTCATTGGACCTTAATATTTGGGACAGTCAAACCCATAAGTCAAGGGGTGCCTTAGCCTTAGTCTTAGGAAAAGGCTTTTTCTGAAAATCAGATTCTTTATTTAGCCATTTTTATTTCTCTTTCTAGAAACCCTTTCACATATTTTCTTTGCCTTCTCTCTAAAATTTCAGAACTTTGAACTGTAAGATTCTCGTTTGGGCGCTACCAAATTGTTCCTAGTGTAGAGGACTCCGCTTTGACCGATCATTTTCTTCATTCCGACTGGTAAGTCAATTTTTCCCCTTTTGTTCAACTGTTGCAGACCTAGGGAATGCAACTGTGTTGTTCCGCATGTGCCAGTATATTCCTCTTTCTATCTTGTACTCTATTTTAGCTCTAAGAGTTGACTCCATCACCATTTTGGTGATTATAGGTCCAGTTGATTTTGTCTCCACGTCGGGGTATTATTTGGAGGTCTTGGGTGAACTGTCCAGCGAAAGCAAAAGAGTTAAGGGAGCTAATTATTTTGTGTGGATTTATTTTATAAAATATATGCATGCTGGTTTTGAAGTTGATGTATTGTGATGAGTAGATATTTTCTTGATTGTATTTGGTTTATTGCGCTAAATTAAATTAGGGAAGTGTGCTTAATTGTCCGGTATTTTCCCGTTTTTCCTAATTGTGCTTAATTTGATCAGAAATTCTTATTTTAATTAATTTGAATATTCTGAGCTAATTATTTGCATTTTTAATTGCAGGGAAAATTTGGAGATATATTTTGGAGCATTAGGAAGGAGGCAAATTGATGGAAGACTCTTCACAAAAGCAATTTAGAATTAATCAAGCTTAGTTTAGTAGTTTAGAATTTATAGACCAACTTTTGTAATTTTAACCAAATTTTGGTAAAGTAGGCTAAGCCCAAAAGTAAAAATAGTGACATGGCACTTTAGGGTTTTTATTATGGGTGGACCCGACCTATTTTAGGGCACACGGCCTTAGCTTTAAGGTTGAGGAGCTTCCAGCCGTCACTTGGTGTGCGAGTTTTGGTCTGGAACGTTTTTTAGAATGTAGCTCACGGTTTTTCATGGAAAAAGGGAGAGAACAATTTTGCTTTTCTTTTGGATGAATGGTGATTGAACGTGAATCAAGTTGCTGCTGAGATGTTTATTGAATTTTACATTCCACAAAGTGAATGCAATTGCCGAGAAGAAGTGTGTGTTGCTTCATTTTTATTGACTTTCTTTACCTTTGGGAGAAGAGAACGAAAGAAGGGATCCTTACCTTGGGAAGGTCACAACAGTTAGCTACTCCTCTCCATGTTCTTTTTTTTTATTTTTGTTTTATATTGCATTTCAAAGCCTTGACCATGAATGAGTTGCTTCTACTTGTTTAAATGCACTCACATTGAAGACTGTGTTCCTTTTGTTAGTTCATCTCTCACATTTCTCACTCTTCAACATTACTTTTCCAGATTTCTAGTCACCTCATTTACTATTCTTGTACTTTTTTTTTCACTTTTTAGGATAATAATTCTAGTAGGCATCTACTTGTCTAGCTATAATGTGTTTTTCTTTCCTTTTTGCTTGATTTTTGCAATTGCCTTGATTGATACAATATGTTGTCCAACGTGAATTGAAGCATTGTTTCCTTGGAGAATGAAATGGTAATGGATGTTGAAAAGCCATGCTGGAAGGTGGAAACGTTGCCTAATTTTAATTCTTTTTAGAATGAAACCCATGGAACTTAGAATGTCACGGCTAAAGGGGATTTTAAGCCTTTGCCATTTCACTTTATTTGGGAGAATGCTGTTACTTTTGGGTGGAGGAAAAACAAGGTTATACATTTAATTTGAGTTATTTTAATTTGGAAGAAGGGCATTACTGCCACGTTTAATTTTTAGGAGAGTTTCAGTAACTTACTTGCATTTTAATTTGTTATATACCTTGAGCAATTAACTTTACTTTCAAGTTGCATTGTGCTTTTAACATTTTAACTTAAGTGTTGTATTTAATTAGGTTTAGATATTAGTTATTTACAGTGTTGGATTTAATATTTTCTTTTACTTTAATGTTGTCTAGTCTGTCCGATTGTGTTAATTTTACTGTCATGTTAGCTTAAGTAAGTCGGGTTGGTCATTAATAAAATTGCTTTGTTTCCCTGAGATTTCCTGGACTGTACTTGTGTTTATTCTGCTATGCCTGACATTCTATAAAATCTGATTGTGTTCTTCCAATGGGTATACACTTAGTTGCCCGATTGGTGATTGCATCTTCGCTTAGTTGATCGATCTGTATAGAACACATCGGATGGAATAGGTGTATTGCGTTCGCTTAGTTCGTGATTATGAAAGCATGATTGACCTTCGCTTAGTCGGTTAGTTGTGTTGGATTTATGCATTGAATTCACTTAGTTTGCAATTTGAAGATCGAATTAGTCTTCGCTTAGTTGGGTGATTCGTGTCGGAATTGGATTAGTGTAGTGTGTACTTGTCATTAATCTGTGATGGGAAGCATAGTGATTGAGTTAATGACCAACCGTTTTGATATTCCGTTTTTATTTATGTTTCCATTTCTGTTTGCATCTGTGTTTTGATTTTGTTTATCCGCATTCACAAACTTTTCGACAACCTCCCCACTTCGTGTGAGACCTGATTCTCGAACCACAGTTTGGTCCTTGAGAGACGACGTAGGAGTCACTTCCTAGTCTATACTGCATTCTCTATGCACATTAAATTTGCATGGGGTGCGACACCCATCAAATTTTGGCGCCGTTGTCGGGGACCAACGGTTCGGTTTTAGGTCTTTTGTTGTGTTAGTGTGTGTTGTGTTTTGTCTTGTGTTGTGAGTGTGTTGTTCTGTTTTGTGTGTAGTGTTATGTGTGTTGCATTTAGGTAGCTTTAGTTGCATATTTTCATTGCATTCTTCTTTTCCCCTTTTCTTTCTACATGTCTACCTATTTTGATTTTATGAATACTGCTTCTTCTGCTTGGGCCTATGACTATGATTCTCCTTCTGCATGTTACTCTGATTACGATTCTCATGTTGATTTCTATATTGAGAACAATATGACTCATCCTCTCATTCTTGAGAGTGCTCCTTGGGAGCCGATTCCAATTGATGAGGATGATGTTCATTGCGTTCTCACCTTTAGATTGATTCATTTACTGCCTAAGTTTCATGGTTTTGCAGGTGAATGCCCACATAGACATTTGGAGGAGTTCCACACCATTTTCTCTTCGATGAAGCCTCCACATGTCTTTGATGATGACATTTTCTTAAGGGCATTTCAGCACTCATTACAAGAAGTAGAAAGGGATTGGTTGTATTGTCTTCCTCCAGGATCCACCACTTCTTGGGAAGATCTTAAGCATATGTTCTTGGATGAATCCTTCCCTACTCAGTATGGTTACAGCAACTATCCTGGATGGAATGACCCTAGCTTGGGATGGTATGACGCTCCACACCAATATCAACCACCATTCTAGAATGCTTGTATGCTTCCACCAGTCCAGGAACCACAGCAGCTACAGTTTCATGAGCCTGCCCAGTCTTCATCTACTACTGATAGGAATTTGGAAAACAAGCTTGATTCTCTTTTGAGTTTGGTGACACAACTGACATCCAACCAGAGACCAGCACCTCCATCTACATCTGTTGCACGGTTGTGTGTTATATGTCCTTCCAGTGACCACTGTACGGATGTTTGTCCTTCTTTGCACCACTCGGTTGCTCTTGATGCACCTCAAGCTTATGCTCCAAACATCTACAACAACAGGCAGTCACAACAGCAAAATCAGAGGCAACAACAACAGCTAGAGGCTCCTGCCCAACCAGCTACCCAATCTTCTACTTCTTCTGAGCCTACATTGAATGAGTTGTGGAGGCAGATGGCCAGGCAGTTCATTGAGGAACAGTCTCAAGCTTTAGAGGGATCATCATTTCAGATTGTTCAGATTCTTGATGATATTAGTTCCATTCACATAGGAGATGGGGAGCAGAGTCATGAGCTTACTACTGCACCACCTACTTTCCCACCTTCAGATGTCCCTACTCTTGCACCTGAGGAGACTGATAAAGATTTTAAGGACCAGGCAGATATGAGCAGATATTTTAAGCCAGGTGGACTTTCTTCGTCTTCCACAACTGAAGGTGATTTACTGATGAATCATCCCTTCCTTGATCCGGTTGTGGAAGACATTTCTCTTCTGGATCAGATTTGGCGGATGAAGTCCCTCCTCAGCACTTCATTTCTTGATCCATTTATGGAAGACATTCCTCTGCAAGTCCAAAATTGGCAACTGCCACCATGACTAGGGGAGTTTTCATTTCCCTTCTCCTCCTTTCCCACTTTTATTACACTTGTCCATGATCTGTTCACTGTTTTGATTTCTGATCTTATGCTTATGACACATTGAGGACACTATGTAGTTTAAGTGTGGTCTATTGGGGGAGATTCTGAATTTTCTTTGATTAGTTTATGTTTTCTGCGTTAAATTTTTTGTTTTCTAGGTAGTTTTTGTTTGTCTTGTGTACAGTTTTGCATGTTTCTCTTGATTTCTGGACATGGTTTAGGTTGTAGACTTGTCTTTCCCTTCATTGATACTCTGATTTGTTGGATATCCTTGCTTTTCTCTGTTTGGAAGAGGATTATGATGTTTGAGAAAGTTGAATTGATTGTGACAGAATTACCCTGTGTGAAACTTTGAGCCATTGTATGTTCTTTCTTGTGTGATATGTCTCTTGATTGCTTGCACATATGCCTTGGCTTGACTCTTGTTGATGATTCTTGATTGATATGCATGTTTGGAAGTGATAAAGGCAGTTTTGTTGTTGAGCCTTTCTAGCCAGATGAGCCTACCCTATTTTGATCCTTTGATAGCCTCTTTGAGCCTATACTTTCCCCCATTTCTTTGTTTTGAAGCTCATACACTAGCCCTAAGTGAAAAACCATGATTACCTTAACCTTAGGGAATTTTGGAGCTTTGGAATTATTTCGGTAATAAGTGTGGTCTCCTGGGAGATTCAGATGAATATGCTAGTTGGTTCCTCTTCTTATGTTGTTTTTGTGAATATGATGTATATCTTGTCTCTTACAGTTGTGTTCTAATTAGAGAGAAAAGAAAAGAGACAAGATGAAAAAAAAAGAAAAAAAAATACAGAAAAATGAGAAAATTTAAAAAATTTGTGTGAATAATAGAGTCAAGAAGAGGATTGAATTAGAGGTTTTGGGTGTGTTTGAATGTGTTTACACTTGTTCCCCATTACTCCTCTATTTCTTTTGGTTTGTAGTTTCTCAGCCATATTTATCCTCCCTTTTCCTTGGCCCCATTGCATCCATAAAAGACCTTTTGATTTGAACATGCATATGTTTTTTAGTGTTGATATTAGAGGCTTGCCAAGTCTATTTGTGTTTGTTTTCTTGAGTGCATTGAGTTGAAACTGTTTACCCTAGACACTTGAGAGAAACACTGATAGTGTGCATCTGTGAGGTTCTATTGCTTTTGATTCACCTCTTAAGTTGATTGATCATTTTTTCATGCTTGAACAGCTTGGATGATTTCTGTGAGTATCTGCTTTCCTTGATTTTGTGTTGGATACTGCCCACATCCTTTCTTTATCCAGATTTCTTGAGAACTGTGTAATTCTATTTCTGCCCTTGTGAATTTTAATTTTCTGTATGTTAAGTTTGTCTCTTCCCTAATGTCCGTAGAACTGTTCCTTGATTTGCGTCTTGATTTTGCCCAGGAGTGCAAAAGACTAAGTGTGGTCTATTTTGATGAGTCGATATTTTCTTGATTATATTTGGTTTATTGCACTAAATTAAATCAGAGAATTGTGCTTAATTGTCCGATATTTTCCCGTTTTTCCTAATTATGCTTAATTTGATCAGAAATTCTTATTTTAATTAATTTGAATATTCTGAGCTAATTATTTGCATTTTTAATTACAGGGAAAATTTGGAGATATATTTTGGAGCATTAGGAAGGAGGCAAATTTATGGAAGATTATTCATAAAAGCAATTTAGAATTAATCAAACTTAGTTTAGTAGTTTAGAATTTATAGACCAACTTTTGTAATTTTGACCTAATTTTGGTAAAGTAGGCTAAGCCCAAAAGTAAAAATAGTGACATGGCACTTTAGGGTTTTTTTTTATGGGTGGACCCCACCCATTTTAGGGCACATAGCCTTAGCTTTAAGGTTGAGGAGCTTCCAGCTATCACTTGGTGTGGGAGTTTTGGTCTAGAACGTTTTTTAGAATATAGCTCACAGTTTTTCATGGAAAAAGGGAACGAACAATTTTGCTTTTCTTTTGGATGAATGGTGATTGAACGTGAATCAAGTTCCTGCTGAGATGTTTATTGAATTTTACATTCCACAAAGTGAATGCAATTGCCGAGAAGAAGTGTGTGTTGCTTCATTTTTATTGACTTTCTTTAGCTTTGGGAGATGAGAAGGAAAGAAGGGATCCTTACCTTGGGAAGGTCACAACAGTTAGCTACTCCTCTCCATGTTCTTTTTTTTTTTTTGTTTTATATTGCATTTCAAAGCCTTGACTTTGAATAGGTTGCTTCTACTTGTTTAAATGCACTCACATTGAAGACTGTGTTCCTTTTGTTAGTTCATTTCTCACATTTCTCACTCTTCAACATTACTTTTCCAGATTTATAGTCACCTCATTTACTATTCTTGTACTTTTTTTTCTTTTCACTTTTTAGGATAATAATTCTAGTAGGCATCTACTTGTCTAGCTATAATGTGTTTTTCTTTCCTTTTTGCTTGATTTTTGCAATTGTCTTGATTGATACAATCTGTTGTCCAGCGTGAATTGAAGCATTGTTTCCTTGGAGAATGAAATGATAATGGATGTTGAAAAGCCACGCTGGAAGGTCGAAACGTTGCCCAATTTTAAGTCTTTTTAGAATGAAACCCATGGAACTTAGAATGTCACGGCTAAAGGGGATTTTAAGCCTTTGCAATTTCACTTTATTTTGGGGAATGCTGTTACGTTTTGGGTTGAGGAAAAACAAGGTGATACATCTAATTTGAGTGATTTTAATTTGGAAGAAGGGCATTGTTGCCACGTATAATTTTTAGGAGAGTTTCAGTAGCTTACTTCCATTTTAATTTGTTATATACCTGAGCAATTAACTTTACTTTCAAGTTGCATTGTGCTTTTAACATTTTTACTTTCTAGTCTGTCCGATTGTGTTAATTTTACTGTCATGTTAGCTTAAGTAAGTCCGGTTGGTCATTAATAAAATTGCTTTGTTTCCCTGAGATTTCCTGGACTGTACTTGTGTTTATTCTGCTATGCCTGACATTCTATGAAATCTGACTGTGTTCTTCCAATGGGTATACACTTAGTTGCCCGATTGGTGATTGCATCTTCGCTTAGTTGATCGATCTGTATAGAACACATCGGATGGAATAGGTGTATTGCGTTCGCTTAGTTCATGATTATGAAAGCATGATTGACCTTCGCTTAGTCGGTTAGTTGTGTTGGATTAGAGGCTGGAGTAGTTTATTCATGAGACTTCTGCACTTTAATTGTCATACTGCTGCTCTGATTTGGCTCAATATTTAATTTGTTGTCTGCCTGCGATTAGGTATACGCTTAGTTGCCTAATCGGTGTTTAATCTTCGTTTAGTTGATTAGACTGTATGGTGCATGACTGATTAGATTTATGCATTGTATTCACTTAGTTTGCAATTTGAAGACCGAATTAACCTTCGCTTAGTTGGGTGATTCGTGTCGGATTTGGATTAGAGTAGTGTGTACTTGTCGTTAATCTGTGGTGGGAAGCATAGTGATTGAGTTAATGACCAACCGTTTTCATATTTCGTTTTTACATTTTTGTTTCCATTTCTGTTTGCATCTGTGTTTTGATTTTGTTTATCCGCATTCACAAACTTTTTAACAACCCTCCCCCCAACTTCGTGTGAGACCTGATTCTCGAACCACAGTTTGGTCCTTGAGAGACGACCTAGGAGTCACTTCCTAGTCTATACTGCATTCTTTATGCACATTAAATTTGCATGGGCTGCGACACCCATCATACTGTTTGAATTACATTTCTCACTTTTTCATATATCTGTTGAGTATGAATTTGTTTCAGCGTTTCATGTGTGGCTAAATTTATAATATGATGTTCTGTTGGGACTGTTTGTTGTTGTCTTATGTAATTGATTTTGGTATGAGCTTGATTGCAAAAAGGAGGAGCCTGTGATTTCTTTCCTGTGCATTGTTTGATGAATCTAATTTGTTTTTGAATGAGTTATTGACTGTGATTGATGATGTTTTTGGAAAGGCTTTGGGTGAGACTTTAATTAGCATCGTTTGGGTAGTACTTGGATGCATGGGTACTGTGAGAGGGGGGTAAAGTATAAAATTTGGGCGTTTGAGGTTTAGAGCACAATAGACTAGTTTATGTAATTTAAATAAATTTATTAAAACTTGTTGAGAGCCTTTCTTTGTTGGTAGGATAGAGGAACCTTAAAAACTTGAGTTGGCACATCCCTGATCATAGAGCAGCCCTGGCCTGGTCCAGTCAGTTGTGACTAGTCATATGTGTTGGCATCGAAGGTGAGTTTGATGCGTTCAGACATCTGAGTCCTCTTCGGTGACCAATTGGGGGAAAGTAAGATTTCTACTATGATGAAAATAAAATAAAACAAGTTTATTGTAGATGCATAAAGTTAATGCTATATTTCTGGTAAGTTATAATTTTAGGAAGTTAATCACTGTGCGTTTGGAATATATATATATATATATATATATATATATATATATATATATATATTAATATTAGTTTAATATAATATAAATATATAATAAAGTAAGGATAGTTGTTTTTTTTTATATATTGAAACGTGAGTGTTAATTAATAAATATATTATTTGTATGTAAGTATAAACTGATGCATTTTATGAGCTGTTACGGGTTCGTTGGAGTTGCTTGGTTCTTGGTATTGATTAACTTAGATTCAATTGTGGATATGTTATTTTTATAACTTGTGATTGGTGAGTAATGTATATTGTTGAGATTATGTATATGTTGATTGGGGCAAAAAGTATATGATTACAAAGTGATGAAAGTACGTTCCAAGTAGTAAACTAAGTTCCATCTGTGTAAAATCTCTCGGTGAGATTCTTAGTGTTTTAGAATGAAAGTAGGAAGCTCAGTATTGGGGGTCATCCTGAAACTCCAATGGTCAATCATGCTCACCTAGAGAGATTGAACCATGTGGTGAGGAGTAACAGGAGATCTTAGTCTTGGGGGCTTCCAATATGCCTCAAGGCCCGGAACAGGCTAACCTCGTGAGTGTGGCAGGGTGGGGAACCCAAGTTTCATAAGTCACCACGAGTGCAAGACCCGCCATAGCTCGAATATCTTTCTAAAGTTCGGATGAGTCAAGTCTAGTATTCAACATGTTAGGATGTATGCCTTAATTTTTTTGATTAAAGTTAACTCTTATATATTATATGTTTGACATGATGCATGCTTTTTAAATAATTAGCTCACACTTTCTTGCTTGCGTTTGCGCCATGTTGTATGTGTTTCCTCTTGGGATGATCATCCACTTGGATGGGAGCAGATGGCGAGGAGGATACTTTGGAAACAGCTCTTGATGGGGATGGCAGTGCTGCAACTTAGATTTGCTAGTTTTTATTTCCATGAACTTATATTATTTTGAAGAACTTTAGTGCGCTTAAAGTTTTAAATTCTCTATATTTCCAGGGAGAAACTGTAGTACTCTAGTTTTCATTTCTAATATTATTCTTAAGGATGACTGAACTCCTTTATACCTTAAGTTACACCTCTAACTGTTTTCCAGTATTGTATGTGTGACACCCCAAAATATCATATACACATATAATATAATAGGATTCAGCTAGATGGAATTAAAACCTAATTAAAATCTTACGAGTTTTCCAAAATACACAATAGAATGAAGGTCTAGGAAAATGATAATTACATGAAGTCTTTGAAATAAAGAGCTAACTAATATGGATCTAATGGGAGTCCTAAGTACTAGGAGTTGGGTCTTCTGTAGTCTCCAAGGCTTACTCCGGAGGCACATAATCACCTACTGCTCACATCCAAAGGATTGGATGATCATCGCAAGGGGGAAGGCAAACACATACAACACAAAGAATGCAAGGGTGAAGTAGGTATAAAAAGCATGTTATCAATCAAGTATTTCAAGCATGCAAGGACCATAAGCAATACAGATCATGACCAAATGAATTTTATTGATACCAATGACTGACCACGTGATTTGACCATCCAGACTAGTATGAAATGTCGAGTTCCAGGGGTTTGTGCACTTGTGGTGACCCTACTGCTTTGCAAAGCCATTGTCGAGGGGTTTCACCCGACCACACACAAGGTTAGTCCGTTATCACGGTATAGGCCTACAGTGAAAGCGTCTATCCTAGGACCTTCTCCTATTCTCACCACATGACTCATCACTCTCTACTTGAGCTTGGATGATCATTAGAATGTCAGGATAAACCCCATCGGGAACTCCGGCCATTCATACGGTCAATCACTACAAAGTACAGGACACCGCCATGTAACCTCCCTTGAGGATCATGGAATTACATCTAATAATCATACCTTTCACTTCTACATTCAATCCGACTACTTCAAATCACATGATATTCCTCTTGAATCAATAATGTACCTCATAAACCACTTTGATTCATCAAACATAAAATTTCATAGTCATTCAAGTGCATTCTTACTATATTGTCTCATACCAAACCCATACACCATCATACAACATCAACCATGTCATAAAAACAACTCATACATTACATACTTTCACAAAACCATCACTTATTAAAACAAATTTCTTTATGACTTTTAATTATCAATACCTAAGTAATTCAAACATCTTGGAGACCCTCACCAATGGCTCCGGAAGGGTCAAGAACCCCCAAAACGACCTAAAGAACGTCCAAAACGGACATCCGGAACCCCACAAACTATCAAAAACAAACACAACAGTGGAAAACGGCGCCCAACGCCCTTTAGGGGCGCCCAGGCGTGGATTCTGTAGATTTTCTGCAGATTCTGCAGAACTCACCCACTCCCATTTTGTTTTAGGCCTTTTTATGCCTTTCTTCCACCCCTAATTCATCTTACAGGTTGAATTAAACTTGTTTAAGTGATCCTAACTCTTTCTAAACACATTTGAAGCATTTATGCATTATTTTAGACTCTAAAATCTCCAATTTCACAACTTAGAGACTCAAACCAAAATTTACCAATTAGAAACTATTTTTAGCAAATTTAGCACTTCAAACAAGTTTCAAATGACTTAATCAAGTTGTCCCCACTACCCACTTACACCCTAGACCTCAATTACTCAAAAACACCCTCTCACTTCCTCTAAACTCACTCAAAACACTAGTTTTTCCTCAACCTAAGGGCTCAACTTCACTTCTACCATTTAGTACCTCATATTAACCAATTTTATAGTTCTAACAAGTTATAATTAACTTGCCTAAGCTGCCTCAACAGTTCAAAAGAGTCCTAGACCTCTACCTCTCAAATTCATTACTTCCCTTCCCTTCAAATAACTCCAATTTCACCAACATAGAGATAAAAAACTCAATCTTACCTCTTTGCATCTATTTTTACCAATTTAGTGACTCAAACAAGTCACAATACAGTGGATAAAACTGCCTTAATAGTTCAAAAACGCTGCAGACCTCAATTGCTCAAAATCACTACCTCACTTCCTCCAAATGACCTAAAATTAACCCTAAAGATACTTGATTTCCTTCCTAACAGTACCACAACAGAATTTTCATACAAAACAGTTCCAACATACACCATTTCAACATTCTAAAACATTCCAAACAACATACGGTCATCACACACCAAATTCACATATTAAACCCTTTCATACATTCATTTCAAGTTAACTAGAATCAATTTCATGCCTCCAACAACATACCACTTCAAAAATTATCTTGCATTCACATCACACAACTAAAACAAAAAGTAGAACTAGCTCCCCTTACTTCTATATGAAACGCCAAACTTACGAAAAAACCCAAATGCCCGCTTACACCTTAAAGAAGACTAGGATCACCTACAGATCACAAATTTGGAATGAAAACACGTTTTAAAATCTAAGTGGGGTTAGAATTTGAAGAAAAACAAAGTGGGTTACATGCAACAAGATTTTGTTGCATGAGTACAACCTAGAATGACCTAAAAAAGGGGTTTTTCTTACCTATTGAGAGGAGAAGAAATCAATCGGTGAGAAGCGTTGTTCTTGAAGCTCAAATTGCCTAGGAAGATCTTGGTCAGTAGAACATTGATTAAGCTTTTGAAAATGATGGAGAGAAGATAGGGCAAGGAGGAGGAAAGCTTTTAGAAGAGAAGGGTTTGCTTCAGACTATAGGAAAACTGGGAAACGTTAAGCTATGCTATTTCATAAAAAAAATGTAACCCATCCTCTGATGACACTTCGCACTTCAATAAAAATCTTTGGGTTAAATATGCTTTTAGTCCCTGAAGTTTCACTGATTTTTGGTTTTAGTCCCTGCATCAAACATTGATGGCAATTCATCCTTTTAGTATGGAAACATGTATTTTTAGTCCCTAAAAATAGACGGCGTCAAATCTCACTAACGGATTTGCCACGTCTTCTATCAGTTTTAATATTCTCTGTCTGCCACGTCAAATCCTCTGTCTATCTGTTCATCTCCCATTCTTTTCTCCTCCATTTTCTCATCCAAATCAATTGGTAGCGGCAATGATTTCTGAGATTGAGAAGTGATGACAGAGGTTGGTTGGTAGTGGTGATGACTCATCCCGGTGAGAATTTCCCTTTATTGAAGAAGAAAAATAGTATTTAGAATGAAAAAACCACTGAAGAAGAAAAATTAAGAAGAGAATGAAAACTCACGAAGGTGTCATTCAGAGTTGCGACCAGAATGAACTTGCCATTGGGGGAGAATTTGGCGAAGGAGACAACATGAACCTTATCGTCGATGAGGGTTTTCAATGAAGCAAAGGTTTTGGTGTCGCAAACTTTGCAAGAGCCATCGTGGCTGGCAGAGAGGATGAGGGTGCCCTCGCGGTTGTAGTGCACAGAGGTGACAGGCATGGAATGGCCATTGATGACTTAGACGCATTTTCCGGTCTTCACATCCCAAACCCTAATGCTCTTGTCAAAGGACCTGGACATGATGTAGCTTGATTGGGGATTGAAATTCACACAGAAGACCGCATCAGAGTGGCCGCGGAGGATCTTCACGCAATCGCCCCCGATGGCATCCCAGATTCGGATGGTGCAGTCGTCGGAGGTAGAGCAGATATAGTGAGAGTCCGAATCTGAGGACTAGGCCAGGTCAGAGATGCCCTCAGAGTGGTCGACAAGGCGGTGGAGGAGGGAAAGTGTGGCAGATGACCAAATAATTAGGGTTTTGTCGAGGGATGCCGAGGCTAATAGCGTTCCGTTGTTCGACAGAGGTTGGTTGGTAGTGGTGATGACCCACCGTCGACAAAGTTGACTGTCGCTATCCTCGCCGGAATCGCTCCCTCACCGGCGCCACCAGCGTCGCTCTCCTTCCTCTCCATGCGGAGGGTTTTTTTCTAAAACACCAAATGTCCCAGCAACACTCACTGTGTCGAAGACTGTGAGAAAGGGGATTGAAGGCAGTGAGAAATTGGTTTACAATTTAGTGGAATTTTTTTGACAGGGGGAATTTGGGATAGGAAGATGATGAATCTGCAAAGATTGGGTTAGGTTTTCTCTCGTAGGAAGATGGCCATGGAGGTTTTCACGGTATAAGCAACGTGTCAGACAAAGAACAGGAAAGTTGTCAGCCAACATCGCATTGCTGTTTGCCACATCAACTAAAAGTTGACGTCGTCTATTTTGAGGACCATTTTTACATGTTTTCATACTTAGAGGATGAAATGCCATCAATGTTTGATGTAGGGATTAAAACCAAAAATCAGTGAAACTTCAAATACTAAAGGCATATTTAATGCAAATTCTTTTTCTCAGGCTTTACAGTATGCGATGATGTCTTATTATATGCATTCCATATATTATTAGGATGTGACATAGTTCATAATGCTTTTTAATTATATATTTCTAATAGTTGCGATTAATTAAACGTTACCATAGAAAATATGATAATAATTCTTTGGTATATTCTCTTTATTGTCGTAAGAAGGTATTTTAAGGAGTGGATATTTTATTCCAGCCTTAAAAGTCTCTAATGCAATAGATCCGTATTTTAGTTTGGAATTTTTCCTGTGGTTAAATATTAATAATTATTGGCATTTTTTATCTTAGAAATTTCCAATTAAATAGAATAAAAAAAATTATATAAAAATTAAGTTTTGGAACTTCTGACTTAACATTCTAGGGCTTTGTATTACTTTTTCCACTCATATTTAACCATTCTCCGATCTTAAATAATAATAATAATAATAATTATTATTATAATAATAATAATAATAATAATATTAATAATTATAATAATAATAATAATCTCCGTTCACAAGAAAAATAAAAATATAGTGCAGAGAATCTATTTGCTCTTTGAATTTGTAGGAAGTTGAGTGAATCTAAGATGCAAGTTTAATTGCAGCAGCATATGCATGAGAAGTGTTTGAATAAAGCCCACGGAGCATATTCAACCATCATTATATTATTCTTGCTTTCTCAATTATTTCACCCTTTTTCTTTTCTTTTTCTCCACTAACTATTTCTTACTACATAAAATTTGAAATTAATTGTTGACATGTCTTTATCATGAGGCACTAGTAAAAAGAACAGGGAACACATGCAGAGCGATTTTCTATTTTTTTTTAATTTGAAATTTTAATTTTTTAAATTCAGAAAAGATAATATAGTAGCAAACACCCTATATCCTCTATCTTTAAATAATTATAATAATATATAATTTTTAAGTGGTTGTGTAAAATGTACAAGTTGTGAAGATACTATGGTCCATTCTTCTATCTATAAAAATTATGTTTGAAGCACACTTAGTAAGAGATGACAGTTCCTTTTCCAATTTGAATTATTTATATTTTTAACAGCATAACATTAAATATAACATTTTTAAAGGATAATTTATTTTTATAAAAAAGTTAAAGTATTTAGTAAGTGGTTGTGTAAAATGTAAAAGTTGTTAGTATGGTCCATTCCTTTATCTATAAGATGGAATTTCCTTTTCCAATTTGAATTATTTATATTTTTAACAGCATAACATTAAATATAACATTTTTAAAGGACAATTTCTTTTTTATAAAAAAAGTTAAAGTATTAAGTGATGAAATGCATTGATTTTGGATAACTAATTTTATTAAAATTTGAAATTTTAGAAATTGATAATATAATTTTTTACTTCAAATTATATCATTTTAAATTATACTTAAAAGGTAAGAACTTATGTAAAGACTTAGAAACAAAGTAGTTTGGAAAGTGTACAGGTGGCAATAAATGAGAGAACTGAAAGTTTAATAGAAAGTAAATTATTTATATGTTAAACTTAAAAGTTCTTTTCATTTTGTCTGAAACTTGAGTACGCTTCAAAGTCACCCTACTTTCTTCTTTCTTGCTCTACCTTTTCTCCTCCTTTCCTTCATAAATTAATCATTGGATTCGTGATTAGGTAGTGCACTAGTGACCACGGAGTAGAGGGTCTTGTTTTCATCCAATCAATTTTCCAATTTCTTCGCGAGTAAGTCGTTCTTCATTCTTTTATACGATTTGGGGCTGTGATCATGCAACAATGTTGTTGCATGTGACTCACTTTGCTTTTCTTCCAAAATTGTAGTTTCAATTAAGTCCTAAAACCTGTTTTCTATAGGTGATTCTTGCTTTTCTCTGAGGATCAAGAGAGCGGACAAATTTTTGTTATACTATACTGCCAATTAGAGGTAAGGGAAGCTGGGGTTTTGTGTTGTTCTGTGAAATTCTTGAATTTGTATGAGTTAAATTTAGTAGATATAGTGATAGAATGCATATAAAGTTTATGGGTTGGATTTTAATTAAGGATAATCTGAAAACTTGTGATTTTGCCTATTTGATCGTGTACTGCTGGTTGATGTTGATATGAACTGTGTATTGGATGATTAGGAACTGGTATTGATACAATGTTATGATAATTTGAATGGTTAGAAGAAATGAATTCTGTTAAACAATTTATTAGGAAATAACCATGTGAATCATTAAAGTTTATAACCTATGAAGAGAACTAAGGGAGTCAAAATCTGAATTGGGTATTCCAGGTTGCTAGGATCAGTTTAGATAACTTGGGTAAGTTAATTGTGACTCATTAGAAGTGTTAAAAGTGTTAAAAATAATTTATAAGTGGTAGATTCAGAATTGAGTACCTAGGTTGATGAAATTGAGGGTTTAGAGTTTAAAACAACATTAAATCACTAGATAATAAGATTAGGAAGTATTAGAATCAGTTATACAAGTTTATTTCGTCATATAGATCAAGTGGGGAGTATTAGAAACTCAGCAAAGCGTCTTAGATGCATAAAAATCAGGTTGTTGTCAAAACCTGATAAGAATAATCGATTATCTCACTTGGTAATCGATTATTCTAGTCAGAAAATCATATTTTCTTCAAAGTTCTTGTAAATAATCGATTATTACATATAATAATCGATTATTGTCGTCAGAAAATCATCCAGGACAGTTTTTGATGGTTTTCAGGGTTCCAGGTATCATTTTTTGGACGTTCTTTAGTTCTTTCTGGGAGTTTTTGACCCTTCCGGAACTGTTGGTGATGTTTCAAAGTGGTTTTCCTTGTTTAAGTATGAGATTAAGGAGTATGGGGTTGCTTGTGGTCTTTTGAAGTAAAATTAGTATTATACATATGTTTTTGTATGCAATATAAAAGTGGAAGGTATATGTATATGGTTTCATATGGATTTCAATGTGATAATATTATGGTATTTGCTGGTTCATGTCTTGAGTGAAGTTTCAAAGTGAAAAGTATGGTTATTGGACGTAATTCCATGATCCTCAAGGGTGGTTAAATGGTGGTGCCACTGTAGTTTGTTGTGATTGACCGTATGAATGGCCGGAGTTTCGATGGGGTTTATCCTTACATTCTAATGACCATCCATGCTCAATTAGAGAGTGATGAGTCATGTGGTGAGAATAGTAGGAGGTCCTAGTAATAGGTGCTACATGGAGGCCTATTATTTGGTAAAGGGCTTACACTTGTGTGTGGTCGGGTGAAACCCCCGACAATGGCTTTGCAAAGCAGTAGGGCCACTACAAGTGCACAAACCCCTGGAACTCGACATTTCATACTAGTCCGGATGGTCAAATCACGTGTCGGTCATTGGTATCAACAAAATGTGTTCGATCTTAATCTGTATTATGTTATGGTCTTTGCATGCTGTGTGTGTGATTGTATAACATGATAGTAGTTCCATTTAATGTATAATCTGATAAAATGTTTACTTTCTTGCTTGTGTGCATGTTGTTGTGTATATGTTAGTTGAATTTGGATTTATCTTGCATGCTTTTCAACCTAGCTTACCCTTGCATTGTATGTGTTGTATGTGTTTGCCTTCCCCTTGCGATGATCATCCAATCCTTTGCCTTCCCCTAGCTTACCTACTGCTCACATCCAAAGGATTGGATGATCATCGCAAGGGGGGAAGGCAAACACATGCAACACATACCACAAACAATGCAAGGGTGAGCTAGGTATAAAAAGCATGTTATCAATCAAGTATTTTCAAGCATACGAGGACCATAAACAATACCAACTATGACCAAATGCATTTTACTAATACTAAAGACCGACCACGTGAGTTGACCATCCGGACTAGTATGAAATGTCGAGTTCCAGGGGTTTGCGCACTTGTTGTGGCCCTATTGCTTTGCAAAGCCATTGTCAAGGGGTTTCACCCGACCACACACAAGGTTAGTCTGTTACCGCAGTATAGGCTTACAGTGAAAGCGCCTATCTTGGGACCTCCTGCTATTCTCACCACATGATTCATCACTCTCTACTTGAGCTTGGATGATCATTAGAATGTCAGGATAACCCCATCAGGAACTCCGGCCATTCATACGGTCAATCACTACAAACTACAAGGCACCACCATGTAACCTCTCTTGAGGATCATGGAATTACGTCCATAAACCATACTTTGTACATACATGCTTTCAACTATAACTCACCACTTTAAATCACAGGATATTCCTCTAGAGTCAACAATATACCTCTCATACCATTTTAAGTCATATACACATCATACCACCTCAACCATTAATCACATGATATACCTCCAATGCCATATTAAATCATACACACATCATACCACATCAACCATCCTTGCTTTGCAATAAAAGTCAAACACACCTTTAATTCACCAAAAGCAATGAACTAGAAAACTTGAACCAAACGTTATAAGCATGGGCCGAGCACTTAGTGCATTGGCCGACCACTGGGAAAGGACCGAGAGTTAGGACCGAGCACCCTTTGATAGACCGAACGGTCATGAACTAACATGGCTTAAGTCGGGCAAACCAATTTATGACCGAGAGTAATACAAGATCGAACGGTCATGGGAAGGACCAATCCTTCCCTGATCGAGACCCATAAAACCGAACGGTCATGAGAAGGACAATTCCTTCTCTGACCGAGACCCCTAAGACTGAACGGTCATGAGAAGAACCCCTTCTACTTTGACCGAGAGCACAAGACCAAACGCAATACAAGCCGAGAGCCATACAAGGCCGAGAGCACCTGAGACCGAGAGAAATACGAGGTCGAGAACATCTAAGACCAAGAACCATACATGG
Source organism: Vigna mungo (assembly GCA_036885675.1). NCBI lineage: Eukaryota > Viridiplantae > Streptophyta > Magnoliopsida > Fabales > Fabaceae > Vigna > Vigna mungo. Next base: position 18,750,272 of record CP144700.1, on the reverse strand, counting down.
CCGAGAGCACCTAAGACCGAGAACAATATGAGGTCGAGAACATCACAAGGCCGAGAACATTACAAGGCCGAAATCAATACTAGACCGAACAGTTACTACTAGCTAGACTCAAGTAGGGCAAACCAATTTATGGCCGAGAGTAACACAAGACTGAACGGTCATGGGAAGGACCAATCCTTCTCTAACCGAGACCCATAAAACTGAACGGTCATGAGAAGGACAATTCCTTCTTTGACCGAGACTCCTAAGACCGAACGGTCATGAGAAGAACCCATCCTTCTATGACCGAGACCCATAAGACCGAACGATCAAATTATGCAGAACTCTGCAGAATTCTGCAGAATCTGGACAACACCTTATGGGACCAATTTTAACGACTTTTACCAACTTCTAACACCTTTAATTCTTGTTTTAGACATAATTAAACTTATCTAAATGATTCTAAACATCCCCATTGCATTTCTAAAGTGATTCACGCTCCATTCCAACTCTAAAACACCAATTTTTCCAACTTAAGGACCCAAAACCCAATCTTACCACTTTGCACCTATTTTGGCCAATTTAGTGACTCAAACAAGTCACAATACAGTGGATGAAACTATCCCAACAGTCCAAGAACGTGACAGACCTCATTTGCTCAAAATCACTACCTCACTTCCTCTAAAATGACCAAAAATTGACCCTAAGACACTTGATTTCCTTCATAACAGTACCACAACAAAATTTTCATACCAAAACAGTTCCAACATACATAATTCAGCAATCTAAATCATTCCAAAATAGCACACAGTCATCACACACCAATTTTGCATATTAAACACCTCCATACATGCATTTCAAGTCAATATAATCAAAATCATGCTCTCAACAATATACCACCACAAAGTTTAACATTCATTCACATCACACCACAAAGCAAGAAATAGAACTAGCTCCCCTTACCTCTAGTGTGGACGGCCAAACTCAAGAAAGAACCCTAGACCACTTGCTTGCAACCCCAAAGTGTGAGAATCACCTATAAATCATCAATTGATGATGGAGAATGAATTTTAGAACCAAATAGAAGCTAGATTATGGAAGAAAACGAAATGGGTTGCATGCAACAAGGAATCGCATGTTTTCAACTCTAGGGCAAATGAGAAAAGGGGTTTTCTTACCGGTTGGAGGAAACGGAGATTCAATTGGTAGAAACGCTCCTCTTAAAGTCCTGAAGGTCTAGGTAACTTCGATTCGAGAAACAAACGGTTAGATTTTGAGTTGAGATGGAGAGGTGCTAAGGCAAGGAAGGAGAGAAACAAAGAAGAAGAGGGTGACTGCTGTTTTAGAAAATGAATAAACTTTAAAATACTAGATGTATTTTACTTTATCAATAATGTTCAACATATCCTATGCTACCACGTGTACTCACTTTTTGTCATATTTTTACAAGGTCTTACAGTTAGGAATTTTCAATTGAAATCAACACTATTTTTCAGTTTATATTAAATACAATTTTTAGATTACATCAATAAATGTTATTTTTAATTTATATTACTTGAGATTGTTTTTGAGTAATGTCAACAAAAACCTAAGTTATAAAATTACAATAAGTGAAAATGCTCTCAAATAGGTTAAAAATATAATTCAATATTACGAAATTATTGTATGATGATATTTATATTTATTTAAAGTCGATATATTAATTTTATTTTTAATTAATATATGACTTTCAACGTCTTTTCATTTTTGAGATATATACTTTTTGAATGTCAATCTAAATATTAATAATAATATAATAACAAGTAAAATAAGATATTTATTAAACTACAAAATTTACTATGATTAACTTTAAATTATAACTCTTATTCATGATAAGTTTTGCGAATCTCTTTATTCATCAAACCATTAATATAAATACATATTATAAGACATTATCACATAAATTAAAAATAAAATTACAGCCTCGTGAATTAAATTAAGAATATATATTTTAGTTATAATAAAATAATTTACCATAAATAATAATAAATAATAATAAATTATATTATATTTCAGTTGCTAATAAAGATATTTTATTAATATGAATAAAATTATTTTCAATCAGTATGTAATTAAGGTTCTCAACCAACGTTTTATATATAATTTTCTAATTGAAATTTTTAAAATTATTTATTTATTGGTGTAAATAAATTTAAATTAGCTTAAAAAAAACAAATTTTAAGAAAGTTAAAAATAAGAAGCAATTGAAATGCATGATGTCGTACATGATTTTACATTTCTTCCCTAAAACTAGGTTTAGGTAGGAAATTTCCTACCATTTTCATTAGGGGATATAAGTAGCTATTGGCAACCCATATTATTGTATTAGGTTTATACATATTTCTTGCATTATCAAGTTGTAGACAATTAAAATTCAAACAAATAATTATGCATCATTAAAATTGTTGCTAACTGAACACGCTTTTTCCAATACTCCTAATAAAAAATTGCATAGATAAGATTCAGCACAAATAAAAGACACTTTACCTCTGTCCTATGATCTGCATATGGTCCTTCCCTGCTTTCAGTTGCAGTCTGACACTGCACATGATTCCATACATTATTTCAAATTTTCCATTAACACTTCTATTCATAACATCTTTTGAGGTCACCATTAACATTTTCAAATCAACACCATTAATTAAACTCACATTCTTGTTTTATGCCCATTAAATTATCACAAATTAAAATCATTTTTCATTCACCATTAAATTGCTCATAAATTATTTTACCTTTTATTAGATGAAATTGATTCTAAGTGTGAGAATTACCCATTATACTTTCAATTTATCAATTAATTCACATCACACTTTTTCCCATTTAATCACATATTAATCTTTCCTTTTATATATAATGTTAGTAATAAATTCTTTAGCAAGACAGACATAAGTCTTTTCATACAGCTAGTTCTTTTATTAAACTGTTAATGTTTTTATTTTATTTTACGAAAATAATAATAAACTAGAGATACAAAACAATTTGAGTACTTACATTTCCTTTTATTTTACAATAAATGATAAGTAGTTGACGCCGTCAACCGCCGATATAATTGGTCTGTAAATAATTCACTAACTTTTATATTTTTAAAAAATTATTATTGTATAATTATAATTGTTAATTAGAGTAATATATATTTTATTCCTCTTAAAATTGTAATGTTTATAATTCAAATAAATTTGTTTTCTTAAACTATAGCTGTGTGAAATATGAAGAAAGTTAGAAGAAAAATATGACCAAAGTTGTATCGGAAACCAGAATTATGTCCACCAAAACTGTCATTCAAAAGCCTACCTACCATAAGTAAAACAAACAATCTTAATTTGAGAGTTGAAAAAGCAACATAAGACTTCAAAAAGTATGTTTTATGACGAAATGATGACAAAGATGCCCAATTCAAAATGAACACTTTCAACTATTCTGTAATTTAGTTTTTACTAACAGAGTAAAAAGAATTATATATATGAATTTAAAAACTTTTTTAAGAGTAAAAATTAAAAAAATATTTTTGAAATTTGTCTTGTATTCTCAAACACAGTAATTAAAAGCAGCACGGTAATGTAGTTTAATAACTCTATTTTTTTAAGTAAGTAATTAACATTCGATCATCGAAGTTGTGTATAAAAAAAATCAATTGAATAATTTTGATCTCTGAAATAATTTACTCAAACAAACTCTTGACCAATTATACATTAGCCACCCAAAAGATTGCAATAAACCACTCATAAAACTTTTGATCCAAGTTGGCCAATTCTAGAACTTCTTTTAATTACTATTTTCAATGTGCATATGAATTCTAATTAGAAATATTTAGACTAAAATCTCATTTTGATCCTTTAATATTTTTAAAAATTTAATTAAATCTTTAATTATTATTTAATTCAATTCAGTCTTTTAGTTTTTAAATATATTCAATTAAGTTATTTCTATGACATTGATATTAAATTTCTATTAAAATTTACACACCCAATCGTTCTAATTGAATATTTAGGTTTTTTAAATAGATTTGATGTATAAATTTTAACAAAAATTTAAAATTGATCTAATGACAACAACCTAAAAAGAACTTTTTAAAATTAAAAAATTAAATTAAACTAAATAAAAACTAAAGATTTAATTAAATTTTTATAAGAATACACAAATATAAAAATGTATCAAATCAGTCTTTATAACAGTATTTAATAAACAACAAATCACAAGTCTTCATACCTAGATATCTAATATTTTGTGATTTGTTGTTAAAGACTGATTTAATATATTTTTATATCATAAGAATTAAAAATTGACATTTTAAAAAAAAAACTAAATTCAACATCATAATTTAACTTAGAAAAAAAATTTAAATAGTAGATAAAAAGACAGCATGATGATAAAAAATATAAAAGTAAAGAAGAAAATAAATAAAAATAAAAATACAAAAATAAATAATAAAAAAAAGTTACTCTTTGGTCCCACATCCACGTCTGTCTCTCTCTCACATTTCCCTGTTCTACATACTTACATTCTCTCTCTATATTATAGTTTGGAAAAATAATACCACTCTATAGTTTTGTTCTTCTGGGTTTGTCACTCTCTCTCTCTCTCTCTCTCTCTCTCTCTCTATCACTCTGAGATTTTTTGTCTGCTAGCTTTCAAGAGAAAATAGTGCTCACTTACCGTAAAAAGCTAATACAAGCTCAGCAGAAGGACACTCTATTTCTGTTCTGTTGCAATATTCATTTCCAGTGAAGAGCCTTGCATGTCTTTGCTCATCCCTTAAATTTTCAGGACTCAGATTGAGATGGGTTTTTAGTTTTCAAGACCTGGGAGGAACAAAAGAAAATTTTTTCAGACACTTCACTTTGGAAATTTCAGCAGCAATTATCAGATTATGCGACTACTTGTGAGGCTTGGATCAGATAACACCTGCAAACAAGAAGTTTTCCTGTTTTTCATCAAAAGGGTATAGTTGCATGGACCAAATTTGCGTTTCTCTGTTATAATTTTACATTTTCATTAGGGTATTTTTCTGATCAAGATATTTTTCAATATTAATTTGTATTCTACCATGCATATGTATGTAGGCTTGGAAAAATTTGATGCTTTTTATCCTAGTTTCTGATTAAGTTTTTGGTAGTCCAAGCTTGGATCAATATAAGGGTGTAGATTTCTGTGCTGATTTTCGTTTTCAAGTTGGCATTTTTTCTCTCATCTTCTTTTCATAGATGCTATGGACCTCTAATTCAATTTTTGTTTCTTTTCCAGATGTTTTAGGGTGGTTTGGATCCGTGGTTGCAGCTGCCATGGATTTCAAGTGACTTCAAATTTAAGGCCCGAAGGTTTTTGTGTCAACTTTTTCTGTTTAATTTTCTGAAGGGGTGTAGCGACTCTTGAAAAAGGCTGAATAGCTGTTACCGGTTAGAAACTTACAAGTATCTGAGCTGAAAATGAGTTCAAGAGTAGATACTGATGAAGATAGTGATATCAAAGGTAGCATGTGGGATTTGGATCAGAAGCTTGACCAGCCTATGGATGAAGAGGCAGGAAGGCTTAAAAATATGTACAGAGAAAAAGTATGAAGCATCATTGCACCTTGGTTTTTACATTCTTTCTCTTACTGAATTTGTCTTGTCATTAATGTTAACTCTTGGGGGGTGAATGCAATTGATTACTTATAACTATGGTTCTTTCTTAACTTGTACGAAAATTAATAATTGCTATGTTGAATTGTCAATCCAACATTAAAAGTTTAACTAATATAGCTATCCTCACTTAGGAAGCTCTGACACAACCGTGTTGTTATGCCTTAGTGACTGGTTGGTCATGGTTGAATTAGGAAGCATTCTCTTTGCAGCATACAGTAACCCTAATTTTGTTTGTCCGCTCATATTATTAGTTTCAGTCCACTTAAATTGTATTCTTAGTTGCCATTGTGAAGGACTTAATTAGAACACAAATTAAACGAAAACTAGTGTTTTCCTTTGAATCAAGAAAGATTCTCTGCCTTTAAATGCACTACGGAGCATATATTTGAAACCGGTCTGCAACTGTACTTTGGTTGCAAAGTCAAGGTTTTTGAACTCTCTACAGCTGTAATTGGGGCTGCATCAGCCACATTTGTCCATAATGTCCTACAATATCGAGATTTGTGATGAATTTGAAACCGTATTTGTCCTGTTCAATAGACAAATACTTAGAGCAGTTGGGGCTGCATCAGCTGCGTTAGTCTGCAATTTTTCCATAACATCAAGGGACAAACTGAATTGTGACTATGGCCTCAACCAATTTGAAACCTTATTTAAATGGCAAATACATAAAGCAACTTGAGTGTGTAATGTCAATTTGATAAGGAAATCCAACTGTTCTGGTGTTACACAGATTACAGAGCGCAGATAGCATTAATAAGCTGTTAAGAGATTTGGTATGTAATTCTTTGTTAACACAGTTTTATTTGTTCAGAAATTTTCTGCACTGTTGCTCCTGCGGCTTTCATTTCAGAGTCTTGGGGTAGTTTATGGAGACTTGGGTACTTCACCCTTGTATGTTTTCTACAATACATTTCCTAATGGTGTCAAAGATCAGGAGGATGTAATCGGAGCTCTTTCTTTGATTATCTACTCTCTTACCTTGGTACCACTCCTCAAATATGTTTTTGTTGTATTAAGAGCGAATGACAATGGGCAAGGTATGGATTATTTTGTTCATTTGTGGTTTATATGTTTAAGATAATACTTAGTACAAAATTATAACTTTTCTAAGTGAACAACTCAGCGTCGTGAATCTGGTTTTAATGATATTTTATGTAAAGAAGATTCCCACAACATACACCCTGTACTAAATATTTATATCCCAATCTGAAATGGGAGGGATATCCTAATACCAGAAAATTTATCCCTTGCTTTGTGCCTTTCCTTGGATATCTGCAGTATTTCATTATTCATTGTTAAAATTCCTTATACGTATATCAGATTCACAGTTTAGTGAAGAATGATGATGTTTCATTTTTCACTGACAAGTGTCTTTTTAATTGATAAACTATCCAGTTTCCTTTCATAATTTTAATTCAATTCACAAGTATGTTTTTTTTCTCATATAGGTTGCATTAGATAGATATGCTTGCTTCAGACTGCTGAGCTTTAATGAAGTTTAATCAAACTGACATTTGTGGAACAGGTGGAACATTTGCACTTTATTCCTTGCTTTGCCGACATGCAAAGATAAAAACCCTTCCCAACCAGCATCGAACTGATGAAGAGCTAACGACATATAGTCGGTCTACCTTCCATGAAAGGTCCTTTGCTGCAAAAACGAAAAGATGGTTAGAGGAACAAGAATCTGCAAGGAGTGTCATTCTTATTCTTGTTCTTGTTGGCACCTGCATGGTTATTGGAGATGGGATTCTTACCCCAGCGATATCTGGTATGCCTTCTTTCTGTAGCTGATCTTATTCCCATTTTATTAAGAATATTTCAATAATTTGAGCTTGCTTTGTTGTTTACCGAAGATATCTAACAATGCATGCGCTGCTAAATATTATGTGTGCATACATGTGCTGACTTACCAAACTGTGGACGGTAATTAATCACAAATTCATTTTTTGGATGACAAAAAAGAACAATGATGTGGATATAAATTATTGGTAAAATGACCTTGTATGCTACTTGTAATAGTAGAGTAGGCAACAAAGGTGTATTTAAAAGCTTTAGAGGGACAAGGAATTCCTGATGTTAGTACACTACTTAGAAAACCTGTGTTTTTTCTAGTTGGTTCATTACTTCTTACGAGTATGACTTTCGATTCATTACATGCGTTAGAATATATTCAGAATAGGTTAAATAAACTTTATTCAAATGCTGCTTTGGGTAGTACCTAACTGTATCTAGGATTACTTGTCTTTTAATATTTCCTTTTTCATCATCATATCACAGATCTGTTGTATATTTCCTTTTCTACTCTCAAAATATATTGTTCCCTCTTTCTTTATATTCTCAAGTAGATGTATTAATGATTGTCATGTGCCTAGTTTCAGTTTTCATGTAAAATACAACTTTTCTTATGTTTCCCACCATATATGTGTGGAATACTCTATTTTATTCATCACTTTTCCATTATCTGATTCCCACACCATATGTATAATGTAGAAAGATTCTGCGAAAACACTATGCTGTAAGGATACAAATCATTTGAAACCTGTAAGGATGTAGTATTATTATTTTTTTCTCTTGAAAACAGGTTAGTCGGCCTGTTGATATTCCTATTTTGGTAATTTTAAGGCTTGATTTGGTGGAGGGAATTTTTTTAGCTTAAATATCATTATAAATTTTAAATTTTAATCTGGCATATCTTCTTTGCTTGATATGTCAGATGAGCTTGAGTTCATTTTAGTCTAAGGTTGATCAAATGAGTCAGAAATTACTAGAAAGGGAGAAATTAAAGCAAGGTGTTAACATAACAGATCTTTGAAAATATTGTTTTCACCATTTCATATACAAATCTTTGAAAATATAATAAACATAATGAAGATAAAGTGACATGTTTGTAGTAATGATACAGAAATAAACACTTTTTTGTTTTTTTATTTCTGAAATCAAACAAGCCTCTACTTCTTTCTTGAAGAAAAAAATTCCATTTAAGTTTGATTATGTTGTGTTGCAAATTTGCATAGGGATCCTTACCAAATTTTATTATCGCTAATAGGTTTTAGTTTTCATGAGTATCATCTTTAACAAACTCCAGTTATTTCAAGAGATTCATAACCATATCTTTTGTTGTAGTTTTATCAGCTGTTGGTGGCATCAAGGTAAACCAGCCTACAATGAGTAGTGGTATGTTCCTTTCCTACAACTATTATAAGACATTTTTTTAATTGCTACTTCTCTGTGTGCAAGTATTTATTGCTTGAATTCATTTTAAGCTCATAGGACTTGAAAAGCTTCTTTCCGTCTGATATAGGTGTTGTAGTGCTGGTTGCTGTGGTAATATTAGTTGGGTTCTTCAGTATGCAACATTATGGGACCGATAAAGTTAGTTGGCTCTTTGCTCCAATTGTCCTTCTTTGGTTTCTCCTAATTGGAAGTATAGGTATTTTTAACATCTGGAAGTACGGAAGCAGTGTTCTAAAAGCTTTTTCTCCAGTATATATATATCGCTATTTTAGAAAAGGAGGAAAAGAAGGCTGGACTTCCCTTGGTGGGATCATGCTCAGCATAACAGGTATTATTCAATTTTATTGTTATTGATTTCCTTTGCATATTTCAGAATTATTAATAAATGAAGTGACACTTTATAATTTTGCACTGTACAATTTATCTTGTGATGACTTATATCAGGGACAGAAGCACTTTTTGCTGACCTAGCACATTTTCCGGTCTCAGCTGTACAGCTTGCATTTACTCTAGTTGTATTTCCTTGTCTTCTTTTAGCCTATTCTGGTCAAGCTGCTTATCTTATGAATAATTTGAGCCATTCTCAAGATGCTTTTTACCGTTCAATTCCAGGTTAGTCATTTTTCACTCTATTGAAATTTTTGTCTGTGAAATGTGATTTACCTGTAGGATTTTGAAAATTTTGGAAAATCCCAGAATCACGGTGTTAAATTGATTCCAGAATTATGTGACTATTATTTGCATATATGTTACTATTAGAATATTTGTTTTTAATTTTTATTTAGCTACACATCTGTTTACTGGCCTAAGTTTAGGAGTTTATTTTTTTTCTAGTTTCTATTTTCTATATTGACAGCTAGCTCTTATATTTTGATTATCGAAGAAATAAGGGTGTGATAGAAAATTATCCCAAAACCTGTTTCAGGAATATATTCTGATAATCAACAGGTGTATTGCCACATGAAGAATTGAAAACTTAATGGATGCTTCTCTCCTTTTTCCCCTCCTATTTTCAAAATTATGTTAATTATTTTATTATACTTTTCTTTCTATAGGTTACAATGAAATCATTCTTGCGTTTTGCTAGGTTGTGTTAAAAATGTAATTTTTCCTTATCAACTCAAATGAATGTAAGCTGATGATACACATCCCAAAAGGACAAAGTCATGCCTTAGTTATTATACTGAGTATATTAAGAGTCATAAATGATGTCTTGTGCCTTTTGGTTAAGTTAGACTTTGGATATACGGCCTAGTTCTGTTATATGTGTGTGTGAGAGAGAGAGAGAGAGAGAATTTGTATGAGTACTGAAACCTAACCTCTGTTGGTTGTTCCTTTTAATATTTTCTCTGTTTCTATATTAGATAATTAGAATGTCTTGCCTCACAGCACCTCCTCATTTTTCTATTGCAGAATTTAGCTAATCAGGTTTATCATTTTTGTTGAATAATGTGTTTTACAAGTGTTTAGTGGAGATTGAATGTTTTTTTGAAGGTTTATTAAGAGTATTTAGTGGTATTTATGCGTCTCTTTATAGTTGTAACTGTTAGAGCACTTTTATAGTATCTAAGAGTTAATTTTAATCAGTAAAATACCTTTGAATGTACTACAGAATAGAATCAATAGAAAAGAAAAAATATGGAAAGACATACAATCAAAAGAGAGGTCAATTCAATTCTTAAATTATCTTCCCCCTGTTCTCAATTTTATACTGCACAATTTTACGCCTATGGAATACCACCAATTTTATGTAATGGTTACAGTAAATTGTTGGATTTTGAATACCATACTTTCTTGTTTCTTTTTTCATTGCTTGCTTATATATTTGAGCTGCCATGGTATATTTTTACATATAAACCTATTACAAGAATTGTCTACCTTTATTGTTTGATGATGCAGATATGTTCTTCATTTATTAATTGTTTATATATTAGATGTTGATTATCCATAGTATTGCAGATAAAATATACTGGCCAGTATTTATTGTTGCAACATTGGCAGCCGTAGTTGCAAGCCAGGCCACAATAACTGCAACTTTTTCAATTATTAAGCAAGCCCTTGCTCTTGGATGTTTCCCTAGAGTAAAAGTTGTATATACATCAAAGAAATTCCTTGGCCAGATTTATGTTCCAGATATTAATTGGATCCTTATGGTTCTTTGCATAGCTGTCACCGCTGGGTTTGAAAATCAAAACCAGATTGGAAATGCATATGGTATGTTTTCCCCTTGCTGAATGTTAAGATGTATATTTTTGTTGCTTTTAGCATGAAAGTGATGTAATTTTTTCAATTTTAGGCTTGATAAGAAGAGAATTGAAAGGATCTTAATACTTAAAAAAGAAAATAAAAAAAGAACAAGAAAATAAGATAAACTTTTACACAAGTCAAAAGATTAGCTTTTGGAAAAGCTAACATGAAAAAGCTTCTACAAAATTAACTTATGTTTGGACAAACTTCTTTATAAAGACTTCCAGAAGAGAAAAATAAGAAGAAAAAGTGAAACAAACTTCTCCATCTCACGCACAAGTGAAAAAAATAAAACTTTGAGAAAGCTTCTATGAATTGCATTATGCCGAAAAGTAAAAATTTAGAGAAATCATATGAGAAAGCTTCAATGAGTTACATTATGCAGAAGTTAATTTTAACTTATGGAGGAGTCTGTCTTATTTTTTCTTCCTTTTTCTCAATAGAAGTCCTTATGGAAAAGTTTGTCTAAATAAACCATTATACATAAAACTAATTCTAGCTTATAGAGAAATTAATTTCATTTTTTTTTTATAAGTGCTCATGAAGAAGTTTTATCTAAGAAAACCGCTTAGGTTTTTTTTTTTTTTTTTTTTTTATTTGGTGAAAGCATTAGTAAGTAATTTCATTTAGTATCTTGTATCAACCAATGAGCACTACACTTTAACGTTAACATTACATTATATAGTACCACCTTTGTGCAGCTTGTATATCCCATTTAGACATATTGATCTTGTCCTATAAGTTTATGTATGTTCGTTCATACACAAACCCTAGCATTACTGCTTATGCTTTGTGCATCCCATTTGAATATCTTGGTGTTTTTGGTCCTTTATGAAACCCATTTAAATATGCAAGATGGATAATGAGGATGAGCCTTGGAGCAACAGAAAGGTTGCTGCATTGTGACCTGGAGGTCACAGGTTCAAGTCCTGGAAACAATTCTGCTTTGTGGGGGGTTTAAGGCTGCGTACATTTACCCTCCACATACTAGGTGAGAGCCTTGTGCACTGGACCACCCTTTATATTTGTTTGCAAATGTTAAAATGCACAACAAACATTATGTTAGAGGAACAATCAAGGGACAGAACTGTGAAATGGGATTGACTTAAAAACCTCATTGGCCTCCTTCTACATGCACGTATTATGGTGTTTACAAGTGTAGTACATACATTGATAAACCTAGCCTATACTAAGATAAGGTCAAACACACTAGTTATCATGTTTATAAACTCCCTTGCAGCAGGATCTTTGTAGTACCTTTCTTGAGATGATTTTCACTTTGTAGGGTCAAAACCAGCACAGAAATAAGCTTGATGTGTGCTCCCTATGAAGGCTACTGAACATGACGTGACTCACTGGGTCATACAAATTACTAACAGAAATAAGCTTGATGTGTGCTCCCTATGAAGGCTACTGAACATGACGTGACTCACTGGGTCATACAAATTACTAACAGCTATGAAGAAATAGAGCCTATTTATGTGAACGGGAATTGACCTGCACCATCACAGCAAGGGTTTTTCAATTCAGTTTTAAAATTTGTTTAGGGTAAAGGGATCTACAAAAATATAAATCTAGGTATTCCTTATGGTGTTAGATCAAGATCTCATACCATGTTGGAGGGAATCACAAGAGATGGAGAATTATAAATGGATCCAGTCCAACCACACACCAAGAGAAGCCCTTCGTAAAAGAAAATCTAGACAAGAACAGATAAAAGGGGATTAAAAATTCTTTAAAACTATATAAACAAAATAGAGCAGCAGCTAAAATAAAAATATAGCAAAGTTTCTCAATCTCCCATAACTCAAAATAATTAGGCACGCATAGAGAGAAAGAGGAGCAAGAGGTATATGGATATGGGAACTAAATCTTTACCTTAAGATCTAACGACGATTGTGTAAGATTAGAGGTGTTTATCTGGAAGGTGGGTACCCTTTATTTTAATGTCGGAGAGAATATATGCTACCAAATATTTTCCTATAAACCAATATGATCTCTTCACAGATCATAATGGTTGAATAAATTATTCAAAATAGCCCCATAACATTGGCCTTTTGTATTTTTGTGTTTCAAAACAACACAGTTTAGGAAACTTCGTAATGCTTTTGGTCATGTCTAATTCTTTTGTTTCAGTGTCATTACAGCCTTTCTTCCAGCATGCTAGTTAAACTTTATAATGCTAGGAACTCACTTGTATATTTATCGATTTCATAACAGGTACTGCAGTTGTGATAGTAATGCTAGTTACAACATTCCTTATGATTCTAATCATGATACTAGTGTGGCGCTGCCACTGGATTCTTGTCCTCATCTTCACTAGTTTATCATTGATTGTGGAATGCACATACTTCTCCTCAGTCCTCTTCAAAGTTGATCAGGGTGGGTGGGTTCCACTTGCAATTGCTGGAGCATTTCTGATTATTATGTCTGTTTGGCATTACGGCACTGTGAAACGCTATGAGTTTGAAATGCATAGTAAGGTCTCAATGGCATGGATTCTGGGTCTTGGCCCAAGTTTAGGACTTGTCCGGGTTCCTGGAATTGGATTGGTCTACACAGAACTTGCAAGTGGAGTGCCCCACATTTTTTCTCATTTCATTACCAACCTTCCAGCCATTCATTCTGTTGTTGTTTTTGTATGTGTGAAGTACCTTCCTGTCTACACAGTCCCAGAAGAAGAGAGATTCCTTGTCAAGAGAATTGGACCTAAGAATTTCCACATCTTTCGATGTGTGGCACGGTATGGCTACAAAGACCTGCATAAGAAAGATGATGATTTTGAGAGAAAACTCTTTGAGAATCTTTTCACATTCGTTCGGCTCGAGTCTATGATGGAAGGATGTTCAGATTCAGATGAATACAGTTTGTATGGACAGCAAATAGAGCATCCAAGAGATGGCCTTTTGCATAACAATGGAAGCACAGTTTCTTCAAATATGGATTTAACAATGTCCTCAGTAGATTCAATAGTACCAGTCAGATCACCACATGACATGAATATTACTATCAGGTCTTCTGGTCAAACAAGCAACCAGACCGAAGTAGATGAACTTGAATTTTTGAATAGCTGCAGGGATGCTGGGGTGGTTCACATTCTAGGAAACACAGTTGTGAGGGCAAGGAGAGAATCAAGGTTCTACAAGAAAATAGCTGTTGATTATATATATGCATTTCTTAGGAAGATATGCAGGGAAAATAGTGTGATCTTCAATGTTCCTCATGAGAGTCTCTTAAACGTTGGTCAAATTTTCTATGTATAGTAAATAGCCCATGCCCTTCTGTGATTGCCATTTTTTCTGCGAAGTTGAGCTAAGTGTAGCATAAGAACAACTAAACTTTGCTTATGGTAATCAATGTTTCTGTTCAGAGGAATTGACTTAGAAGAATGGTTTTTCGGCAATTATCTCTTAAAAATTGAAACCATTGGTTCCAGATGGCTAACTTGATTTTCAACTCATTTTTCTGTTAAAACTTGGTTGTTTTACTCTTCTTCCATTTCATGCTGCCTAAATCCTTTAGATAGGAAACATGAATGTTTAAAGTAATTACATCTAACAAACCAATATCATTTGAAATTTTGTTTATTTTCTCTACTAGTGATACTTTGTGGATTCAATGAACAGTTCCCACATCAGAGGTTAGGTAAGGTGAAACCTGCAAATTATGAGAAAGTTTGGTAGAGTTTACAAAACTTTTCCAAATACATTGGTGATGCTTTTTAAAGCAAGGGGGACACAAGTAGAACAAACTCAAAATTATAGGTGAGTTTGGCGCAACTAACCTCTATACTTTGTTGTTTGGAATCTAAGTTGGTTGATGTTATAGGATTGTGCTTTGTATTCTCTACATTATGTTTTCTTTGTGTAGCGTGGTTTCTAAATATTAAATAATATTGAGTAGATAATTTTGTTTTGCTTTTAGTATGATTTAAAAAAAGTTATAATCCTAGTACAAAATTTTTAATTTTGTTTGAATTTTGCTCGTAGTTGAGATATGAATATGTATTTAGTATTTAATAATTATGACATATTTGTTAAAAAAGTTAAGTTTAATATGAAAACAGATTTATTAAGAATTCTAAATATTACAAAATAAAAATTGATATATCAATATTTATTATAAAATTATATTTTTTATATTAAAAATAAAATGTCAAATATTTATAGACTATAATTTTTCTCATAAAAAGCTAAGTAGAAAAATCAATTTCTTGGTCAAATAAGTGTTAACATTTTGTGCAACCTTCTTTCATTCTCAAGGGCTTATTTTCGATGCTTATGATTAGTGTAATTTAAAATGTGTTGTTATTCTTTTAAGGTTAAACCCCTTCAAAGGTCCTTATTTTCGTAACTTTTTCCTAGTTGCATCCCTGTTTTAATTTTTCTCCCAATTTGATTCTTAATAGTGTAAAATTGACTCAATTGAGCCATCGTCGTTAAATGAACTTAACCCCGTGAAGTTTTTGCTGTGCTGTTTGGGTGATGTGTGTAATATGTAATACATGTCTTCCATCAGATCGTTTGCAGTGAATTATTGATGTCCGTGACTGTTTCTTAAAAAAAGATTTTAAACATTGGGTTTTATTTTAGAACTTTTATATTAATTTGGGAATTAGGGTTCTTTTTCAGAAAATTGGTGAAGAGAGAATTGTGTCGCAAAGCAATTGAAGGTTGCGGAATAGAGAAGTGTGTCGCAAAGCAAAGCAACGAAGCATGTCTATGCAGCATTCGTCTTCGTCTTGCAGTTGCAATGAGTGTCGAAAGAATTTTCGGTGTGTAAGCTCTCGTGGAGATGGTGGGTGGAGCAGGATGGAGGCGTCACTGAGTTGCCATTGTGGAGAGAAGTGTGTGCCGAGGACTGCAAAAACCACTAAGAATCGAGGGAGACAATTCTGGAGTTGCCCTAGGTATAAGCTTGGATCTGAAACTGTTGGATGCAACTACTTCAAATGGTTAGGTGATCGCGGTCATGATGAAAATGTTAGCTATGAGGTATTGGAAGCAAATGATCAGAGGTTGGTGAAGAGTTTTGAAACGGGAAGTGATAACAAGATATCTGGACGAAATGTGGAGGAAAAGTTTGTAGCTGTGCACAAAGCCGTGATGAGTGTTGAAAGGAGGACAAAACTTTTGGTCCATGCTGTCTGTTTTTTAAGTGTATTGATCATCATTGTAATTGCAATATTGTTGGGAAGGGCATGATGATCTCTGTTTATGTGTAGTTGCAGTTGTTTAATGTTTTGAAGTTGTAATTTTCTTTTCTGTTAGTTGCACTTCTGTAATGATTGAACGGTGTTTATGTGTAGTTGCACTTCTGTAATGATTGAACGATGTTTATGTGTAGTTGTCACTCTTGGTCTGCTTAGAACCTCTACGAGGTGAAAGCATATACTTGGGGAGTTCCTAGATAGAGAGGAAAATACATAGAAAAGATTATGAAAGAAAAAAATTTATCAAAGCTAGAATATACCTGATGAATCAGAACAGTGGAAGGTGTCATTCCAGGCACAGTATTTACCTCTATAATCAAAACCTACAAAATTGAAAGTTATCCAGGAATAAGATGACAAGTCACTGAAACACAATTCTTTCATGAGAAGACTAAATACTAAGTGATTTCGTTGATTTTAGTGAATGGATGATGGCAATCTATTAAGCATAGACTCTCTCAATAGACGCTATGCTCTTAAACAAGGATGTGTTGTCAGCATACTAGCTGATCAGTATATTTGAGCTGAAAACAGGGTAAAGTTTAACAAATAAAATAAGCTATATTGTATTATAGGTTAAAATAAGCTATATTGTATTATAAGCTATATTGTATTATAGGTTTCTATGTAAGTCATAATTAGCTTTCCTATTAGTTAAAAATAAGCTCTTTGAGGTACCAATATTGTATTATAGGTTTCTTGTAGATGGAAGTTATGACCTGGGAAAGGAGGTCTAAAAATAACTATTCCTCTCCTCCTTGATATTGCACACATCACTTATAGAAGTATGGTTCTGAAATGCCTTCACTGCTTTAGGACAATCTCGTAATCCATAGCATAAAAATACACAAGGAAGTCTACATTTCAAATATAGAAAACAGAATGATGTAGCAAATTATCATGATGTACAGAATGTTGTCTCTCTTGTTACAAACAATATTATGCTCTGTAACATCAACCAAGTGCTGGGAAAATGTTTTGAAATTTAGTAGCATGGCTCCAAAGGGTAAAAGCTAAAGATACAACCAGGTGCAAGACAATTTGGTGACTGCATAACTTTCAATTTGCCATTTGATGAAATAAAATCAGCAAAGACGAAGACAATATAAAATGGCATTGAGATACCAATATTGTATTATAATTCCAAAACATTGTTTCTCCAAATACCAATATATTGAAGTCTGACATATAAAAGAAACATTCTGATATAGAAGTCTGAAATATAAAACATAGATTCAAAACACCAATATTACATAGAAGTCTGACATCAAAGATCTATGTATTACAAAAAGCCTAAAACACTATAAGATCAATGATTTGGTTCTTCTCTTGTTGCCTGCGTAACAGGTTCTTCGTTGCTGTTTGGACATGTTTTTTTGTTGTGACCCACTTCTCTGCACGTTCTACATCTCTTAACCAATCCACCTATGGTCATTCTGGTGCTATCTTTCTTTAACTCCCACTGCTCTAACCTTCTTTTCTTCTTAGGACGTCCAGGCAACTTTCTTCTTGAAGGTGGCATGATGTTTGGAAATTGGGTTACCTCCCACATGTTTGGTCCATTGATAGGATATATAATAGATGTGTACTGCTCTTCATAGGTTGAAGTGAGAAAACATACAGGAATGTACTGCTCTGCATCTAGGTTCAGAAACCTCATTGCTGCTAAAGCATGAGCACAAGGTATTCCACTTATGCTCCATTTTCTGCAGGAGCATGAGTACTCTTCAATGTTGACCACAAACTTGTCCCCACTTTGGGACACATGTCTTACTTCAAATATCTTATGTGCAGACCAGCTGTGTAACATTAGGCAAGAATATACAACATTAGGCAATATTATGCAACATTAATCAGCAGGTATTAAAGAAAATATATCTAATTACCTTGGAATCCAGTACTTTGTTAGTTGACCTTCCTTTTGTAGTCTACTTAGTATTTTTGGACAAATTCTTGACTTAAATGAGCTTACCTTAGTCCTATTAGTGGCCCATCTTCTCATCATGTAAAGTCTAATCTCCTCCAACATAGTTATAATAGGTTTTGTCCTCGTGTGAACCAAGACACTGTTAAAGGCTTCTGACATGTTATTCACTAAGGTATCACATTGAGCTGTGCTTGTGAACCTTGATCTGGACCAAAACCTTTATTGCACAAGTAAGCCATATAATCAGTATCTTACATAATGAGAAAGTGAAAAAAAAATTAAAGTTAACACTCTCACACCTTGGAGGAATAGCTATCAAGTGCAGATACGCTTCTTCATTGACCTGTCGGATACTTCTCATCTCACTCTCCCATTTCTGAGGGTGGGTTGTTGTTGCTGCCCTCCACATAAGCTTCTTGAGGTTCTTTCCTGGGAACTTTTTTCTGAAATTGGCATACAAATGCCTTACACAAAATCTGTGAGCTACTCCAGGTAAGAGATTTTGCACAGCTGGTAACAATCCCTGTCAATGTGAATGCATTATCATGTGAACTTTATTTGAAAAGCAATAAAATAACATGATAAAAGACTAAAGACATACCTTTTGTTGATCAGATACCAAGGTCAGTGAAGAACACACCTCAGTTCCACCTAGGTCTTCAATGAGTAGCTCCATAAACCATGTCCAAGTGTCTTTATTCTCAACCTCAACTACGGCATATGCCAGTGGCATCATTTGATCATTTGCATCTCGAGCGACAGTAGTTAGCAGCTCTCCACAGTATCTACCTTTTAAAAAGGCTCCATCAAGGCCAATGATTGGCCTGCATAAGACAAAGCTATCTTTGCATGCCTTGAAACATGCATAGAACCTCAAAAAGATTTTTTTTTCATCATTTTCTTCAACAACAACCTTCACAGTGGACCCTGGGTTCCTTGCTAATAATTCATGAGCGTAATCATAAAGTCTACAATATTGCATTTTGAAAGACCCTTCCACTTCGTCTGAAGCATATGCTTTGGCCCTGTAAGCCATATTTTTAGATATAGCTATGTTCCATTTCCTACTTAATTTATCTTTAATATCAACTCCCTTAACATTTGGATTCTCTCTCACTGTTTTTACCAGTTTTTTACTTAGCCATTTCGCATTGAACACACCCAACTTGTGCTCCCTACTGCAGGTGTGTCTGTCCACCACAGTCCTCAGTTGCCATGTATCTACTACCTCCATGTAAGCAAAATCTTTTGCACCAACACACTTAAGCCTTATTCTCTTCTTATCATTTTTCATAAATTTCAGATTTCTTCCATTCTCTAGTGCATATGTTTTAATGCCATCCATGATGTCTTCTTTCTGTCCAAAATATGTTCCCACCTCCCACTTAAAATCAATCATATTCTTTGGCATATTAAATGTTATAAATTTTCCATATCCCTCTTCAACCTCTTCGTCATCACTTTCTTCATCACTTATCTCAAGAGATATTAGGTCCTCTGATTCCCACTCATCATTAATGTCATCACTAATGTCATCATCTTCCAACTCTGGATCAGACAGAACACTGCAATCAACATCCATCTTACCACAAGTATCATCATCTCGGTATTCACACTCGATATTTATGTCTACTAAACCATCCATACCACTAACCTCACCACGATCTTCATCTGATGAACACCATTCACGAACTTCTACTTCTATGTTACCCTCGACAACATCATTTGCTTTTGTCCTCTCATCATGTGCAACATCTTCACTTTCTTCATCACCCTCATGCATCTCAGGTTGAACTTCCTCAACCCCTTCATCAACATCATGCATCTCCGGTTGTTGAACATCCTCACCCCCTTCATCACCCTCATTTATCTCAGGTTGAACATCCTCAACCCCTTCATCAACATCATGCATCTCAGGTTGAACATCCTTAACCCTTCATTAACATTATGCATCTCAGGTTGTTGAACATCCTCAACCCCTTCATCAACCTCATCAATCTCATGTTGAATATCCTCACCCCCTTCATCAACCTCATCAATCTCAGGTTCAGCATCCTCACCTCCCTCATCAATATTATATTCAATCATTTGAATGACATCAGCTTCAGACACAAGGTGCACAACATACAAATGAACCTGCCATTTAACTTAGCTAAATTCAACATATGCATGGCTCCTACGTCATCACTCAAAGGTTCTAGCTTATTATCTAAAACAGGACCACATCCAACAGAATAAAATAAATCCTTAAATCCATTATACCCAAGTGCTTTAAGTACACTCAATACTACAAAGTAATTCCACTTGTCAGGGTCAAAAAACATAGTAGCATTTTCCCCTACATACTTTAGGCAACCATCGTTAACCAATTTCCCCCCATGATGAATCACAACCTTTATATCATCCTCCATAACAGACAAGATTATGATTCTACACCTATAATTTAACGTAAAAAGACAAATAACTTTAATGAACTGAAAATGACAACATATAAGGATATTTAACTATGGGGGACAACCGGGACCACAATGTCGTGCAACACTTTACAACGACAACCCAACCCCACATTACAAAAAGCTTCAGCATATAAAAACAACATCCACCGAATATTAAATTCATGTCTATGTATAGAATGTCACTAACCTGGAACGAAGATTGACACCACCACCGCTTCAGATAAACGCTTTTGGTCTTCGCGATTCACCTCGACCCTCCTAAATGCAACCCTTAAACAAATTACGAAGCTCAAATGGCCTAATTTCCCTCCTCACTATGGACTTGGACTGCTACTGATTCACTCAGCTTCACAATCTCTTCCCAATTTCAAAACGCTGATGCTTCTGAAAGCCCTAATTTCCCAAACCCTAATTTATAAATGTTTATGAAATCCCCAATTTTAAAATTATTTTTTGCAAAAGGGCACGTGAGTAAAAACAACCAGCCAAGACACTCTGTGTAGGACACGTATTACATATTACACACGTCACCCAGACAGCACAACAAAAACTTGACGGGGTTAAGTTCATTTAACGGCGATGGCTCAATTGAGTCAATTTTACACTATTAAGGATCAAATTGGGAGAAAAAATAAAACGGGGATACAACTGGAAAAAAGTTACGAAAATAGGGACCTTTGAAGAGGTTTAACCTTCTTTTAATTTCTTATTGAGTGATAATTAGGAGTTTCTTGTTCTTTTAAAACCGTAATTCAATTTTTGTCAAAGCTATAAAATTTAATTTTGATCTTTTATCTAAATAAAAGTAATACATTTTTGTTTTGGTAACACTTAACATTATTTTCAGAACAATCGTATTTATTATATTAGTACTCTTAATTTGAACAAATGAAATCAGCTCGATTAAAGTAACTTTTAACCGTAGATATCATATTTGTTTTTAGTATTTGTAATAATAATAAGGTCTTCTTTAATTTTCCTTGCAATCATATTCTTGCTTTTTTAATCCAGATTTCAATTTCAGTTCGAATGTAAAGATTAATTTGTTATAGATATATAGTATATGGTTTTTACTTATATTATAATTATAACGTATTTATATATTTTATCTTTTATCGAGAAAAAACTTCACTAATTTTTTCTTGTCACAAACATTATTAATTATCACATAAAGTAAAGTCTTACCGTCATTCCTAAAATAACTATAAAATTAAGTTTTATATATAAACATCCTACACCAAAACTATTCACAAATTAAAACTCTAAAGATAACTACTTCGCAGCATCACCTCCATCCAAAGTCTGCTCCAGAGACACCTCATCTTCCTCTGCTCACAGCTACAGAATGATCATAGCAAAGAGAGAAAATAAGGAAAACATACAATACAAACACAGATAGAAGGGTAAGCTAGGAGAAAAACAAGAATTGATATATGAATACAATTAAACTTTCAAATAAGATAAACAACAAACATATCAAATCAAACTAACTTTGTATTTAACCACCTCTTAACTTGACCATTCAGATTAATATGAATATGTAGTTATGGCAGTTCGTGCACTTGTTGTGGTGAAACAGCTGACCCATCTCAAGCTAGCACACAAGGTTAGTCTGTTATCACTCACATTAGGCCAAGGAAAAGCCCCTAGGCTAGGACCTCCTGCTATTCTCACGACATGCATCTCTCTCTACTTGAGAACAGGTGACCATTAGAATGTCAGGATGAACTCCAAGACTGAGCTTCCCGTATTTATACTTACAAACTTTAACAAGTACCATTGAGAAATTTCTCCTTGGAATTCTCTTCCACATCATTGAAACAATAAACCTTACTTTGATACTCATACATAGTCATACATCATCCATAAACAAATCAATTTCATTACTCCAACCAGTAAAGAACAAAGAAGAAAAGAATACATGATAATCTGGAACAATCGCTCAACGCACACACTTGTTGAGCGACCACAAACTTTATTCGCACAACGACCCTGCTCATTGTGCGAATCCACTGACAGTGCCCCCAACCTCCAAATCACTCGCTCAGCGACCCAACTCGTTGAGCGAATTAAACTACCAGTGGTACCAGACCCCAACTTATCGATCAATGCCTCAACTAGTTATGTGAAAGTCTAGATAGTGGTCCAGACCCCTAACTCACTCGCTGAGCGCACCCAATAAAACTCAAAGTGCTCCCAAACCTCAACCAGTCGCTCAGCACACCTTCTCGCTGTGCGAATCATCAAACAGTGAGTCAACCTCCACAACCACGTCGCTCAGCGAGTCTGCATAATCTGCAACACAAATCTGTAGAATTTACCCAACCTCCCTAGACTTCACCAATTCAAACTATTTTCTCCAACATTTAATCCTCCTAGATTGTGTTTTTTATTCAATTGAACTTAACCAAGGGTGTCTAGACCTCCTTAACCTCATTCTAAAATTATTATTAACCAATTCCCCCTTCAAAACACACAATTCATCAACTTAGGGACCCAAATCACATTCTACTTCTTTAGGCACAATTTTGAACAATTAAGGGTTCTAGAAAGTCCCAAATGACTTACCTAAACTATTATAACTGACCATTTGAATGCCCAACACCCAAATCAAAATTTCACTACTCGACTTCCTCAAAACTCACCCAAAATCTAATGTAGACAATGCTTACTCATCACTAAACCTTCTTATCACAAATTTCAAACATACAATACATTCTATCACAATCCAAACATCATTCAATTTTGTTCATAAACACCATTCATTAAACCATACTCAAAGATAGTTAATTTAAACATGAAACGTTTACTTTAAAACCTAAATTCCATTCAAATAACACAATACTCATAAATTCATCACACATACAAACTTAATTACAAATTAAAGTAAATCTAGCTTCCCTTACCTTAACTTAACAGCTCAAGATCCTCTAAACGCTTTGTCGATTACTTGCGGTACAAGAAATTTCTAGAAAACCTACAATTCACCGATTGATGATTGAAGAACAACTTTAGAATCACAACTAAATTGAGAATCTAGAAAGAGGAACACTTGATTCATGCAAAACAAAGTTGTTTTACATAATCAAAACCCTTAACGACTAAGAAAAGGGGTTTACCACTTACTTGCTCGATTCAACAAATTAATCGGTCAGTTTGGTAGCCCTCAACGCCAGGATCGCCTAGACACTTCCTGATCGTCGAACAAATGACTCAAGAGTGAGAAAGAGTAGAAAGAAGTGAGAGAAAGCAAAGAAGATAGTGTTTTAGAGAGATAGAAATATTTTAGATAATGAATTGAGCTTTAGAAAATTCTATTTATATTATAAGATTATTTTAAAATAAAATACTTGGTCTTATTTTAATACACTTATCTACTCTAGTACTTTATTTTCTAACTTCCTATCAGCCATCTAATAGGATTATAATGTTAACATTTTGCTTATAAGATCAATTTCTATATTAGAAAAGGATGAATATTCAAAATTATGATTTGTTGTTTAATTTTATTCAATAAATAATTTTCTTTTGGTGTTGTGACTCTTTACTATAAAGAATGAGTAATATAAGAACATAAAATATCTATAGGATTTGTTGAAACTTGTTGGGATTTTACAAGATTATATTTTATGTTTAAATGTTTTTTTTCTCTAAGTTAAGTGATAATAGTATTGAGTTTAGACTCCGCTTTTAAAAGTGTAGAAATTGAATCTCTATTTTATCAAATTTGTTTAACTTCTGTCCTATTCGTCTACCAATGTTAAAATTGATAACGATCAAAACACCGTGGAGCTGATCTGTAAAAAAAAATGTTGACGTGGCATTTAATGTAATATCTGTGACTTTTTGCAAGTCTAACTCCTTCTTCTTCTCGTAGAAAGACCCAATCGTGACGGCATGGAGAGGGTGTGACTTTGAAGGCGTCTTCGTATTCTCCAGGTGGCTCGCGGCGGCACGTTAGCCATTCTTCCTCTTCTCCTTTCTTCTCGGTTCAGGTCAGTTTCACGTAGGGAAGGGAGGCCGACGCAACTTCGTCTCTGCGGCGTGACGGTCCCCGTTCGTGGGGGTGGCAGCAGTGGCGTCACCGTAAGGTTTCGACTCTGGCGACTTCGCAGTACAGGGTTTTGTGCTCGCTATTGGCGTGTCTCGCAATTTAGGGTTCCATTTGAAGATTTGGGGGTTTTCTGTTCTCGTTTTAGATTCTGATTTTGGGATTGAGTTTTCTCTGTTTTCCTCTGCAGGTGGTGGTGCAGTGATTTGGGATCCTTGATTCTGTGATTAGGGTTTTTGGAATTGGGAATCTGATTTAGGGCAGCGATTCCGCAACACTTTGGAGATTTTGGTATATTGGAATATGATTCCTGCTAGTTTTTTTCCCTTGAATAATTTAGTTTCAAAGGAAGGATTTTTAGTTTCATGATTGTTCTTCATAAATTTGTATTTTTGCGTTTTGGGTTCCTTTGATTTGTGGATCTAGGGTTTCTTGGTGGTTGGCAAGTGGCGACAATGGAAGGTTGGCCATGGTGGTTGTTGGTGGCTGGCAAGTGGCGTCAATGGAGGGTTGGCCATGGTGGTTGTTGGTGGCTGGCAAGTGGTGTCAATGGAGGGTTGGAGGATGCCGTCATGGGATCATGGTGGCAGCCAAAGGTTTCCCAATTTACATACACGTAATCAAAAGTTTCACTGCCACTTTAATTGATTTTACGTTAACAAAATTCCACGTCAACATCTTTTAACAGATCACTTCTACAGTAATTTCATAGTTAACAATGTTAACACCGTTAGATAAATAGAATTGAAGTATTGAAGTCAGTAATTTCATCGTTAACAATGTTAACACCGTTAGATAAATAGGATTGAAGTATTAAAGTCAAACAAATTTGATAACATAGGAATCTAATATCTACATTTTTTAAATTTTTAAAATCGAGAATTAAATTGAATATTATCACTTAACTAAGAAAAAAAAATTTAAAGCTTCAGGTTTTATGTATGACAGTGGCCACGGCTCTCGAAAGTTTTTACATTTAATGTTTTATATATATATTTTAGAATTATATTCATATACTATTATATTATTTATATTAATTTTTTTAAACTTCACGCACAGTTGTCCTCTTTTTCTGTTTTTTCTTTTTGTTTTTCTCTCCTGCACCTTCATCTCTTTCTAACCTCTTCCTTTCTATCTTAATTTTCATTTTCAATCTCTTATCCTTTCTAAAATTAAATTATACGACAGTAAAATTAAAGAGTTAGAAATATTTTGTATCTACCAATTTTTTTTTTCTTTTAAGTAATTTATTTTTTACTTTTTTTAACAATTTATTTTAATTTTATATGTGATACTTGTCTATTATATATCATTGAAGAGTGGTAATTTTATTCTTTTCTAAAAAGATGGTATGATAAAAAGTAAAAGAATTGATTTTTTTTTTTCAATGAAAAGACTTGTAATGAACATAAAAAAGATGCATTTACAAATTTAATAATAGCTTTTTACGATTATTTTATAATACGATAGTGGATGTTAATCATATTTTTTATATATATTTTATTCTCATGTGCTTGTTTTGAGTAGACAAAATAAATACAAAAACTAAAGTTTTTTTTAAATAGAAAAAATAATTTATATATAAAAAATCGAATTTGGCACCCTAAAATTTTTTGTCTATATCACCGTAAAGCTTAAGAGAAATGTTTCATGTTATACTGACGCATCAATATCATAACTAATCAATAAGTTTAAACTTAAAAATAATTGTACATCGAATAATATTTGTAATTCCATAATATGATTATTGTATTGTATACATCTAAGTATTCCTCAGATATGATAGTATAGAACTTGCTCTTAGCGAAATATATGTCGGTCTATTAAGTTGATATGTACATAATCCACACCTATTTGACCAGGACAAGGTCATGTGAACTAGACTGTTAGTTAAAATAATCCATAATTAAGGTAAGTGGGAAATTAAATCAAGATTAACATGTAATTCGATTATGTGGCTCAAGCCCATCCAGGTAAGGATTCATGAACAATACTATAAATAACACATTCAACAACGTAATTAATTACGTTCATTATTACAACATTAATTACCTTATGAACCACTTCCTGATTTGAGAGTTAGAGTGTCTTTTGCAGGCACACAACTCCCTATCAGTTGAGAGAGGACGTGTACTCTTGAGGAGGATGAATACCCTTGAACTTGAAGGCTTGGAACATTTGTCGAATTCTTCACAGAATATACTTGGCTTTGTAAGAACAATTGGCGCCCACCGTGGGACTGACTTATATTATATGAAGACAAACGTTCATGGTGCCTATGAGAAATAGCATGCCTAGAGCGGAAGAAGCAAGACTCTCCTCAGCCGATATAGTCACCATCTTAGAAGCCTAGGTGAACACGAAACAGGAGTTTGCTGAGTTCAATAAAAAGAGAGTTGAAAAGATGGATGTGTTAAGGTAGTAGAACACTAGACTAAAAAGGAGGGTGGAGGCTGAAGATAAGAAGATAAGGGAAAGGAGAAGGAGACTTCCAAGATCGTTGTCCTGGTGGACAAAATCCCATTTTACCGATGCACGACCAATGAGAATGAGGGAGAAATTGGTTATAAGACTGGACGAGCAACTAACGCCTACTTGGTAGCAAGATGAGCTCACCCAAACCTCTTCGTCGGCGACATCATAAATACTCCTCTCCCTAAGCAGTGTAATTGCTATGAAAGCCTTTCTAGCATCTATCTCTAGATAGTTGTCTAGACCGAGTTTACTCACTCCTATTTGAATATCATTTACTGCTACTGGCTCCTAGACAACTCGTCTACTCCGAGTTTAGCTCAATTGTTATAAGCACACTTGGTGTTTGCTTATAAATACAAATTGAACAGACTCTCATAGAGAGGATTACAAATCAATTTGTAACCTCATGAGATTTCTTCTCTTAAGTTGAAGAGTGTTAGAAGATATAAACTCATGAATTTCTTTCTCTCTCTTCTTCTTCACTTTTCTCTTCTTCTTTCTCTTTTTCTTTTCCTTCTTCTTTCCCTTCTTTTTTTTCTTCTCCTTTCTCTTCTTCTTTTTACTCCTTTCATTTTGGAAGCATCAAACGTTATAGGCTTGAAGATATGGTGGAAGACTAGATGAGATGATAGTTTTCTCTCCATATTTTTTCTTATTTGAGCTTGCTTTCATCATATATGTTAGGTTGAAGCGTATCAGATGATATAAGCTTTGAGATGAGAAAAAGTTAATGAATAGTGATCTTTCTTAAGCATACTCTCTCTCTCTCTTTCTTTTCTTTTCTTTCTCTTATCCACCTCTTCCATATTTTTGCTTCAATCACTCTTCTACATCTTTTTAATAGTAATGACTTTCTTCTCTTTACTTGATTTTCTTTATATAAGCTCTCTTGAGAGATGGGTGTTAAATGCTAAGTTGATTTTACAAGAATAGGTAGTCTTTAGGTGGGAAGTCAGTGTTTAGTCTTTTCCGTAGAGGTATAGTGCTTTATCAAAGTTTACATTGAATAGTAGCTTGTACGACTTTGTCAGAGTAGAATTCTTCAAGTGATTTAATTTAGAATGTTATTTGCTTCTCTCGACATCTTTGTGCAACGTGTGCAAATATTTTGATTAATCCTTTGTGTATTCCTAGTTTGCACAGATAACAAAGACAAGGTATATAAGAAAAATATCACTTTACAGTACATGCATTAAATGTTTTGAATGTTTATAGATGTTAATTTGTATTGCTTGTTCAAAACATCTTTCATATGTCCTATCAATAATTAATTCATTGTTCAAGAAATGTTAGACTATGCGTAGCATATTGACAATAGAAGATTGTGAGGCAT
The DNA here is from genome assembly GCA_036885675.1 of Vigna mungo. NCBI lineage: Eukaryota > Viridiplantae > Streptophyta > Magnoliopsida > Fabales > Fabaceae > Vigna > Vigna mungo. Next base: position 18,721,692 of record CP144700.1, on the reverse strand, counting down.
TACACTCTTTATGAAAAGCTATTTTTGATGTATAATTTTAGCACGCTTTTCATTGGTCGATACTCTTTATAAGAGACTTTTGCTTACTACACTGCTTTTTTATGTAAAACATTAAGTTTCAATGTTTTTATGATTCTCAATAATAGATATTTCTATTAGAAAGCTTGAGAACATATCCTATTGTTTTGCACATATTTAAAAAATGGTTCATTCATGAAATATTTTTCTTTTCATCTCTTCATGAGTAGAAACCCTTAGGCATATTGTCTCTAAAACTTTTTGTGCAAGCTTTTCGTATTGATCAAATACTTCCTATTATTAGTGTGTTAAACAATATAGATTTTAAAGAAACGTTGTTCCTGTATGTTCTTATTTTGAGAGTACTTTGTATTAGTGCTTGGATAATTTTCATAGCTTCTCGTATAAGACCATAGGTTTTCATTTGATTTGAGTAAATGCTTAGACGTATCAGGTCAAGTAGACATTTATCTTTCTAAAAAGATATTTCGTTTAATATTTATTGTTAAACTTCAAAATTTGGGTTGTTAGACGGTCTAGTTTCTTTAGACGATCTTGTCTTAACACTTTATTTCATTTTGATGTTTAACAAATACTTATGCTAAATGAAATATGTTTCAAGATGATTTTGAAAATGTTTGCTTATGTTAGGATTTTTCTGTTTTATTGAGTCAATGTATACTTCAAGTATGCTCCCCCTTAATCCTAGCTCCCCATGAATTGTTTGATCTATCATACTATCTTACTTTATTCTTCTTCGTATGCTCTCTTACTACCTATGGTTTCCAAAAAGATTTAGCGTCTCAATTCTTTAAACTAGATATGCTACGAATGATTTATGACTTTTAAAGTCATCATCATTCGATTGGATGAATGCGACTAAATTATTAGGACAACTAGATATAAGACACAAAGATATTAAATCATCAGGATCAACCAATCAAAGTCAATGAGTAAATATCCAACGCAATGAACCAATAGTTGATAATTAAGTGACTAGTGCAATGCTGAGTTACAAGTCGTTTAACACATTTTCTCCTATTTTTCTCCCCTTTATTTGATGAACATCAAAAAGGTGGAAACAAAGATATTTACAGCCCGGAGGATGGTGGTGGTGGTTGGTCTGTTTTTGGGAAGGATTTAGGCAAGGGCAGTTTTGATAGTGGTTAGGAGGGTTTGGGAGTTGATTTGTTGTTCTTCCTTGTTTGCTTGAAACATTGCAGTCGTTCTTGCTTCTTGTTGTGCATTGTTCTTAGAAATCAGTTGACAAACATGGGTGAGGATATCTTGAGGAGTTAAATCAGTGGGTGGAGAAGAAAAAGAGGTGTTTGCAGATATGGTGGCTAACGATTATGGTTAAGAGGTTGAGATTATAGGTTGATATGGGGAACTAGGTAGTTGGATAATTGGATCAGGGTTTTTGGTGATTGGGCTTGGTGTTTGTGGAGGTGGAGAGTAGATGACTATAGCGGTTTCCCTTGGAATTTCTTCTTCATAGGTTGCGTTAGATATTGCAAGAGGTGACGGAGGTTGGGCAAATGCATCATTAGAGAGTTCTTCTTCCATGGATTGAATGACGACTTGTTTAAGTGATGAGTTGATGGTTGATGGAGGATTATAGTGTATCTCCGTTAATTCCTTTAACCCAGCTTCCACAGATGGTACTTCACTGATAAAAGGATGTTGTAAGTACCACCTGGTCTCTTCTTCTGCTGTTGTGTGTAGATCAATCATCACCTTGGATACAGAAAATTGTGTGACAACTTGACTCAAACCATCTTCAAATGCTTGAGTTTCTCGAATGACAAGCATTAACGAAAATGTTGGTATAGTTGGAAACTCTTTCAGGAGGCGTAGACCATGTGCATTATTGCTTACCAGGTAGCATTAGAATCATCAAAATGATGAATTCTACATGGTTCTACTATGCATTAGCCAAGTGGGATGATGCCTTCCCCAAATTCTTCAATAGAATGGTTGCTAAACGATGCATGATTTTGTTGAGACTTGTCTGTGTGGGTAAAGATGGACTATTTGCAGTACAAATAAGGGTCAAATTAAGTGTAAGAGGCATCAACATACCATTTCTTCTTTGAATTGGCCAGAATGGGTTTGGTAGGAGCTAGCCATGTATCCTTGATGACTTCAATTTTCTTCATCTTCAGTGGCCTCTTATCAATAGCTTGTAGACAAGGTGAAATCATATCAGGCACCACGAGTACTTGCTTGATTTGTTTGAATGATGCTTAATTTTGGTTCAACAGCATGAAAAACATTTGTTTGCAAAAATCTGGATGTAGATCCAATATAGGATGATCAACAAGCACATGAGACACCTTTGATAGTGGACCAAAGGGATAAGAATCTTTTTCCACATAGATTCCCATAGATGACGAGCTTTGGGCACTCTCCAAAGATCGTTTGAGAGATAGTTGAAGCTCTTCATTGTCTTTATCACTTTGTGCAGGTGGTTGAGATGAGGTAGTAGGTTTAGATTATTGGCTTTGGGTTTGATAATTGGACGTGTAACAGTAGTGGTTCCTAAGGGTAGTTTGTAGGGTGGCATGCATGAAAGATTGGAATAGTGCTCACGTGTCCATGTGGGTATGTGTAAGTGAAAGGTAGCATATATTGACAGGTTTCTGTAGGCTTTAGTGGCTTGATAAATTTGATCATTGGGGTATGAGATGGATGATGTATTACATTGCTCAAGATGGCGTTGAATAGGTGGGAAAATAACTAGGTTGTTATGAGTGTAAAAATAATATTTTAGTACGTAGTCAGGGTGGTCTGCTAAGGTTAGGAGAGGGAAGGGAAGTAGTGTGCGAGGCTTGGGTGTTTATTTTTCAGATATAGGTACAAAGGTGAGAAATATGGTGTGAGTAAGAGTAGGTTATGTCTCTTATTCTAGGGGAGTCTGGTATTGTGCTATTTGTTGGGGGAAAGGTTTGTGTTTGGTTTGCATGAGGTAGTGACAAAGGATGACACAGTGGTAGGAACATCTAAGGTAATCTCTTCAAACGTTGCCTGGACTGTTCGTTTAATGGTTATTCTTTTCCTTTTTAAGGAGGGATAACAATGGTTACCTCTTTAGAGGTAGTAGGGCGCCTCTTAGCATGTCTTTGAAGCTCCTTCATAGGAAGTCCATCATTAGAGTAGTCGGATTCTTCAGGATGATTGTTAGTAGAAGAAGACATTTTCAATTTCTTAGCCTTCTTCATCTTGGACACTACTGGTCGAGTTTGTTTAGTGGATGCTCCACTCTTACACATTTGAACCTATTCAACAAGCGTAGTGGACTGCTCATTAGATGAAGATGCGGTGGAAGAGTACATAGATTGTTCACTCTTATTTGCCTTTTCCTTTTCTTTCTCCTGTAGTTTCTTTCCATCAAATCTTGTTAGATTTTACGAGCTCTTAATTCTAGTCTCATGGCAATTATTATCTTGATAAGACCTATAATCTAGAGAGTCTTCTTTTACTCTAGATCCATGTGAAGTGGTGTCAATTTGTTTTGCCTAGCATTGACAATTATTTGTACATTGAGTAGGGAAATTTTAAACTTCTTTGTCTCAAATTGCTGTTGTTGAACTTCTGTCCTCGGAGAGGCACCACTCAATAGTATATTGTTTTTGACAAAGACAAGAATGCTTGGGGAAAACAGGTTCTCAATGACCCTTTAGTTGGAAATTGTCTTGTATATTAGAGTGGTACGATAAAAGTTCAACACTCGTTCAGTTAAGCCCATGTTGGATCGAAAGAGATTGACAAAGATTATATGTGGCAGATTGAATGAGAGGCCAGTCATCATGTGGTAGATAGTGAATTTGCCTAGTTCAATGACATGATCTTATTTTGATCCTTTGGATAATTTGCATAGCTTCTGATATAAGTTTTAATTTGATTTGAGTAAACACTTAGACGTATCAGGTCAGGAAGGCACTTCTCTTTTTGAAAAGATATTTCGTTTAATGCTTAGTAGTACTCGCCTTTGGGTTATCCTTGAAGTACCAGGGAAACACTACAAGGAGGGTTGAATAGTGTTAATGGAAAAAATCTTTTCGCAACACTTCTGATATAACACGTTTGGCAAGTTTTGGATTTGTCAAATGAATGCTTAAACACTCGACTTTGAAAATGATGATAAAAGATAATTGCTTTCAACGTGCTATTCAGAACATACAGTGTAGTGTTTGTAAGAACTTCCTCAGTTGAATAATAATCGTTTAGTGTAAAAGGTTCTTGTATTTAGAAATAAAAATGCAGCTACAGGTTTTATAAGAGAAATGTTTAGACAAGAAGTAAATAACAATTGCACAAATATTTGTATACTAGTTCACTCCAACTGAGCTATGTCCAGTCTCCTTCGCAAATGGTTCCACCATAATCTTCAACAAGATTACAACTGAGTATTTAGGGTTTAGGGTTTAAACATTAAGCATTTAATGTCATTTAATGCTTGCTCAAAACAACAAAGTGCTTTTTGTTTTCTACCGTTGAGGTAGCGTTTAACAATTAAGCTTTTCTTCTAAAGATACCGAGTGTTGAGTAAGAACTTCATCGTTGGACGAAGTAACAATTTTAGCTCATGGTATTGTCTAGACTGATGTAAACACCTTTTGTGATTTTTCATTTTTAAAGCAATAGCGTTTAAGATGTTGTGTTTTCTTTTTGCGATTTAGGTTTAAGCTTTTAGAGTGTTTTTTTCGAAGACACTATCTTGACACTTCTTCATTTTCCCAAGAGTTCAACTGAATACCCATTGGGTAATAAGCTTACGCGTTTAGCCTAACTCTCTTAGACGTTTTGACTTATTAGACATTTAACATTGCGTCTAGGTGTTTTGATTTGGGTGTTCTTATGTTTTCTATACTCCTAAGAGTTTTCCTAAGGCTTTTCTATGTTGGGGATTTTGAGCCTAAGTTTTATGTTTCATCCTATGGTATTTTCAGATTCTTATTTCGTTTAATGTGATTTAGTTCAATTTCAAAACATGATATTGTTTAAACGTGTAGACAATTTTGTCTTAACACATGATAGTATAGGACCTTCTCTTGGCCTAATACATGTCGACCTACTAAGTTGAGATGTACCCAGTCCACACCTATTCGATTAGGACGAGATCTTGTCAACTAGATTGTTAGTCATGGTAATCCACAATTTAGCTAAGGAGTAAATAGTTAATCTAAAATTAATAGGTAAATAGGTCACATGGCCTAGACCCACTTCATGAAAGTTAAAGTTGCTTCCATGGAGATAATGCGCTTGGATGCGAAAACATGAAATGATGAACGAAACTATCTTAATGAACTTAGAATAAAGAAAACCTACAAGATTGGCAAAATATCCCTATATCATTTCGAAGTTAATTGTACAATGCTTGGAAGATCCTAATTATAGAGTTGAGGAGTAAACCCAAGTCTCAAAAGATGAAAATAGATACAAGAAATCTTGAACTGAAAAACTCTATATCTTTCCTTAGGTGCATGTACCAAGTCAGTTGTCACATCCATGTACCAAGTTAGCTTTCAATGTGTTGAGATTGTTGACAACACAATTTCTATATCACTCTAGTTTTTTATGATGACAACACATTGCTTAATAATACGCATATGTTGTTGTTGAATTACATGTTCTTATGCTGATTGATTGTTATATCTGTTGAACATGTTTATGTACTGTGTTACATGTTCCTATGTTGATTGATTGATATATCTGTGGAACGTGTTTATGTGCTTTAGGTGCTATGTGCAATGCATCATTACATATGTTTTACTGCACATATTTTAAAGCTGAAAGCCACAAGCACTTTCATGAACTTATCACTGTGTGACAAAGCTATAGTGCAATCGACTACATTATTAATAGATTTGACTATGCTAAAATATTTGTACAGATTTTGAGAATCAGTGCTTTGTGAAATTTTGAGAAGAAAAGAATTTCAAAATGTTTTGCATGTTGAAGTCGACTATGTGCGCCACACATTCGACTGTGTTTGTTGTCTGTTTTGAAATTATGTTATGCTCTTGCACTCTAACAGCTATATTTTCAAAAGTTAGTTGAGCATTGATGACTTGGTCAACTGTATTAAATGTGTTTTGTTTTTGGTTGACTATATGCTACCAGGTTGACTGATATGTTATAACTGTCATAATCTAGTAAACTGATTTAGTGGCGTATTCGACTGAGAGACTATCTGATTAACATAAATTTATAAATAGGCTGAACACGAATATGTTCAAAGACTTTTGATGATCTAAAAATTTCATTTCTGTTTCAGATTGAATTCTCTGTTTTAAGAGCTCCAAGAATTCTCCAAGAAGACGGTGCTGATCTTTCTTGAAAGAGATTCAAAGGTAGATTGACTGCGCACACATTAATTGATCATATTCTGCACAAAGAAGGTGTTTTTGGTTTGATCACGTTGAGGCTTGACATCCTTGAAGACTACTGCATATTTTCTGGCTTGGCATCCGTGAAGACTGATGTTTTAGACCTGTTGATTATAGGGGATAGTTCACTTTGAGGATTGTTCAAAGTGGTGATTGGCAGATTGTAGAAGAGAGGACATCTTGCTGCAAGTCTTGCTGTTTTTGTTGCCTATAGTTTGGTTAAGGGTTAGAGAGGAGATTTATATTTTTGACGTGGAGGTCTTCTATAAATTCCTTGTTGTAAAAACCACAACCATTATAGTGCATTTGCTTCTTAGGTTGCAAGACATTGGATGTAGGCATTGTTGGCCGAACCAGTATAAAAACCAGCGTTTGATTTTCTCTATCCCTGCACTTTTACTTTACAGTCGACTCTACATTTAACGCAGTCAACTACGTTTTTCCGCTGCATACGAATTTTCATTACTTGCATTTCAAGAAAGTTCAAAAAGTTTCATACTTTATTTCAAGATTGCGAAAAGAATTTGTTTTTGATACAACACCAATTCACCCCCCCCCCCTCTTGGTGTAAAAACGAAGCCTACCTGTTCTCCAACACAATGCATGCATCTTTCCTTGCTTAATGGGCAAGTTTACAAGATGCGTTTGGTCCATATGCATTGTTCTAAGGTTACTTAAGGCCCAAGTTGTCCTAAATAACCCCTTAGCTCACATGGTTACTCAATAGTCAAGCTAAAAGTCTTAAAACTACAAATTTATAGATGCTGCATGATTTAATTGATTATGGTACTTACATAATCGATTAAATTCTTCAAACTTCTAAAATATGGCCAAAATACAATGCCCAAAAGAAATATATGCTTGGCCCAAATACAAGGTCTAAAGAAAATACTTATTACATAAAGAAAAGAATAATCATCCACAAAATATACTACTCCTTATAATATTTACAATCAAAGAAAAGGATTAGGTCTTTCCACTGGCCCATGTTGTATCTCCTATGGATTTCTATCAAGTCTTCTTCTTCTTCATTTGTCCCACATTCATGTTATGTTGAATATTGTGGCTGATACTTCTGTCTAGCTTTACTCATTAAATCAATAGATTGTTAATCTTCTCCTTCTTCATTTGTCCCACATCCATGTTATGTTGAATATTGATTGTAAGTATGTACATATGATAGGATGTTTTTTGTCAAACCTTATGTCTGCATTGAGAGGAACAATTTATTCCTAGTATTGGATTAGGAGTTTAGGTGTTGGGGTGATGTTTATTTAGAAAGCTGAGGTGCATTCTTTTTCACACACATCATATAGTGCTCTTTTTTCTAGGTGCTTTGAGGTTTACTTTGTTTGTGAGCTCTTTTGAAGTTACACTCATACACATTTCTTTATTTGCGCTCATCTTATCTGTCATCTAGACTCATGCTATACAATCTAGAGATTCTTTTTTGTAGTACATATAAGTGTGAACTTATGGACTAGATTAACATACATAGAAAACAAAAGAGAAACTTTGTCACAATTTCTTGAACTTGTGGAATTTTGAACATAATTTTATCTATTTTGTCTTTCGAAATCTGTTTTGTGTTGCTTGTAGATAAACTTATTATAATTATTTATAGTAGGTTATGATTGTTATTTTCTCTCTGTAGTAATTTTGACCTTTACTTTTTTTTTCGTTTGTATAAAGTTTAGAATACTCCAAGTATTTATTCATTTTATCACTACAAAAAAGAAGGGATTTACCCAACCCCCAAATCCCTCGGTAAAGACAAAAAGCCATCAGTAAAGTATAATTACCGACGACCTTGCGACGGCCAAAAAGCTGTCAGTAATATGCCTACCTTACATTTCTAATGATAAAATCATCTTTTTGAATTTTGTTCTCATCATGGTCTTGTTTGATGTTATAACCTTGGTAGACTGAAATGAAAATAAAGAGGAGGACGAGGAAATTCAAAGAGCTCTGGCAGCTTCTATGGAAAGCATGAAATAATCAACTGCTATGGCTGATATAGATAATAAAGATGTTGATGTTGTAGTCCATGGGCAAGAAACAACCTTGGCCAAGAGGCCTACATATCCACCCCTGCCTGAGGAACCCAAGGCTAAAAGAACCCAAGCCTTGCCAACTCTATGATTTCGGTGACTTGGGACTGAGTTCGTGTTCATTACCGGGTTAAATTTCTAGACTGAGAACTTCAGATTGGTGATTCCCATCAATATGATCCCTTTTTCATCTTTTAATGAGGATGTTTATGTTCAAAGAAAAGGTTATTATTCACTCTTTGTGTATAGACCACGAATCTGAATGATGGGTTAAACGAAGTTAATGGAAATATATTAATGTTGTTAATATCCTCTCAGACTACAACCAATCATAACATTCAACATTCAACATTCAATTACCACAACCAATCACAACTTACAAACATCAAACATCAGCCGGATTGAAATTACATTGCAAATAGGCATTTTCATACTTAATAAAACTAACCTAGTTCGATTTGCAGAGAACGAGATGACTTATTCGTCCAAGCCCAGAGCTGCGCCAAACCTCCACCTCGTTGAACGGACCAACGAGCCTTTCCTCAGCATTGTCGCCTCCTCACGCCAACGTCAACGAACCACGAAGCCTCCGCCAACCACCAAACCCTCGTCCCACCACAATTCAACCTTAATGGAGCCTCCTACCCACCACGATTCCGCAAGACATTGGTCAGATTAGGGAAAAACACACAAATTAAAAATGGGTTTCGTGCAAGGAATTGACAGAAAATGAGAAGGCAAATGCTAACCACGTTGTCACAGAGATCACTGCAAAGCACTCATTCAACGGTTTCCTAACTAGGATTGATGGAAAAACGAAGTCTTCGAACAAGTGTTTCGTGCAGGGTTTATTCCCCTCAGAACCGTGGCCTATTCCCCTGCAAATTTTATTTCAGAACTGTTTTTGGGAGAATGTCAGAAATTTGCAGGGAGAATAGGTCACGGTTCCTCTCAGAACCGCAGCCTATTTCCCCTGTAAATTTCTCACGTTCCCGCCAAACCAGTCTTGAAATTAATTTGAGTCAGAGCGTCAGGGAATAAGCAGTGGTTCCCCTCAAAACTGCGACCTATTGTCCCTACTAAAAGATAGTCCTTGGGAGTCAAACCATCAGGGAATAGGCCTCGGTTGTTAGGGGAACTGCGGCCTATTCCCTGATCTGAACAAATTTTAAATATTTAAGAGAATAGGCCGCGGCCGGGTGGGGAACTACGACATAACGTTTGCAAAAATTTTCAAAATTGCCATTTCAGATCAATTTTAATTTTTTTTATGAGAATAGGCCTCAGTTAAGTTGGGAACCGAGGCCGTATCCCCTCTATTATTGCGGTTGTCTAATGAACCGTGGTAGTAGCCCCTGTCCAGGGTAAAAATTTGCTAAAGCAAGAATAGTTTTCTTCTCCAGCGCGATCATCTCTGCAACTTCTTCTTCTTCTCCAGCGTGATACGCCGCCGCGACTTTCTGCCTTCTTCCTTACGCCATCGTTGCGCCGCCGTCGTCACTGTTGAAGGACTTCCTTCCTCATTTTTCATCACCTACGTTTGTATTCGATCAAATTTGGCTTTGGTCACCAGAGTTTTTTCGTTTTTACTTATTTTCGTTTTTGGGTTGGTTTGATACGTTTTTTTATTGATTTGGATTATCAAACTTACGTTTTATTGTATTTTATTATAGGTATTGTGTTTTTTCATTTAAATTTGTTCTGTTTCAGACTGTGGCTTGTTCCATCTTCTCCATTATTGTGTGGTTTTTCACACTCACAGGTTCGTATTATTCTGTTTATTAATTTTTATTTTGTTCATTTTTAATTTTTTGTAGGTTGAATATGAATAATTATGTATGATTGAATGTTTGAATTGATAATTTGAATGCTTATTAATTGTTTGATTGTATGATTGTATTATTCTGTTTACTAATTTTCATTTTGTTAATTTTTAACTTTTTGTATGTTGAATATGAATAATTATGTATGATTGAATGTTTGAATTGGTAATTTGAATGTTTATTAATTGTTTGATTGTTTGATTGTATGATTAAATTGATTGTATGTTGAATATATTGTATAATTGTATGATTGCAATTTTGTAGAATATTTACGTATGGGTAAAAATTGGATTAATTTGCCATGCATTAGTGCTGAGTACAAGAGATGGGTAGAGGAATTTATACAATTTGCGCAACGTAATGAGGGTAGAAGTGCTGATGAAGTGAAGTTTAGATGTCCTTGTGTGGACTGTTTGAATGCGAGAAAGTTGAACGCAACCCAAATTGGAGAACATTTTATCTATGATGGTTTCCTAAGATGCTATACAACATGGATATGGCACGACGAAGAAATGCATTTTCCAACTGACTCCCAAACTGAAAATGTTATTGATTCCACCATGGAAGAAGATCTACCGGATGAAGACAAATTAGACGACATGATCTGCGATGTTGGCGTAGAAAATTTTGCCAAAGCTCATGTGTATGAGACGATGTCGACTGATGCGGAAACACCTTTGTATGTCGGTTTAACTAAGTTCACACGTTTGTCAGCAGTGTTAAAGCTCATGAATTTGAAGGCGACCAATGGATGGACTAATAAGAGTTTCACAGAATTGTTGACGTTGTTGAGGGAAATGTTGCCAGATGGAAATACACTACCCACTCATAATTATGATGCGAAGAAAATTCTTTGTCCAATGGGTATGGAGTATAAAAGGATACATGCTTGTCCCAATGACTACATTTTATATAGGAAAAAGTTTAAATTTTTGACAAAGTGTCAAAAATGTGGGTTATCACGATACAAGTCAAAAAAATTAGTGAAGATAATGGTCAGATAGAAAAAAATGGATTTGCTTTGAAAGTAGTTTGGTACCTTCCAATTGTGCCCAAACTTAAGCATTTGTCTATGAATCCCAAAGATGCTAAAAACTTAGATGGTATGCAGATGAGAGAAAAATTGATGGGTTGCTTCGTCATCCAGCTAATTCGAAGCAATGGAAAAATGTTGATCAACAATTCTCCCAATTTGGTAAAGAGTGTAGAAATCATAGGCTTGGTTTAACCACTGATGGAATGAACCCATTTGGTAATCTAAGTACCAATCACATTTGTTGGCCAGTTACATTGATAATTTACAACTTATCTCCTGCATTGTGCATGAAGAGGAAGTACATGATGTTGTCTATGATGATATCTGGTCCAAAACAGCCTGAAAATCACATAGATGTTTATCTAAGCCCACTAGTTGAAGACTTAAAGTTGTTGTGGGTTGATGGGATTGAAATATTTGATGCATTCACTTCTGAAACTTTTGTGATGCGTGCAATGTTATTTTGCACCATTAATGACGTTCCAGCTTATGGTAATTTGTCAAGATACAGTGTCAAGGGTCATAAAGCATGTCCTATATGTGAAGAAAACACTACAGCTCATCAATTGAGACACGAAAGAAAGACGGTGTATCTACGTCATCGGAGATTTTTAAAATGTAATCATCCATATCGAAGGTTAAAAAAAGCATTAAATGGATATCAAGAGAGGGACGAAGCACCAAATCCACTTACTAGCCTTCAAATTCTTGAAAAAGTTAATAAAATACATCATGTATTTGGGAAAACAACCAAGAAGTCATCTGTACTGACCCCTTGGAAGAAGAAATCAATATTCTTTGATCTTTCATACTGGTCAAAGCTAGATGTTAGACATTGCATAAATGTGATGCATGTAGAGAAGAATGTGTGTGATAGCTTGATTGATACACTACTCAACATTAAGGGAAAGACAAAAGATGGAGTGAATGCTCGTTTGGATTTGGTTGACATGAATATCCGAGAAGAGTTGGCACCCAGGGAGATTGGTAAACAAGCTTATTTGCCCCCTGCATGTTACACAATGTCTAGACAAGAGAAGATAAGTTTTTGCCTTTGTTTAAAGAGTATCAAAGTACCACAAGGATACTCTTGAAATATGAAGAGTTTAGTGTCGAGGCAGGACTTAAAGCTTGTTGGCATGAAGTCTCACAATTGTCACATCTTAATGCAACAATTGTTACCGGTGGCTATTCGTGGAATTTTGCCTAAAAATGTTAGGCAGGCCATAAACAGGTTGTGTTCATTTTTCTCATCAATATGTAGTAAAGTTATCGATCCTACAAAGTTAGATGAACTTCAATGTGAGATTCTTATCATCTTGTGTCAACTTTTTTTCCCTCCATCTTTTTTTAACATCATGGTAAATAAATTTGTTCATTTGGTTAGAGAAATCAAGTTGTGCAGACCGGTATACTTAAGATGGATGTATCCTATTGAGCTTTATATGAAGATTTTGAAAGGGTGTGGTAAAAATCCATATCGAGACGAACCGTTTATCATGGTACATCAAGCATCTCATGTTTTTTATGTCAAAGATCTTGCGTCTGACCATTGGTATGTCGCTCTTTAAGGCAAAAAAAAAAATTGAAGTTAACAAAGACAATCTGATTAATATTCATATTGCTAACAACCATTTATTTCAAACTACGATAAATTTGGATGACCAACCTCTAGTTGACGATGTACATGCATTTCGGTCAAATCATAATGAGGGAATATACATATGATGAATCCATATCTATATGTATGAATTTCAAATTTGTGTATAAGTTTTTTATTAATATTACATAAGTCTTTTATTAATATTTTCTATGACTATTACATGTTTTGTTAAATTATATGATATGACATAAGTCTTTTATTAATATTACATGTTGTTATTTATTTTGACAGATATATGGCTGACCATCCACATTCATTAGTGGATGAGGCTCCCCCTTCTAGATCTACTAGAGGACCCACCATAATGAAACAACTTTTGGTTAGAAAAAACAGTGGTGAAAAGACACCCGTGAATGTTAATGTGATCGTGGGTATGGCATCTGGCCCCAATGCAGATGACTTTCGATCTTACCTTGGAGTAATGGATAGGATTAATATTCTTACTCTATCTTTTGACCATGTGTTCGAGGTTGATCGGAACATTATATGGAACAATATATTGCTAAGTTAATTAATATCATTTGAATTACAGTTTGTTTATTTTGATAATTTTGTACTGATACAACTTTATTATGTTTATTTCAGATGACATTTGACATTCCAAATGTCGCAACACTTAGAAATAAGTGTTTATCAACTATTGCTGAAAACTTCCGAGGTTTTAAAAGTAAGTTGACCTCGAGATATATATTTGGAAGCAAAAAAAATAAGTCTCATGTTAAACATATAAGTCCATTGATGAGGAGACTTGGCGCCTCTTTGTACAGAGTCGGACATCAGAGGAATGGCAGGTTAGTATAGTTGATATTATTCAATTTCTCATTAACAAATATATATCATATGAACTAATTAATTAAACATATGTGACAGGAAAAAAGAAGCAAAGCACAAGGAATAAGTGAAAATAAAAACCCCCACTTATTATCTCGTGGTGGGTATAGGAAGCTTGAGGAGAAAATCCTCAAGCAAAAGGCAGAAGCTAGACCATCATCTAAGGGTGGTAGCCCCCAACCTCCTTCTCCAACTTCTCGGCATGAGAAATGGAAGTTGGCTTGTTTAAAAGCATCGGGTGCCTACTCTTCTAACACTGCACATGAAATATCTGAAAGAATTGTAAGTTATCATTGTTCCTAAAATAATAATAATTTCATTATACATACTACCTTGAACTTTTTAAAGAATAATGATGTTTTGTAATGGTACAAGACTCCTTGGTTGAGTAGAGCTCCCAAGGTTAATTCACTCCAGAGGGTCGCTAGGATATTCTTATTGTTGCAATTGGACGACCTGAGAACCTTGGACGTGTGCATGCTGCTGGAACTGGAGTAGGAATTCAAGATTATTTTGGGAGCTCTTCTCGTTAGACTTCATATGCATACAGCGAAGCACAAGAACAAAGGCTGACACAAGAGATCACAAAAAAGCTTCGAGTGAACCTTAGGGAGGAGCTTAGGGCGGAGCTTAGGACAGAGTTTAGTACAGAGCTTAGGGATGTATTATATAATGAGGTCACTACATAAGTGACTGACAAAGTTATGCGCCAGTTCCAGTAGCAGTTTGAGAGCCATGGCATGCGCCCGATGCCATCTCCTGTACAGGAACAAGAACATGTTGTGCCTCCCACAGGTAAAATTAATAAACATTTATGTTCAATAATTTCTATTTTTTGTATAATCTAACATTTACTCTGACAGGGAGAAGCGGGATGCTAGTCCATGTCTACTATACATTTTTTATGGTACCGGGACGATGCTGGTAGCTCGTGGAACAGTGTTTCAGGCAGCGACTATTGTTCATGGTATAGAGCTAGTAGAGGATGAGGTGATGGTCTCAGTCGACAATATTATCATACCAGATGCCTCAGTTCCTCTGCCCACGGATGAGATTTTCACTGTGGCATAAGCATTCCAGTCTTTTATCGCTTGCATATACAATTGGTTGGTTCAGTTTCTGACCCCCTGGTATGGAATTCTACTTTTACACTTCTCAATTTTAAAGTTTACATGTTATTGATGTCAAAACTTATCTTATTTTTCCATGTAACAACAGAGACATGCACATGAGAATATTCCTCTATCTGAGGATGATCCTCTTGGTTTATTGTAGCTACTTACTGACATCATTGAAAATAAGACTTTCGAGGTTGAATATGATGCTAATGTATTTGGGAGAGGCTCTGAGGTCCCAATATACCTGCATAACCAGGATGTCAGAGAGCTTGCATCGGGAACAAAAGAGAGTTATGGATGATGTAAGTCTATAAGCAATTATTTATATAAAATTGATTTATATATCAAGTATACTTATATCAAATTGTTAATTTTTGATTTCAGGTATATGTTTGTGGTCAGTAACAACTTGGGGTACAATGATGACTTTGGGTTCATTGATCCCCAAATCATTCACGAAGCAAATGATTTTGATGAGATCACAACATATCTTACAAGAAGATTTGCAAGCAGCAAGAAAATACATTTTATTCCTTATATATCTGGGTAAGTGAACTTTGTTAACACAATAAAGTTTCATATGTGATTTTAATATATAATAATTAAGTTATTATGAATAGGGCTGGGCAAAAATAACTGAACTGGACTATACTATAGTTAACTGTACTATATTATACTAAAAAAAACTGATCCATTTTTACTATAACTTAAATATACTGTTTTATGGTTCAGTTTTTAAAAACCGAACTTAAGAAATTTTTGGTTCAGTTAACTAGTTAACTGTACTATGTTTTAAGCCCCTTCTTCTCATGCATTACTCCCTCTCATCTTCCTCCCACATTTCAAGAAAGACACTTGTGTATACCATTAAATCTCAATATAACATTCATTAAAACACATTAATAATATATATTTAAAATTTGAAATACTCATGTATTAAATTGAATGCGTGTAAAGTCTTATCATATATTATAATTAATAACTCTTACTTCAGTTATATAATTTCCCATGACATAATTAATTATTATTATTCTCTAATTACTTTTCTATCTATTTCTCCACATATTAAATTTTTAAAGTCATTATTTCAAAATTATTTATTTTCAAAATTTTTATTATTTGGTTTAAATACCTTTTTAGTCCCCAAGTTGGGGTGTGAATTTTCATATTGTCCCCGCTTTCAAAAATGAAGTCCTTTGGTCCCCATGTTTTCAATTTTGAGTGCAATTGGTCCCTTCCGTTAAGTATATGCTAACAGCGTTAAGTGTTAACTTATGTGGCAACATGAGTTATCCAACGTGGGAAAAACATATTTTTTAACAATGACAGAAGTGATATTATCATCTTAGGCATAAAAAAAAGAAAAAAAGTGATTTGCCCTAATATATTAATCTCGAACCTGAACTGAAGTAGGTGAGCTGAAGAAGCTGTGAAGCAGATTTCTCTGAGGTGATCTGGAAGGAGCTTGGCAAAAGGAGCTACCTTGGCTGTTCGAAAGAGCTTGGCAGAAGTTCAGGTCAGTTCATATTTGTCGTTTGCCTCAAGTTTGTCCTTTGTTTTATGAAGTTGGGTGTTTGTGAGGTGGGTGCCCTAACTTGGCTGTTTGGGATTGGGTTTTTTTTGTAGGTGTGGACGAAGCATTATCGTCTCTTTACTGGAAGAAATGTTAATGAATCAATCTTCTTCTTGGTCATGGGGGAGCTCTCGTAGTGCTTCATCTAGAGGAGCAATGGTTGGAAACCATTGTGGAGAGGTAGCTGTTTTAAAAGTCGCAAAAACTGTGAAGAATGAGGGCAAGCATTTTTGGGCTTGCCCTAATTACAAGGTTTTTTATTTTGGTGTTTTTTAAATTTTTGGGTACATTAATTTGTTGTATCATGACATGGTTTTGGTTGGTTCTTTGGAACAGCGGAGTAGCAACGAAGAAGTGAGAGGATGTAATTTCTTCAAATGGCGAACTGAAGAATATATAGATGAAAGAGATACTACAATTGCATGGCAAAGGAGAAAGATTAATAGTTTGGAAAAGTCAGTGTTGCTTTATTAGAAAAGGGAGAAGGTGTTGTTGGGGTTGGTATGTCTGATGGGGATTGTTATCATCATCGTTGTCTGTCTTTTGTTTTAAATTTGTAAAAGGTGTTGATGGGGTTGTTATGTTGAAGAATGTTTCTGTATTTTTCAGCAATGTGGTTGTAATGAAGAAGTTGTTGTTTAATGAAGAAGTTGTTATTGGTATGAGAGTGTTCTTTATTGAATTTGTTGTGTTTCTGTTATTGAAGAAATGGTTTCCTTTCATGATGAAGAACTTATGACAATGACAGATTAACAGAGAAGGCAATATGCCTCTAACAATATCGAACAATGCAATATGAGTAACAGGCTGTAACAAGTGGTGTGAAGGCAATATGGCAATGACAATTATATCATATCAGTAACAACCTTAAATATATCCAAATAAAGCAATGACAATTATCCAAATAACTCCATCAGATTATCCAAATAACTCCATCAGATTATCCAAAACATGATCTGTCATTGAGTGCCAAAATACATATCCAAATACATGACAAATTATACAAAACATGAGTTGTCATTGAGTCCAAAGCTCATAGCCAGATTAACTACTTAACAAAATACAACCAAAAGTAATGTGTTCAACTGATTGAGTGCAAAGCTCATGACAGATTAAGTAGAAAAAGTTTAAATTACATCTCCAAAATACAACACAAAGGTCTTCAACATAAATGTGTTCACTAAAGTGGTCTGGTAGTGTGATCTTCAGTAATGTGACTTGCTTGAGTAGGTTGTTCAGTTGCTTGACTTGCTTGAGTGGGGTATGCTGTAGGTTGTTCAGTTCCTTGAGTTGCTTGAGTAGGGTCTTGCTGTTCACTTGGTTGAGAGGGGTTTGGTATAGGTGTTGGGTGTTGTTGTTGACTTGCTTGAGGGCAATTGGGTCTTCTATGCCCTACTTGTCTACAAATGCTACATCTCTTTTGGATTCCAGCTTGTCCAAGTTTTGTATCATCTCTCTTTTGCTCCCAGCTTTCCAGTCTTCTTTTTTTCCTTGGTCTACCCGGCAACACCCTATTTGGAGGTGGCAAAATATCAGGATATTGTTCCTTTCCCATAGCTCAGGTCCATTGAGAGGAAATATTATTGGAATGTAAGTTTCCTCATAAGTGGAGGTTCTAAACCAATTTGGCAAGTAGTCTTTTGGAGTGGTGTTTAAAAACCTCATGGTTGTGAGTGCATGGCAGCAAGGGATCCCTGAGACAGTCCACTTCCTACAGCTACAATCTCTTTTATGTACATTAACCACAACCTTTTCAGCAAGGTTGGAAGTATGGCGGATCTCAAATACTTGCAGCCCAGACCAACTGCCAAAATATAAAAAATATGAGTAAAAATATTGTACAAAGTGAGTATCTTATTAGTAAGTCATTCTTACTTACTTAGGTATCCAATATTGTCTCTTGTCTAGCTCCTTTTGTAGTCTTTTCTTAATTTTAGGACAAATGGGACCATGAAACTTAGTTATCTTCTCTCTATTGGATGCCCACCTCTTCATTAGGTAGCTACGAATCTCCTCCAACATTGTTATTATTGGTTTTTCCCTTGCCTCTAAAATTACGCTATTAAAACCTTCACATATGTTATTAACAAGTGTGTCACATGCAGGTCTTCCTGAGAATCTTGACCTAGACCAAAATCTAGAAGAAGTCAAAGTTAACTATGTGGACAAGAAAGAAAGATTCAAATAATATGAAAGAAAATAACAAATTGAGATTTATTTACCTTGGTGAAATAACTATTAAGTGTTTAAAGGCGTCTTCATTAACATCCTTCATTTGTCTCATGATTGATTCCCATGCTTGGGGGTGTGTAGCTGTTGCTGCCTTCCAAAGTAGTTGTCTAAGGTTAATGCCTGGATATTTTTTCCTAAAATTGGCATAAATATGCCTTACACAAAAACGTTGGTCCACACCAGACAATAGTTGTTGTAAAGCTAGCTTAAGTCCCTATGACATTAATGAAGGTAAGTATGAGTATTAAAATGGCATGTTCAACAAAGGAATTAAAGAAAGGTAGACATTCACTTACTTTCTGTTGATTTGACAGAAAGGTACACCTTGAACATGATGCACCACCTCCAAGATCATCAATTAACAATTCTAAAAACCAAGTCCATGTTTCCTTGTTCTCTACTTCAACCACAGCATATGCTAATGGACACATTTGATCATTACCATCTCTTGCCACAGCAGTTAAAAGCTCACCTCCATACTTGCCTTTTAAAAAACAACCATCCAAATGTATAATAGGCCGGCATGACACAAAGTTGTCCTTACATGCTTTTAAACAAACATATATTCTATTGAATATAACATTATCACCATCTCGATCTACTTTCACTTGGACTGTTGAGCCAGGGTTTGATCTATGTATTTCATGTGCATAGTCATACAGCCTTTCATATTGTTGTTTGAAACAACCCTCAATGTTGGCTGTTGCCATTGCTTTTGCCTTCGTTGTTGTTGACCTAGACACACCAATGTTCCATTTTTGACAAAACTTAGTGTGCAGATTTTTCAGATTTATATCTGGATTTGCTTTCATGCTCTTCTCTAATTTCCCACTTAACCATTTGGAGGTAACTAGCCCAATGTTGAATTCCCTACTACATGTATGTCTATCTATGATCTTTCTTAGTTGCCATGTACTTTGGCTACTCCTATAGGCACAATATGCGTACCATAGACATTTGCCTTGTGATCCACAACACTTAACACATATTCTTCTCTTGTCTTTTTTAAAAATCTTCAACTTCCTACCATTATGTATTCCATAAGTTCTAATAGCATCAATGAAATCTATTTTATCAGGGAAGTATGTTCCCAACTGCCACTTATATTCTTTCATATTAACAGGCTCTAGAAGATCCCAAAATGTCCATCTTGGGGTGTTTCTTCATCTGACTCATCACTTGCATAAATACTGCCACAACTATCAGATTCTCACTCAGTATCAGATAAGCCCCTAGCCTGTTTATGAAACTTTGAGGTACTTCCACTTCCTGTTCCCATTTCAACAAAAAGACTAACTTCATGGTCTTGGTTTTGATGTTCTTCATCTGCATGGACATCAACATCCACCAAATCATCTTCACTAACAAAGGCTTCTTCATCAGACCCTATCCAACTACTCACTTCAACCTCCTCCTGCACATTATGTTGACCACCACCTACATCATCATGGACATCTTCTTCAACACCACCTACATCATCATGGACATCTTCTTCAGCACCACCTACCTCATCATGGACATCTTCTTGAGCACCACATACATCATCCTGCACATCCCCTTCACCACTGACTACAACAACCTGCACATCCTCTTCAACAGCAACATGCTCAACATCATCTCCACATTCAGCAGCTTCAGTACCATGTCCGTATTCTCCAACTTCAGCATCTTCATCCTCTTCTATAACATTACCTTCACCCTCTTCTATAACTTTAACTTCACCTTGCCCAACATTATCATCCTCACCACCTTCACCAACATTATATTCCAATTGTAGAAGATAATCAGGTTCAGACACCTTGTGAACCACAAACACATGAGCTTTACCATTCAATAATGCAATGTTCACCACATGCATTGCTCCCTTGTCATCACTTAACAATTCCATCCTATCCTCTAAAACACGACCACCCAGGGAATACCACAATTCCTTAACATTTCTATATCTCATCTCCTTAAGTATGACCAACATTTCAAAATAACTCCATCTGTCTATGTCTATCATCAAGGTACTTGTGTCCCCTCCACGGTATCCGAATGACCCATCATTCAGAAACTTTCCCCCATGGTGAAACACCACCTCAACACCACAGTTTTCCATTATCTTTACTTATCAACTATTTATAAGCCTATATAAAACTCAGTTTCAGACTTCACTTGCATATAGTATGAGAACTATCACACTTTTCAGATGTATCTTAATTGTAAATATGACACGTTACTAACACGTGTAGGCATACAAAAGTTAGACTTTATGACACACAATAACTAGTTCACCTACAACAGCTTAAGTAAAAATGAAGCATGAAATAAAGCTTAAATAACAACCACAGGTTCAACCTTACAAAAGACAACAAACACTACGCACTAATTTCGAACCAAAACAACTACACAGAACAAAAAAATCAATAGTAAACAAGTAACTTTTCAGATGCATCTTAATTGTAAATATGACACGTTACTAACACGTGTAGGCATACAAAAGTTAGACTTTATGACACACAATAACTAGTTCACCTACAACAGCTTAAGTAAAAAAGAAGCATGAAATAAAGCTTAAATAACAACCACAGGTTCAACCTTACAAAAGACAACACACACTACGCACTAATTTCGAACCAAAACCACTACACAGAACAAAAAAATCAATAGTAAACAAGTAACTTGGGACCACTACATATGCAACAACAGAATAAAAGGTACCACAACACAGTAAAAGGGACCACATCACAACATACAAAGGGGACAACAAGACAAGTTCCATGGGGGAAAGCAACAACATCAAAAAAGTCCAAAGAAAACATCACCTTCAACTTTTTTGCTTCGAAGAAAGAGCACCGCAACGTCGATGAGCAATGTCTCGAACCTTTTCGCTCAGAAATCCCCTTCGACAACGACAACCAAAATTCTTCTTCAACGTCAATGCTTCCAGCACCTCGTAGCTTCCACACACTCAAACACAACGTCAATTGCAAAAGCCCCAATTTCCCAACCTAAGCCCTAACATAAATCTGTCTTCAGAAACGAAATTGGTTCCACCTTAACTTATTTCCCCTAATTTAAAATAACTAACTTTGTTTTGTTTGCCCTAATTAAAAAAAATTAATATATGTAATTTTCCCAAATTTAAAACACCACACATATGCTGCCACCTCATTGCCACGACAGTATTTGTTGCCACATAACATACACAGTCACTTAACACTTAACGCTGTTAGCATACACTTAACGGAAGGGACCAATTGCACTCAAAATTGAAACATGGGGACCAAAGGACTCCATTTTTAAAAGCGGGGATAAAATGAAAATTCCCACCCCAACTTGGGGACTAAAAAGGTATTTTAACCTTATTATTTTTACGTTAACGTTCATACACAGTTTTATTATTTCAACGTTATCTTTCATATCAGACAAAATATTTGTTTATGTTGTTTATAATAACAAAAAGGTTAACATCAGGAATAAATAAGAATAATATTAATTATATATTAATAATACTAGGTGTTAATATTTATTTTACATTTATAATAAAATTCTCATGCAATCCTCTAAAGACCAATGAAAAAGAAGAAAACAAAATAGTCTAATAAGCAAAAAATTGTATGGCTTAAGTGACTTTTTAAGTTTCTCAGAAAACAATTTTGAAAAAACGTCATTTGTTTGAACGAAAATAAAATTAAAAAAACATAGTTTTGATATTTATTCATGAGTGGAAATCTTAAGTTTAAGTGAAAATATAAAAAATCAACCTCATGTAATAAAATCAAATATATTTTCAAATTAGTAAAATTCAGTTTAAAATTGGTAGTTCAGTTAAAATTAGTGTAGTTTACAATTCAGTTAGCAGTTTAGTTCAGTTTATATTGTAGTTTCGTACAATTTAGTACAATTCAGTTAGTAGTCCAGTTCAGTTTATATTGTAGTTTAGTACAATTTAGTATAGTTCAGTTCAGTTCAGTTTGATAAAACAAAAAACAGTTTAGTTTAGTTTGTCTAAATTATTTTACAGTTTAGTTCAGTGTAAACAAATTAGTTTTTAGTTCAGTACAATTTTTAGTAGTGTAGTGCAGTTCAGTTCCATTTGCCCACCCCTAATTATGAATATCAGGCGCCATTGGCAGCTACTTGTTATTTCTATACATGAGAGTTATGCTTTGTGGTTTTGCTCATTGCACAAGTCTCCTCCCACACATCTTAGACAAGCAGTTGATTGGTAAGA
This sequence comes from Vigna mungo, assembly GCA_036885675.1. Taxonomy (NCBI): domain Eukaryota; kingdom Viridiplantae; phylum Streptophyta; class Magnoliopsida; order Fabales; family Fabaceae; genus Vigna; species Vigna mungo. The sequence goes on along the minus strand of CP144700.1, from coordinate 18,698,736 downwards.
ACCTTAATGTTTGGACTTTCTCTGTTATATAAATGAATGCTAAAACCCTTTTTTTATATATATAGTTCTATTTCAGCAAGTATGATGTTGGTTAGGAGATCAATTGCTAATAATAGAAAACTTGCATGGATTGCTCTCAAGGTTTGACATATGCTAAAGTCATACTTTCTTATAGTTGTTTTGTTTTAATGATTTTTACTAACTATTTACAACTGTGATGATATATTGTAGTGTAACAGACAAAATAGGTCATATGAGTGTGGATACTATGTAATGTATTGGATGACCCACATTATTTGTGCCCATATCACAAGAGGCTGGGAAACGGTAATATTTTAATTTAATGAATTTTGATTTTCTCCAACATTTTGAATTCATATACACTAATTAATATCAATTGTCTTATGCAGAGATTCAAGACTCCTACACCAATTCCTAAGAAGCCACTTTCATTCCTGAGGAAAGCTATTGCAAAACATTTAGTTAAGTTATATAATAGTTCATAGTTAGTAGATTTAAAATACATTAGAACATGTTGATTTATAGTTATTAGACTTTGTACATTATGTGATGTAAATATTGATTATTATGTTGAATATGTGTACATTATGTGATTGTTTGATATGCAGGTCTGTTTTTGTGATAGTGGATATCACAAAAACAGACCTGCTATTAAAAATAATTTCAGGAGAATAGGTCGCGGTTGTGGCCAAAACCGAGGTAGAAAGCCTACCTATGGCTTCGGTTCAGCCACAACTGAGGCCAAAAGTTAGACGAAAATTAAAAAAAAAAGGTGGGAGAGGGGGGGGGGGGGTTAGTGGCAGTTCCACCAGGAATCGCTGTCATATCCCCAGGTTTTTACCGCGACCAAAGATTACACGAAAATTAAAAAAAAAAGGGGGTTTTGGTCGTGGTTCAAGAAAGAATCGATGTCATATCCCCAGATTATTACCGCAATTGGAATCGTAGCCTCAAGTCCCAGATTTTTTACCTCGCCTGTATATGTCGTGGTTCTAAAACCGTCACATATATTCAAAAACAACCGCGGATGTTTCTCTTCGCTGTACTAGTGGTTATATTTTTTTTATTGTTGATAAAAAAATTAAAATAATTTATTAAATGAATATATCACCTTAAAGAAAATGATTTAAAATATAAAATAGAAGTATTAATAAAAGTATTCGAAGAAGTATGTATTGGATTAGCTTCTAAAACTCTAATTGATGTACAACTAAAAGTTAATTTTATAATATATTGTTATAAAAAGTTATATCTTCTAACTTATAAAAGAAAATTAAGAAAGTGTTAAGAAAAGTTTAAAATGTTGTATGGAGAATATGAATATAACTTATCTATCCTATTGCTTCGCTTTAATATTTATTTTTTCTTTTGCAAAACAAGTTGTTCATAATTTAATTAGAGTGTAAAGAACATATGTATTGTTTATTGTGAATAATAGTGTTGAAATCTGTGATTTAATATGATTGTAGATATGTAGGATTATACAACATTTAATAAACTAATGATGAAATGATTAACATCATTTAACTTTTTGGCTGCACATGCGATAATGATGCAGTGATCATAAAAGAGTGGTGTTGTCAAAGCTTTTGATCCTTCCATTAACAAAATAAAGCGTAAGTATATTAATTAATGCTACCAAAACTGAATCTGTGAAAAAGGTTGAAGTGATAGTGAAGGAGAAAAGTGGGACCCACTAATAGTTTTGCATTAACGAGGCACTTCAGTTAAAGTATTTTTCTCTACAGTACACTCACTGACCCAATCCTGGAACACCATATGCAACTGCCATGCCACTTGCTACTGTGCCATTTACATTTTTATTTCTATAATTTAAAAATTCATTTTTATGAAACCTAAGATTATATTATATTACTTTAAAATTACTCCATTAAAAAAAATTAAAGAATTAAATACGCGATAGAATTTTCCAAAGACCAAAAGTTACACTATAACTATATTTTTAAAAATCACATACAAAATATAAAATATAATCTGACACGTTGAACCAATCACGAAAATTTTGAAACTTTGGTTGCGAAAAGAATATAATATTTTGAGAATATTTTTTTTATAACATTTTAATATAATTTACGTTCATTCTATAATGGGTCTAAAATTACTTCACAATCAACAATAATAATTATAAACACCAACATGGATCAATCACAGAATGACACATATATAATATTAAAATATTATCAAAAAATATTGTTAAAGTATCATTATCCGAACAAAATAACTTGGAGAAAATTTATAGAGCGTGATAGTGTAAGAATGAAATCGAATAAGTTCCAATAAGACAGAGATAATATCTATCTATTATTTAATTCCTAGAAAAAAATCTATTTGTCTCAATATTTATTTAAAAAATATTTTAGAATATTTTAAAATTTGCAAGTATAAATAAATATATGTGAATATTTAAAAAGTATACGTAATTAGTTTTTATGTGCATAAACTTTACATAAGTTTGCATTTATTGATATAAAATATGATTATGCTTATGCTTCAAAATAAGAATGGATTGACGATAAGATATCTACTATGAATAAAAGATAAAATACTTGTAGATAAACCTTTAAAGTTAAAATTAGTAAATAAAAGTCATTCTAAAATGGAACATAAGAATAATAACTTTACCTTTATGAAATGACATCCATGAACATGTTCAATATATAGTGATTGATGTTGTCTTATATCAGAAGACGATGAACCACATAGTGAAAAGATTGTATAATTATGACCATATGATTGATAAACTAACATGACATTATATCAATTAACGATAGCATAACCAATGTCTGGTATAGTCGTTAACTTGTCCATATTAGCTTATAAGTAACAAAACAAATTGTTATGAAAGAAAAAGGTAAGACATAATAAGTAAAGTGTCAACTATAGCAACGTGTACCACATTTTGTGACTCGACTAACAAAGACGTCCTTATAGTTCCTTCACGTCGCTCTTAGCTTCTAACAAGTCTTGCATATTCATCACGTCACTAACTATGTTTTTTAAATAAGTCATGTTAAATAACGGGCCATGAATCTTCACTCAGTCCCAACGAAGCAGCAATGCATCTATAACCACAATGATCATTAGCAACAACATCAACAACATTTACAATATAAGAGTGAAAAGTAGGGTGGAATTGATCTAGCATGAGTACTCTCCTTTGTTGCACAAATTTAGTCTTAGATTACACTTGTTTCTTTCATGATGAAGTTTCATCGATGGAATACAAGGTGTCTACATGCTTAAAATATGAGGGTTCACGCTTTGTAGAACTTTTAGTTTGATTAACTTTACTCCTCTCTGAACCCTTCGTTTTAACTTTATGGAATGGAGGTACCATAGAGTTCATAACAGGACAAGAAATTTTGAGTAACTTTTGTTTGATGTTCACTTTTCCTCGAATGTTAACCTCTTTGAAATGATTTTTCACTATATGAAGTTCATGTTGTATGCATAACTCTAGCTGCGATTCATTTGATACAATATTAGAAAAGTTCAACCTTGTCCAGAAGACATGAATTTTAGCCCAGAGGAATCATCCTAGGGTCATATCGTGTTAATTTACAAGCATAAGGTAGACCATATGCTCGTCTAAAGGAGAATCTATAACTTTTAATGTTCAATACTATATGCTTTACTCGATTGAACTTGTTAGCAATGAATTTCAAAGCATATCTTAGTACCCGTTCAACCAGTCTTTTATATCTCCTATAAAAGCTTCATCTTAGGGTCATATCATGCTAATTTACAAGCACATGGTAGACCATACGCTTGTCTCAAGGCACATCTATAACTTTCAATGTCCAATCCTATATGCTTTACTCGATCGAACTTATCAACAATGAATTTCAAAGCATATCTCAATACACGTCCAACTAGTCTTTTATATATACTTCCTAAAAATGCTTAACTCATAAGATTAAGACTTTTTTTCAAAGGACACCTTTATCTTATTATGTTGTAGAAGGATGACGTTATGAATGATATCCCAACACAAACAAAGGTCTCTCATATTTAAAAGGACACTCACATTTTCTTATATTGTATGTACTAGGTTGAATATCAGGTTTGTATTCCCCTCCTTTCGACCCCTTTCACATACTAACAAGACAAACGTCTTTCTTCCAAGTTCACTAATAGCTTTATGAGATCTTATAGTTACGACAACAAACCTAAGATAAAAAGCAATCCCTCAAACCCACTTAATTAAGCCATAACGTGTGGAAGATATTTGATCAGTTGTAAAATTTTGTGTATAATTTCCCTCCAACTTCATTGAGGAAAGAAGAGAAATTTAACACGAAACTCGAATTTACTTGTGAATCTATCAAACCAAAAGCATAATATTCCATTACAATATAAGCACTTATAACATAACATCTATATCACTTAATACCTGACTTCATTATAATAATACTAATAATAATACCTCATCAAATTACTACAAAAGAATTCAAACAAATTATAAATAAAATTAAAAACAAAAAACTTAAAAAATGGAAAGTAGTAATCAAATTTCGAAATTTCGTGATGGCTTAACTGGATTTTAAAATATGTTGACTTCCTTAATTGGATTTCAAATTCAAACAAAGACTTAACAAAATTTTGAAATCTAATGAGTGCTTAACGAAATTTTGAAATTTGATTAAGAAAGTCACTGAATGTTACAGTAACCGTCCAAGGAATACTATTAGCTGTGAGAAATACAAATCCATGTGAATCAGAAGGATGATTTTATTCATCAGTAGTAATGAGTCAGCAAAATTCTAGAACCTCCCATTAGGAAATATTGTTAGAAGGGTTGGTTATATATATAGAATTGTAAGTTCTGTTTTGGGGAAGAAAGTAAAAAGTATTTTTCTAACCCTTTCTCTCTCTTCAGGAGGTTTCTCTGTCCTCGAATACAGAGACTATTGTTTACGCATCATTTGGTGCTCTCATTCCTTCCCACCATGGCGGAATCCGTTCGCAAGACCCAATCAGAAAAAATGGATGAGATGCTCCATAACATGTCTCTTATCATCTCCAAGATGGATGACCTAAATCTCCGACTCTCAGCCCTGGAAAACCACCCCCTTCTCCGCATCCTTCTCCTATCCCATTTTCTTCACCTGCTAATCATCGCCATTTTCTCAAGCTGGATGTTCCCCGCTTTGATGGTTCTGACCCCCATGGCTAGATCTTCAAGATCTCTCAATTCTTTGACTATCATTCCAGACCGGAGGAAGAACGGATCACTGTCGCGTCATTCTACCTCGACGGTCATGCTCTTGCGTGGTTTCAATGGATGTACCACAATGGACAAATTCATTCATGGCCACAATCACTGCAAGCTTTAGAGACCTGTTCCGCGCCCATCGTTTTTGATGATCCTCGGGGTAAGCTTTTCAAGTTAACTCAAACCTCTTATGTCACTGTTTATCTGAGTGAGTTCGAGGCTCTTACCAATCGGATTGTTGGGTTGCAACCCAAATTTCTTTTAAGTTACTTTATTTATGGGTTAAAATCGAAAATCCGCCGTGAGGTGCTTTCTCAACAACCTCAAACGCTCTCTTAAGCTTCTGGGTTAACTCGTCTTCATGAGGAAAAATTACATGATCTAGCTCGTTTAGTTCAGCCGTATAATGATCTTCCAAGACTGTTGCCTCTGGTCATCAGTCCACTCAATCCACCTCTGGTTCCTTCAGTTCTTCCACAACAGTCACCACCTCTTCTACCCGCTCCTCCTCTACACACACGTTTTAAACAATTAACCGAGACCGAAATGGCTGATCGACGTGAGCGTGACTTGTGTTTCAATTGTGACCAAAAATTCTCACGTAACCATCGCTGCCCAGCACGTTACATGTTGTTGGTTGCCCAAGAGGATGATGACTCAGGCGATTCTTCTTTGCATGCTTCAATGATGGAACCCAAACCGCCAGATCTTGCAGTAGTTGGGTCAGTACACTGATGACACCTCTTGGGAAATTTGGGATGAGCTGAAATCCTTGTACAACCTTGAGGACAAGGTTGAATCTCATGGGTAGGGTATTGTTACAGTAATTGTCCAAGGAATACTATTAGCTGTGAGAAATACAAATACATGTGAATCAGAAGGATGATTTTATTCATCAGTAGTAATGAGTCAGCAAAATTCTAGAACCTCCTATTAGGAAATATTGTTAGAAAGGTTGATTATATATATAGGATTGTAAGTTGTATTTTTTTAACCCTTTCTCTCTCTTCAGGAGGTTTCTCTGTCCTCGAATACAGAGACTATCGTTTACGCATCACCAAATATCGAAATATCAAGAAAGTCATCAAATTTTGAAATCCAATTAAGACTTCGTCGAATTTCAAAATTTGAGAAACCTTAAATCTTTAATCAGATTTTAAAATCTGTTAACTTTTTTAATTAAATTTCAAAATCTATTAACTTTCTTAATTGAATTTTAAAATCTCAATAATTATGAAATATGTTGATTTTTTTAACTAAATTTCAAAATCCATATATTTCTTAACCGGATGTTTAAATTTATTAACTTTGTAAAGAGGCTTTGGACGTCCCCTTTGTTTCCTAACATTTTGAAATGTACAAAAACAAACTTAAATAATGTACCTATGAAAAACATGAACAACGTTACAATGAGACCACCAACAAAACTCAAAGGACCATTAATAGTATGAGCTCTGGGAATAGGACCACGAAGCAAAGAGGGACCATGAAGTAGAATTTGAAGAAAAAGGAAGAAAGAAGTAAAATAAAAAATGAAGGAATTGAAGTTAAACTTGGGAGTGTAGGAGTTTAATAAATAAAGGCCCAGGATTAAATTACATTTAGTAAGATTCATTACTATCTTTTTTTTTTTATTTAATAAAGGATAAAAGTGTCTACTTGAAAGTGCAAGGAGAAGTGATGGAAATGTAAGTAGGAGGACTCCATGCTTCTCTGAAGAGATAATCCAAGCTTTACGCACACAACAATTTCAAGCATTATTAAATTATTTAAAGTGGGCAATTAACAAATGTTACTGTAAAATTATTTAAAAATTTATTGATTAAAAAAATTAATAAAGAAAAAAGAAAAAAAAAGAAAAGCAGAAGATATTCTATATATATTTACCTGCAGAAAGGTACAAAGAAAACTGGAAAAAACAAAACAAAAAGCATTGATGCATGACATATACTACTGCTTTTTCCCTGCCATCAGTCCATCACCTTGCCTCATTATTATTTGTCATCAAATCAAATGTAATCATTTTTCTTATGCAATAATCAAACACTACACTTCCATCCATACATAACTGAATCTAATCAAATTATACTCATCACGTGGCTGATGTATATTGCAGTCAAGCCAACTTAATTATATACATATATTCCTATTATTCTTACCTTTACTTTACTTTTTTTTTATTCACAATTATTCATTATAACTTTTTATTTTTATACCTCTTTCTATCACACATTAATCATACATCTTTTCCACAGTTTTTCTCTCCACCCTATTATATAAATTCTCAAACGCAAATAAAGTTTCTCCAGTTACCTCTGCCCCTACCCAAGGGTCATGTGATAGCACTGTGCATATATATAAAAGTTATTCAAACAGTCAAAGAACGCTACTATAAGAGAATAATATATGATTCACATTCCAGAATCCACACTAGTCTCATTTTCACCCAAATTGAAATCACTCACTCACTTCACTCCATCATCAACAAGAACACTGAACATTCATATATACTTCTTTCCACAAGTTTATATGACACAGAAAATGTGGCCTTTAAGCTCTGAAAAGAACAGCAGCAGCGGCAGCAAGAAGATGCAAAATGAATCTGGCAGCAACACAAGCGCCACCACCAACACTGCTGTGGCAACGAAATCCATGGTGTCAGCATGCCACTGTTGTTGTTTGGTGACGAAACTGATGAGGAAACTGAAGAGACGTGGGCGCACACTGCGACCGAAAAGTGCGACTCGACAAGGTTCGTTCCAATGCCGCTATGATCCGTTGAGTTATTCCTTGAACTTTGATTCCACTGGATGTGGCAGCTTAATGGATGAAGATTACTACAAGTTCTACGCTTTCTCTTCCAGGTTTGTGGCAAATCCAAGAACAACTTCTTCATGCCCCGTTCTTCAACTACAATCACCACAATGAATCTCTTCACTTTTTTCTTTCTCCAATGATAAAGATGGGTATTCTAGGGATCTAATGTCTACCAGCTTCTCCCGTAACATATATATTGAATCATATTAGTTATCTTATCGTTAATTTCGTTTAACTTCAAACATATTCCTTGCTAATCTCTTCAGATGTCTTATTTCCAGTGTTAATTTTCATGGTTTTTAATTTGCTCTCTCCTCAACATGGCATGTTACTACTACAAATTAATTTAAATTTCATACTTAATAAATTAACGAATCTTTCTATTTAAATCTTTTCTTCTGTCTGGAACTTGAACAATGAATATACATGGTCAAAGAGACAGAAGGAAGGCAAAAACTATAAAGATTAATTGAAAAACAAAGCCTAGGAGCTTGCGCCATACAATTACTTTTAATAGGATTAAACAATATTCATACCATATGGATTTATTCCTTGGAATAAAGTCAAACGATGTAATTACGTTAACTATTATTGGATTATAAAATATTACAGGCATATATTCATCGCGGGTTAAATATATTTTTAGTATCTATACTTTGGTGCAATTTTGGTTTTAGTATCTTTTTCAAACTAATGTACAATTTAGTTCTTCAACTTTAGAAAACTCTGGTTTTAGTCCTTTTTACCAAATCTTTTTAACTTTATTTGCTGTTTTAAACGCGTTTATCAGTTAACATTGAAGCAAAAATGTGTCAAACAGTGTAAACAATATGCTACAATGAAACGTGCTTGAAACAGCAAATAAAGTTAAAAAAAATTGGTAAAAAGGACTAAAACCAGAGTTTTCTAAAGTTGAGGGACTAAATTGTACCTTAGTTTGAAAGAAGGACTAAAATCAAAATCGCTCCAAAATATAGGGACTAAAAACATATTTAACCCTATTCATCGCAACCTATCTCATATATATATATATATAATACTAAATCAAAGATATTGAAGAGTTAATTATATTATGCCAAAAAGAATATAATTAATTATAATTTTTGAGTTTGAAATAATAATTTTCAAATTAGTTCTAATTTTAATATTCAATCTTTCATGTAAAGTTATTAGACTTGATTATTTACATAGGGTAACTTGAATATATAAGCTTTTTTTAAGCACACTTTTTTTGTTTTGCATAATTCATGAAAAAGAAATTTAGTATATTTTAATACTTAAGTCAGTTTAAACTTCTCATTATTTATTTATTTTATTATTAACATTAGACATCAATCCAGCAACTCTTTTATCTAATTAATATAATTAATTATGTTAATTTTAACAATTTAAACAATAATTTATTTTAATATCTTTTTTTTCATAAAAAAATTAATTTTAAGATATTTATTTGATATAAATATTAATATCATATTTGCTCAACTTATTTTAATTTTTATTATTAGTGATAATCTCGTGTAGCAAAATATAAAATATTAATATGTTTTTCTTTAAGATTTGGATTATGCAAACTAATTGACAAGTCCACATATCTGTCATTATACGAGATGGATCAACAAAATTAATCCGTAAATTTTATACGAAAAAGGCTGGACTGGACTAACTTATATTATTATTTCTACATGTAAATAAGAGATAAGAAAAAAGTATATCTTTCTTAATAATGAATAAAACTATCCAAAGAAAAAACGTCAAAAGTAGGAAAATGAAATAGCAGTATTAATTATATGGAGAATGAAAATGAGTAAAAAAGGAAGTGATGATGAAAGTGTAGCATGGGGATGTTGTAATTCCTAGGTTGAATGTGTGGAGTGCAATCAATGTTAGCATTGGTGATGTGCATAAGGCATTTATGAAGTATTTTAAAGAGTGTAAGAAAGTGCGATACAGAGAGAGAAAAAAGAAAAAAAAAATATTTCTAACACCAAATTTTAACATCGATTTGATATATATGTGTTAAAATATGGTTGGACGATTTTAAACTAAAAAAATTTTGATATTTCTTTTTTAAATATGTTTTTACCTTAATTTTTTTTAATTTGACACAACCACATTTTAACATGTATACAGTATCAAAATATTATAAAAATAGGTATTAAAATATCATTTAAGAGAGAGAGAAGTGTGTTTCTTGAATTATGGGTAACCATGTGCAGTGGAGCTACTTTCTCCAACCACACATAGGTTATCAGAGAAGTTACGAGACAAAACTCCGCAAATAATGCTTATCAAAAATTACAACCAACACACATGCCTTTCATAGGTTTACGTCCACTAAAAATTAAGATAAGAGGATTTCATAACTAAATGCAAATTTCTTTTTATAAATTAATTATAAATTTGAATTAGATTTAAAATTTATTTTTTATTATACATTTCATAATTTTTAGTGTTTTTCTTTCTTTTTATATTAACATAAATAAATAAATCAACTATATGTTTCATATTTTTCTTTTTCTGTTTTCTCTTACTATTTTTCTGTTTTGCTATTGTATTAACTTCTTTAATTATTTATAAAAAAAATTATTGTTCTCTTTTGTTTGAAAAATATATAGTTTTATAAAAGATAAGCTTAAGCAGAGTTAGAATTATGTATTCAATAATTATGCGATACAAGTTTATAAGGATATTCTCTTACGACAAAGGAAAAATAGTTTAAAGGAGATTATAGGATAAAAATAAATTATACAATAGAAAGAGATAAAGGGAAATATAGATTGTAAAATTATATTGCAAATATAACATTTTGTTTTCTTTATATATCGTGGATTTTTTTTTTTTGGGAGTAACGGTCAACAAATTCAGCACCAACACCCAAGATTTAAACATATACATTAATTATATAAGTTTGTATGTCTGTTTAGTTTTTGATTTCTTAATGATTCCATGCACAAAGATACAGGTGACAGCAAAATCCATAACAACAACACAATTAGTTTTAAACTATTCTGAAGATACGTATTCAAGTTTACTCAGTCCAAGTATGGTTATTTTTTTCCTACTAGTTTCTCAAGTTATGAAAGAGTTTTAGACTTTATAAATAGGACGTAATTCATATGACTTTTTAGCTAATACGATTTCTAATATAATTTTTAACTTATTAAATTAAAAATATTTATTGAAACTAATTAAAAAACATGTTGATAAATTGTAAAATAATATAAAATATGTAAGTACATAATTTTTATCATGTAAATAAAATTTTTATTTTATATATAAAGATATTTTTATTTGAATAAGTCATTTTATTTAAATTAATTGATTTAATGACTATTAATTAAATTAAACTTTTATTTGGGTTTAAAAATTGAAAATTTATTGTATTTAGCAATTCAAACTAATGTCACATTGAGTTTCTATTTATAATTTCCATTTTGTAATGTTAACTTTTTTTTTATTTGAATTTCACAAAAAAAAAGAAGAAAACATAACAACTATTCAATAATTTTAAATACACTTTTATATAAACCCAAACTAGTAAAGAAGATAATCTTATGAATCTAGGTAATAATTCAAAATAAATAATAATATATAAATTAAAACTAGTAAATAAAATATATTAAGATATAAAAATATTAATAAATGAAAATTGACCAACATCTAAAATCTAAAATCTAGTTAAAGTAGTTTGTAATTTATAAACTATTAATAAACTTGAAATATTTACTAAATATTTTTTTGTGTTAGTTAAACTAACTTATAAATTAGTAATATAAATTAGGTTTCTTAATCCCATCATTACTATATTGACTTCCCCTTTATCTAATGTGTTTACATAATTCCCACAAACTAGTGAGTTTATTAGAAGTAGCACTAGACCACTTTCTTTTTTAGAAATTTTATTTAAAGATTAATGGTTTGGCACAATGTATTGCTAGTGATGTCTGGAACTCCAATAATAAATCTCTGACAATGAGCTCTTCTCCACATTAAATCACATTCACATGCTACTTTTACATTCACTAAATTAACTTTCTTTATAAAAGTTAAATCTATTCTTTTCTTAATGAAAAACTCAGTGAATATGTTATATTATATACAGCACAATATGATTCTGTTAGTTTCTATTTGTTTATTTATTGCTGTGGAAATTTAAATTTGGGAATTGGAAGAGAAATATCATATCATTGAATCAGTGCTACGCATGAGTTAGTATTAGACACCAATTTTGAATCACACTTAACTGAGGATTTGTAAATTTGAACCAAAATTCTCCACACATATATAGGGTAAACAACCACATTTTATCTACACTTTTAATTGTGACAATTAATCTCTAATCAACCAAAATCTTGTATTCTTTAAGTAAATAAATTAAATAGTTTTTGACAATGATGAAAAGTTTTACACATGAAATTATTTTAACAATAAAATGAAACAAAAATAATGTAATGAATGAATTTAGTATATATTATATTCAATTACATCTTTTCGAAATATTTTATTTGAATAATATTAATTATGTTTGTAATGATATAAAAATGACTATTTTTTCTTATAATTAAATTAATTAATACTATTCCGATGCATTGTATCTACTAATTGTAATTTATATCTTCAAAGTATAACATTGGACAAAAGATTGAGAGAATATTTTGAAACCACAGGAAAACAATAAAAGGGATAAATAGTGTTTTTAAAACTTTTCACAAATAGTGTATGAGTGTTTAAAGAATAACAAGTAGGAATGTTTTTAGATTGTGATGTTTTACAAGATTTTATAAAAGATTTGAAAAGGAAGACCTTAAGCTACAACTTTTAAAAACATTATGGATATGTCATGGTTTTTCTATAATGTTCATTTTAAGTGTGCTCCCCTTTACTCTTAGCTCCCCTGAATTGTTTGACCTTTGTATCAGAGAAGTAATATCTTTGTAAGAGGCATCAGAGCAAATGTGATATTTTTCAAAAACTTTCTTTAAAGTGTTTTATGTTAAAATCTATATTTTGAGCTTTAAGATTTTCATATCAAATCATTGTATCAAAATATTATTACATTTTAACAAGGAAGTATTAGAGCGAATGTGATTATTAGACATTCATCAATGCAAACATATCATCAGTTTTTCATGTATTAGAATGCCTTATATTATCAGAGCATATTAGATGTATATCATCAAACTATTATCATTTTGCAAGAAAATAACTTTCTTAAGTATATGTATGCATGATATAGCATCAAAGACTGCAATATGTATTATCAAAGTGTAAATATCTTATCTAACACAGATCTTTGTACTAGAGCACTAATATAACACAAACTTATGTATCAGAGCATAAGTATATTTTATATAAGATATATTTGAAACAAATGCAGATATTCATACATATATCCAGAGCACATATATCATATTTAAAGCATAGATTTTTGAGGCATGAATATTTATATATTAGAGTAGTCTTTGTAGGATTTTAATAGTGTGTACTCCCTCTGATTTGGATAGTCTGTGAGGTTTTGAATGGTTTTTAAGTGTATTTTAGAAGTTTAAAGTATCGACTTTTAGAAATAATAGCTCTATAATATTGGAGGAGTTAAGGTTTGTGGTTTAGTCATTTTGGACTTGTTCAAACTCCTAAGTACCTTAGATATGAGCTAAAACTTGTAGAATTCAATTTTGGTCTCTAAGGTGAGGTTTTAGTTGTTTTATGTTGAAATCTTATTGTGAAATAGTTGAAAACAAGTTTAAGTTGTGTTATACACATTTGGTTTAGGTCTATGATAATTTAGAATCAAATCTAGAAGTTGGTAAAATTGTTTAGAATTGGCCCAAAAGAGTTTAAAGGTGCAATTTCTGTAGTTTTAGTATTGCAGAACTATACAGTCTCATTGAACGAGTGTATCTGCTGAGCGGATAGAACTATATCTAGCTAAGCGAATATAGTCGCTGAGTGGGCAAAGCTCACTATTTCTATATTCGTAGAGCGAGCCATGATGGCTGAGCGAGTGGGATGACAGACACTTTTAGCTAAGCGAGTAGGTCTGGTGGTTGAGCGATATCAAAATTTTCAACTAATTTTTTATATACTTCTTAAGATGTGTTCAATATATGTGATTGTTTGAATGATTGGTTTATAATATTTATTGTGAAGTATGAATTGATTTATAATATGTATTGGAAACAAGATTATCTATATGATTATGCATATGAGTATGTGTGATATATGATGATGACGAGTTTTGTGTTCTTTTCTCTGATATGATTTGTTAAGCATGTAAAAAAGGGTTTCCATGGGGAAGACCCTTATGGATGGTTTGTGTAAATTGGTTTAGGAGCTTTGAAATGTGGGAATGTTTTCTAACTCCAATAGCTATCCGAGCTTAAGTAGAGTGGGATGGTTATGTGGTAAGGAGTAACAAATGGTCCTTAGTCTCTGGTCAGATTGACCATAGGTGTTTGATGGACTAACCTTGTATGGAGATTTGGAGGTATGTTGTTTTACCACACATGTGCAGGTTCCCTCAATAGTTTGACACTAATATATGTATATCTGGATGGTAAGCTGTAGTGTTAGGAGTGTGTGTGTTAAGTTGTGCTTGTTTTGTTGACTTGATATTAGAAATGCATGTTTGTTAATTATATTAAAGTATGAATAACTCTTTAAAATTAGCTTACCCTATTTGTTTGTGTCTTGGTTGTCCTTGTTTGATTTTTTCCTTAGTAATAATCACCTGATTGGTGTAAGCAGAGAGGAGAAAGTCTCAGTTGAGCAGGTGGTGGGAGTAGGCTGAGATATAAACGCTTAGTTTTACTAGCTTTTGTTTCTGTACATTCTGATGAAACTTATGTTGAAGGATTATTATATGTTATTAGAAATAGAAACTCTCATATATATAAAGATTTAGTTATAATTATATTTTGGATGATTATAAATCATTTGTTTATATAACCTTGGTCAGTTAATTATTCTTAATTATGAAATGTATGATATTTTCTTTTATAGTATAAATGTTATAAATTGGAATGTTACAATTAAATAATTAAATTATGACAGTTGATAATGATATAATTTATGTGAGAATTAATTATAATATTGACAATAAAAAATGTCATAATATAATGACAATAATGTTAATTCTAAGTGTTGTTATTCTTTGAATTTTTTTTAATATTATTTTAGTTTTAAGTGACATTATTTACAGACTGTCATTAGTATAAAATAAAATGGTGGTTGTTGCGATGATTTATCGTAAACCGTCATATACTTTATCGTGACAAAATTTAAAATGTTTCTGAAAACCGCTAAATAATATGGTTAAAAACAATGCAACATATAAAAATAATCGTCACTACACGTTTTTTAAGTGTGTCACAATCAATATAATTATATGTATGTAAAATGAAATAAATTATTTTAAAAAAAAGAAAATAAATCTTATTATTTTAATCTTTTGCTAATATATTTTAGCAAAAATATGCTAGATTTATATCTTTTAATCATTCTGTAGTTTTTTTTTTATATATTTAACTATGGTTAGTTTAACGTTATAAATGTAAAATATGAAAATCCATTTATATTGCATGCAATTTGAATATATATTGGACGATTTTATTTTTGGTACGGTGGAATAGATGAATGAAACAAAATGCATTAGTGCAGAAAAATAAGTGAAATATATATGTAAAGTATGAGTGAAATAAGTATTATTTATTAGATTGCCGTGATGATTTATTAAAGATGAAAGAAAGGAGGTGATGAGAGGGAGAGATGAATGAAAGGACAATGCAAATTAGGACACAGGTATCCTTTAATTTAAGGGGCAGTGGCGGTTGAACGTAGGGGTGGAGAACACACAACAACCTTTGCATAACCTTCCCTTTTATAAACATAAAATAATGAAATGAACCAACAAATATAGTTCCTTAACACTGCATGTTTTTTTTCGTGTTTGGCAATCCAACCTTAATATGAAATCAAGCCACCACGCTAACCTATGATGAAGTAGTTATTATAGTTATAATGCTTCATAGTTACCCCAAGCTACCATAGTATGTAGGGCCAAAACATTTGACAGTGTCATCCAATAAATTTATTTTACTTTATTATTTTTAAGTAAGGTGGTGGCTACAATTTAGATGAAACTCGCGAAAAGTCAATGTAATTCTTCCACTTGTTACAACGATCTTCTACCTTTTGCCGAACTTTCCATAATATTACAAATATCATATTAATTAAAAATATATCAAATTGCATTATGTAAATATATAGAATTTTATTCTATAAAATTATTTTATGAACTTAAATTAAATTTAAACTCACTTTTTAAAGTGGTTTATGTCATTTAAATATAAAATAAGATATATAATCAAATTATATATGTGAAATTGAATTAATATTGGCACCATTTTTTACATAGGCTTTCCCCACAATATCAACCATTTGAATCATGTATTTCTTCCATGTGCAATCTAACTTTCATTTTATCTTTTGAAAATTAACCTTTTGGCTTTTCCCTCGATAACATTGTTTCCTTTGTAGTTATTTTAGCTTCATCAAATATAGACGTTTACACACACATATACACAAAAGTTCTTTTCCAACACACTAACACAAAAATAACTTTTAACGTATGTTATTTTAGACTTTTGACATTTGTTAAATATCTGACGTCATGTTAT
The DNA here is from genome assembly GCA_036885675.1 of Vigna mungo. Lineage (NCBI taxonomy): Eukaryota > Viridiplantae > Streptophyta > Magnoliopsida > Fabales > Fabaceae > Vigna > Vigna mungo. Next base: position 18,681,984 of record CP144700.1, on the reverse strand, counting down.
TTTAGACTTTCAACATCTGTTAGATATCCAACGTTATAGATGAAGACGTTAAATCGTCTGTTGTCTTTGAACAAACGTCAATTAACGTCTATTGTATTTATAACAAACGTTAATTGACATCGGTTGTTCTTATAACAGACGTCAATTTATGGGTTTTTTTTTAAAATTTTTGTCAATATTTTCCACCACTCAAACGATAAAAAATCAAGATACAATATACAAGAATACACCACACATATTTCCAGAATTTTAGTAGTAACAACTAATGAAAAGTGTAACCACCAATAAAAATGCAACAACCAATATACATAAAAAAGCAAAAATGAAACAAACCATGAGAGTGAGAGAGTAAACATGTACCACTATGAGGGTGAGGAGAAGACAACTGCTAAAGAGGAAGAAAAGAGAACTCAACGGTGCTTCAAATGGTGACTATGCATGAAACCAATCGGTTAAAATGAAAAGAAATCATACATAAAACCATCAATCAACGCCTTCCCTGGAGACGTTCGAGCTGCAATGAAGAAAATGCGCACAATCAATGAAAATGCAATAACAAATATGCATAAAAAACCAAAAATGATAAACTAACTGTGAAAGTGAGAGAATAGACATGTGTCGCTATAAAAGGTGAGAAGAAGACAACCACCGCCGGAGAGGAAAAATAGAGAACTCAATGATATTCAAAATGGTCTCTATTCACGAAACCAATCAATTAAATTGAAAGGAAATCATACATAAAGTCATTAATCAACGATCAACGAACATTTGTGTTATGTGAAAGAAACATTACCTTTGTTGGTCATTGAAAGCTTCGCTGGAGACCTCGACCAATAATGAAGAAAGTGGACACAAAAACAGTGAATCAAATGTTCTTTCTCGCGTTCTTAAAATATCTTCACGCTGAAATTTTTGTGAATTTGAACACTAATAGACTTTTGTTCTTTGACCAATAGACGCGAAAAAGGAAATTAATGTATGTTCCTCTAAAGGGTCTCTTAAAATGTCTTCGTACTCAGATTTTTATGAACTTGAACACCAATAGACATTTAGTGCTTGACCAAAAGATGTCAAAAAAGTAATTAACGTCCGTTCCTTTGACCAACAAACGTCTAAAGGTCTCTTAAAATATCTTGGTACTCAAATTTTTATTAATTTGAACACCAATAGACGTCTCTTCTTTGATCAATAGACGTCAAAAAGACAATTAACGTTTATTTCTCTTACCAACAGACGTCTAAATGGTCTTTTAAAATATCTTGACACTCAAATTTTTAAATTTTTATTAATTTGAACACTAATAAACGTATGTTCTTTGACCAACAAACGTCGAAAAGATAATTAACGTTAATTTATCTACATACCTCTAAAAGATCTTTTAAAATATTTTGCGCTCAAATTTTTGTCTTGAAATAGTGATGGGAAGTCGTGATTTAATATAAATAAAATATTTATTAAATTATGTAAAAGTCAAAATAATAATAATGTGTGTAAAATGACAGGTGGTTGCATGATAATTAAGTTGGAGAATGTTAAAGTTAGCAGATGAAGAGAAAGCAGAGAAGAAGAAGTACTGGAATTATAGAAAAAGAAAAAAAGCAGCAAGTGAGTAGAAAAGAGAAAACATACAAGATATACATAAAATATATATTATTTATTAGATAGCCCTAATAATTTATTAAAGATGAAAGGAAGGAGATGATGAAATGGAAATGAGAGTAGAGATTAGGGCACAAGTTTCCTTTAACTTAGGGGACAGTGCTGCTTGAACCTCCTGGTGGAGGAGGAGAACAAGGGACGAGCTTGAAAACTCCTTTAATAAAGTCATAACCGGTGCAGAAAGATTCGATCACAGGATCGACAATTTGCATGAGCTGTCGTGCTGCTAGAGCTCCCTCCATCATGACTGAGAAAGAAATAACAATCACAAAAGCCAAAATCATCAATTTCTTATACTCACTCCCCATATCTATCTTTTCTTCAATCTCTGCATATTCCACACACTATTACCTTCCCTTTTATACACATCAAATAATAAAAAAATCAACCAACAAATACTTCCTTAACATTATTAATACGGTTTGTTACGTGTTTGGCAATCCAACATTAATATGGAATTGAGCCACCACACTACTTTATATTATTCTAATGCTTCTTAGTTACCCAAGTTACCACCGTATTCAATAAATATATCAAATTTGTAAAGTTTTAGATCATAGAATATTCTTTGACTCTCCTTGAAATATTATACAATCCAATAGACATGAGAGATACACGTGGAACAAAATTTGTAATTGGACTATATTGTGTAATGTCAGTTGTAACTATTTCACATAACTTATAAATCAAATTATAAATATGGGGAAAAGGAGATTATGGTTCATGCTAATTGAGAACAAAATATACTTATAAATTTAACATGCTTTAATACCAATTGTTAAGTTATGTATTCATAGAGCAATCAAAACCCTTAATCAATAGAGCAATTCCCAAAACCCTATACATCATAATGTCAAAGCATATCTAAATTGGGCATTGAGAAAAATGTATATGAAAGAATGGTATCTGATCTTCCAATTGTAGACCACCTTAGGTTCCCTCTTGATTTTCTCTTCTGATAGGAATGAAGAGAAAGAAATAATTGTATGCTTAAAGATAGGGACCATAACAACTATATGTAACCTTTGTTGGTTACTTTTTCTAAAAATCAATATTCCTATTTTGGTCACTCATCAAATTAGAATATTGCATACGATATCTACATAATTAATATTTAATAACATATATTCTTTATATATATATATATATATATATTACATATATAGCTAAACCTATATCTCACATATGACTTTTTGATGATGATAAAAAATGTTTTATAGTTTCTTGCACAACAATATGGAAAAATTGTTGCTTGATTATTCTTATGTATGTGCTTGAATTATTTGTGATGTGTATTCATTGTTTACAGATAGATGAATCATTGATTGAAAACTCTTTGCACATTGCATATCTCAATGAATTAATCGATTACACTATTTGTATAATCAGTTAAATTCATCAGATTTCAGTATATGCTTAACAGTGGCAAAACACCAAGTTTTAGCTGATTACATTGTGGATAATCGATTAAAACTCGTGGTTGTACATGCACATGTTTAGTGAGTGCATTGAGGTGTTTTGAATGAAAAAAATTTCAAAATTTGCTTAAGTATGGAATTTAACTGATTACGCTAATATCCTAATCAGTTAAAATCCATTTTGTATGAAAACCTTTTTCATGAATAGCCACAACTGTCATAACAGTCATATTTTTAAATACTGTAGCTTATGTAAATTACTTAATCGATTACATGCACTTCTTAATCTTTTAAATGCTATGAAATGTCAATATGTTAATGCAAAAGGAATTACTTAATCGATTACATTATATACGTAATCGATTAATATGTGTCAGACTTGAGAAAACTATAAATAAATGCATTGCTCTCTTTATTCAACAACTTTATGATTCATATCTTTAATATCTGATTTGTTTGTTAAGATCTTAATTGCAGGAGCATCCTAAAACTCTCCAAGAATCAAGATTGCTACATTTGGAAGAAATCATTAAAGATTCTTGAAGAATTGAAGTATTGTGATAGAGCCGATCATTTTTGCACATTCAGGTGTACATTTCCATATCAGTGGTATTTACAATCAAGGTTGATTGTTTCCCTGTTGCTGGGGCTAGGAAATGGACTTGGTGAAGTTCTTTGACTTAAAGTGGGCTATCTCTAAGGGTGACAGAAAGTGGGTAATCTTTCTGGGTTGCTATAATTGATTTGGAGTTAGGAAGGAGAGTACATTGAGATTAGTGATCTTTGTATGTCTTGCTTGTAAGAACTCAATCAATATAGTGGAATCCTTTTGTTAAAAATAGAATGGCTTCATTTCTCACACCAAAAGGGGGGATGAATTGGTGAGATGTAAAAACAAGTTCTTTTAAAATCTTTTTCACAAAAGGTGATGCCTTTAAAGCTTTCTTGAAACGCAAGGAAAAAATTTTTCTAATGCAGCGGAAATAAAGTTGAATAAAAGTGCAGTACAAAGTCGATTAAATGTAAAAGAGTAGGGATTAGAGAATTCAAACATTGTGTTTTTATACTGGTTCGGCCAACCTGCCTACATCTAGTGTCCTTCCAACCATAGGAAGCAAATGCACTATAATGATCAAGGTTTTTACAACAAGGTTTATATAGAAGATCTTACGTCAAAAATATAAAACACCTCTTTAACCCTCTAATCAAAATATAGGCAATACAATAACTAGACCAACAACAAGAATCCCCTCTACTGCTGTCTAAACCCTTTGAGACACTCTCAAAGTCAAGAACGTGACACACTTTTCTTCCTGTAATCACAACAGGGAACCTCAATCCAATCTTTACAAGATTGTAGACTCTGATCTCATAGTTACACCCAATGTGCAGATATGATCAGCCTTTGAAAACACAACAAACTTGCTCTTCAAGAATCCACAATTAGATGATCACCATGGTCACTTCTTGTTTCTTAGAGCTCTTTCACACTTTTTGTAAGCTAGCGCTTTCTGCAAAAGATATCACAAAACATTAGATTCACAAAAGTTCTTACAGAAAATCGAATTCGCGTCAATTTATAAAATAACACAACTCTGATGCATTTTAATCGACTAAGCTACTAGCGCAGTCGAAAATAACAATTCAGTTATAGCAGTTAACAACAATCAAAGCAATTAATTGAATTCGCAATTAATGCAGTCGAATCTCATTTAATGCTTGGTCAACCAAATTAAAATTATGACCGTTAGACAATTATAACAAGCATTAACAGAAATTCAAAACAATAACAGACTTAGTTGAATGCAGCAACATGTAGTTGACTATATAACACTGTAAATCATAGTTTTGAAAAAATTTCTCTTTGAAAAATCTCATAGCGCACTTTAAAATAGTTTGTGCAAAGACACGAATTTTAATCGACTCACCCCATAATGAAACCGACTTAAAACTGTTGTTTTGCCACACAATTAAAGTTCAACAAAAGTGCTTGTGGTTTTTCTTTTCCAAAAACATGTGTCATGCATTCACATATAAAATCACATATATAACACAGTGAAATGCAATGATCAACATAATAACAACAGAAACATGTTCTCATATATTCTCAACCAGATTCAACACAATTAATATAAGCATATAACATGTAAACATTAAACATGTAACACATAGTACACATGTGTTATTAATTATGCGTTGTCATCATAAAAAACTCAGATATTACTGAGATTGTGGATTCAATTACACTTGTGCTCCCCCTATCAACAATCTCAACACCTTTCAATTTAAGGTTAATTGAAAAAATACTAGATGAAGACAACAAACTCTGCCATGCCTTCATCATCAACTCTCTCTATGGAAGAATAGTTTGCCAATATATCCAAACAAATGGAGGACATGAGTTTTGCTCATCAAGCACGTTTTGATCATATTACTGAAATGCAACAAACTCATCAAGAATATGCATATGAAAGGCTTAAATATTTTGATACTCGCCTAGACAACATTGAGGAACGCCTCAATCTTCAACCTCCAGATCATCCCCCAAGTCCTACTTTTTAGAAATTAGATAATTATCTTAAGTTTCATTATGTGTTATCTTTTATATTTTGAGTGAACTGTAGTTTCATTTTACATCAATAAAACTTCTTCATTTTCCTTCACTGCATAAATTCAATTTATTGAGGGGGAGAACATTTTGAGGGGGAGTTTGTTTGATCTTTTTGCTTATGATCAAAAAGGGGAAGAAGCGACAAAGTTCTAGTGCAGTTACTACTAACTTGTTTCTATGTTTGTAATTTTGTATTCTGCGCAGATACTTCAAGATGCTTTTAAACAAGGGATTTTTTATCATCATAAAAAAGGCGGAGATTGTTACCGATGAGGAGCATTGGTGACTTGAAGATAATAATTTTGATGATGCTATAAAGTGAAGAACATGAAGTCTTTTAATTTTAATTTATTTAAAGGCATTTCTGTAGACTCAATTGTATTAGGAATAACTTTGATGATGTAATCTCAGTATTTTTTCTGTCTTTAGATAATTTGTGCAGGTAATCGATTATTTGGTGTAATAATCGTTCATCACGAGCTCATTTGAAAAACCATTGCTCGCACAAATAATCGATTATTGCCTGAAATTATCGATTATTCTTGTCTGAGTCAGAACTGCCCAAGTTGTGTAGATAATCGATTATTTCTCAGGATAACTGATTATCACCTTTTTGAAAACCCTATAATGGACGCGAATAATCGATTATCAGTGGCAGTTGTAATATGTCTTGTCAGTTTCAGACCTGTAGGCTATATTTACTTTTGTCAAACCCTTTAGAGGGTTATCTATGCCATTTGAGAATATAGTTTGTCTGAGGAAGTTCTAAAGTGGTAGTCTTTACTCTCGTCAAGTCTTGTGAATAGGAGAAGCTCACGCTTTGTGTGTGAAAGGTCGAAGCGATTCTCTTTAAGTTGGCTGAGTAGTTTTCTTCCGGTTCGTTTGTCGAAGGAAGATTCTTCTGTTCACTTGTCAAACGAATGATGTTCTCGTTTATTAATCTTTACTCATACTATTGTAACTGTGAAACAATATTTTAGTGAAAAGGTTAATCACTATTTGTAGTGACGAACAACTGGACGTAGATGTTGAGATTGTTGACAACACAATATCTATATCAATCTGGTTTTTGATGATGACAACACATTTTTAATAACACATGTATTTTTGTTGTGTTACATGTTCTATTGCTTATTGATTAACATCTTGTTGAACATGTTTTGGTGTTTATCTTGATATGTGAATGCATAATTACTGAGCTTGTACATGTTACATCATATCTGGTTGTATTACAAATGTTTTGAAAGATGAAAACCACATGTACTTTTATGAACTTACATTGTGTGTCATAAACTGCAAGCTGTAAGTCGACTTTATTATGGGGGAAATCGAATTAAGCTAGAGTCTATGCATAAATTTACAAAAATAGGGCTATGTGAGATTTTGCATTGAAAAGAATTTCAAAGTGTATTTTAAGTCGAAGTCGATTATGTGCGCCACGCATTCGACTGTATTAGTTGCTTGATTTGAAATTCTGTTATGCTCGTGCACAGTAACGACTATATTTTTAAAAGTTAGTTGGGCATTGAATGTTGGTCAACTGCATTGATTGAGAAATTAATTGGCTACAGGAAATGCGCGTTTTTCCGACGGCTTATTACCGACGGCCTAGGAGCCTTCGATAATGCGTTGGTGAATTAAATTACCGAGGGATTAGAGGCCCTCGATAATGTCTTCGAAGAATTTTGGCCAAAATCGACCTATTCCCTCTTTTCAATTCATATTCCAGTAGTGTATTCTTCGTCGTCCAAAAACATTGCCTCCAAAACCCTTCCCCTTTGCTCATCCAATACCAAAGTCGTAGCCCTAATCTTGCTCTCCTCTGCCAAAATTTCAGAAATTCCCCTCTCCTCTGCCCAAATTTCAGAAGAAGGAGGTCTATTTTTGGTCACTCTAAGGCGTTCTCCCGCGGAGCTGTGGTCGTTGGTGGCGTGGTGTTTCCGGCAGGGTGGTGGGTCGTGCTAGTTGGTGTCTGCGGCAGTGGTGGTGGGTCATCGACGTTGGCCTAACGGCAGCGTTGGGGTGAAGTGGGTTTGCAGATGCTTGACGGCAGCGTTAGGGCTTGTTAAGTTGGTCTGCAGAGTTAGTTGCTTTCGAGAGGTAAGTTTTTTTTTTCAATGAAGGAATGCTTCGCGAGAAGAAATTGTACTTGAATGATGGTTGCTCTCTTTCTTTTTTTCGTTTTCATGAAATTCCCCATTTGAGAAGTATAATGTTAAAACTCAACAGTAAGATAACAATCTTCTTTCTATGTTAAATCCCTAGTTTTCAACCTGTTTGAATTTCTGCTTATTGTTAGCAATCTATACTTTCGTTCTGCTTATTTGAATAATTTTTGAGTGATATCTTTGAGTCAAATCCCTAGTTTGCAACATGTTTGTGAAAATGCTTTCATGTTAAACATGGATCAACTATGATTATATTCATTTAAGCTGCTATTGCATTCATTATAATTTATAACTTGATTACAGAATCTTTGATTTCTTATTCGTATGAAAAAGGAATGTTGATTTCAATGAATTAATTAGTTTTAATAAAAGTTGAATTTGATTTGCTAAGAAATATAGAAACTGGTTTCAAAATTGCAAATTCTTTTCTGAACTGCCTTGTAAGCACATATCTTAAAATATTTTTCAGAATCTGTTTTTGAGTTTAAGAGAAACTTTTGTTTGACATCTTATGACATGATCTTGTGATACCTGGTACTCATTTGAGGGGGAGATATATAAGGCTGTTAGATATGTGGTTATTCATCTATACTTTGGTATTTCATCTTGTATTTGCCTCTCATTTTATAAAAGTTCAAATTTTATAAATTGCATCTCTCTTTTGATGAGGGTGAGAGCCATTTAAGGGAATATCTTTACCCTATGATCTTAGAAGACATTTTATGAATGATAGATGTTTTTTAGGTTGAAAATTTGGCCCAAATATTTGTTTTTCGGAAATTAACGTCAACAATGGATTACCAAAGGGTCATAATCGATTATCTTGGCCTAAAAATTTAGATTTTGACAATTTTGATCACAAATAATCGATTATTTAAACTAATAATCGATTATCAACGTAAAAAAAATACTTTTTTAATTTTTTTTCTGTTTTTCTTTTTAAAAGAGGATTATTACATTTAGAAAGAGTACTTTTAAAAGGACTTAAATTTTTTTTAAGTTACTTATTTTATGAGGAGCATAAACTTAAGATTTTTTTTTAAAATAAAAAATAAAAAAGGGGGGTGAAGCTTTTGATTGAGAACTTTTGTGATAACTGGAAGATATGAGTCTTGCCCTGAAACCTCACTTTGATCAAATTTATGGCAGCAAGCTCATGAAAGTTATATGGTTAATCAATTTCTTGACATTGATGTTCATCTAGGAAATATTGAAAATCACCTAAACCTTCAATCACGCGAGAGATCCCAAGTCTTGAATTTTAGAATTAGGATTTTTTGTCTGAGTGCTTTGTTGATTGGTTGTTATTCTTATCTCTATGTTATATTTTTGTCTTTTATGTTTCTCCTTATGGTGTTTATGTAATTCTTTCTTTTATGAATAACATGATCTCTTGTTTTATGCATACTTTGTTTAATTGAGGGGGATATCATATTTAGGGGGAGCTCTTTACATTAATCTTTTTGCTTATGATAAAAAAGGGGGAGAAGAAATATAAGGGGAGAATTAAGGGAAGAAATATTTTTACAATTTAAAAATTAGTATTGGTATAGGTACTGCTAACTTTGTGGTTGTCTATTAGCTTGTATGTGTTGCAGGTAAACCAGAGTTTTTTTTTAAAAGTGAATTTTTGATCATCATAAAAAAGAGGGAGATTGTTACCAATAAAGAGTATTGGTAAAACCTGAAGAATTATTTTGATGATGCTGCAAGAAGTATTATTTAAAGAGAACATTAGATTTATTTAAAAAAGCAACTTGTAGATTTTGGATGTAGTAGGAAAATATTAAACCTTGTAATTTTTACTGAAACAATCGATTATGGACAAGGTATAATCAATTATCACTTGCATTTTGTACTAGAATAATCGATTATCATGAAGCAATAATCGATTATCACAAGTCATACTTGAATAATCGATTATCACTTCATATAATTGATTATCACTTTTTGAAAACCCTGTAACGGACTTGAATAATTGATTATCAACATTTTGGCATTCAGCGTATTTGGCTATATAATTGGTTTTTGAAATCTTCAGAAGCAACGTTTTGAACAGAGAGCTTTTGTAGAATACAGTTTGTCTGAGGAAGTTCTCAAAAGCTAGTTCAGTTCCCTTGCCTGGTCTCGTGTATAGGAGAAGCTCGCGTTTCGTGTGTCGATAGTCGGAGCGGTTCTCTTCGAGTTGGCGAGGTGCTCTGCCTGGTCTCGTGAATAGGAGAAGCTCGCGTTTCGTGTGTCGAAAGTCGAAGCGGTTCTCTTGGAGTTGGCAGAGTGGTTGCTTCCGGTTTGTGTGTCGAAGGAAGCTCTTCCGGTTCGTTTGTCGAAGGAAGGTTTTTTCTATCCCTTACTCATTTCATTATTTTGTAATCTGTACAACTATATTTTTAGTGAAAAACGTTAATCACTCTTTATAGTGATTAACAACTGGACGTAGAATCTTTTGATTCGAACCAGTATAAAAATCATTTGTGTGATTTTTCTCTTTCCTACACTCTTTAATCTTTTAGCACTTCAACTGTTCCATAAAAGTTCTTTAAGAAAATCAATTTTCTAAAACGGACCACTTTAAGTTGAGTTGTGACCGAACATGCTTTATACGCTACTCTAAGTTTTTTAATTCCGTTGCGCTATACTCTTCAAAAATTACCCCCTCCGATACCATCAAGTCCTACTTTTTAGAAATGAAATAATTATCTTAAGTTTCATTATGTGTTATCTTTTACATTTTGAGTGAACTGTACTTTCATTTTACATCAATAAAACTTCTTCATTGTCCTTCACTGCATAAATTCAATTTATTGAGGGGGAGAACATTTTGAGGGGGAGTTTGTTTGATCTTTTTGCATATGATCAAAAAGGGGGAGAAGCGACAAACTTCTAGTGCAATTACTACTAACTTGTTTATATTTTTGTAAGTTATTATTCTGTGCAGATACTTCAAGATACTTTTAAACAAGGGATTATTTATCATCTTCAAAAATGGGGAGATTGTTACCGATGAGGAGCATTGTTGACTTGAAGATTATAATTTAAATGATGCTACTAAGTGAAGAACTTGAAGTCTTTTAATTGTAATTTATTTAAAAGCATTTCTGTAGACTCAATTGTATTAGGAATAACTTTGATGATGTAATCTCTTAGAAGTTTTTTTGTCTTTAGATAGTTTGCGCATATAATCGATTATTTGGTGTAATAATCGTTCATCACAAGCTCATTTGAAAAATCATTGCTCGCGCAAATAATCGATTATTGCTCGAAATAATAGATTATTTTGTCTAAGTCAGAACTGCCCAAGTTGCGTAGATAATCGATTATTCCTCAAGATAATCAATTATCACCTTTTTGAAAACCCTATAATGGATTCGAATAATCAATTATCACTGGTAGTTGTAATATCTCTTTTCAGTTTCAGACCTCTAGGCTATATATACTTTTGTCAACCCTTTAGAGGGTTATCTATGCCATTTGAGAATATAGTTTGTTTGAGGAATTTCTCAAGTGATAGTGTTTGCTCTCGTCAAGTCTTGTGAATGGGAGAAGCTCGCGCTTTGTGTGTTAAAGGTTAGAGTGGTTCTCTTTAAGTTGGCTGAGTAGTTTTCTTTCGGTTCGTTTGTTGAAGGAAGATTCTTCCGTTCGTTTGACGAAGGAATGGTGTTCTCGTTTGTTAATCTTTACTTCATATTATTGTAACTGTGAAACATTATTTTAGTGAAAAGGTTAATCACTATTTATAGTGATGAACAACTGGACATAAAATCTTTTGATTCGAACCAATATAAAAATCATCTGTGTAATTTTTCTCTTCTTTACTCTCTTTAAACTTTTAGCACATAATTGTTCGATAAAAGTTTGATAAGAAAATTAAAGGAACCATTTTATTGATTGAACATGCTTTTCGCTCTTAACAATCGTATCCGTTTTAATTCCACTGCGCAAAATCGGTACCAATTGATCCAACACAAGGATTATTAATCAAAATAACCAAGAACACATATAACATATAATAATTAACAAACAAAACTAAGTTTCCCCATATCTTGGCCAATTCTAGGGCTTTGTCTATAATTTATAACAACACAAATCTCTAAGGTTTTGCGCAACTCTTCCTCTTCTTTCCCCAAAACTACCTCTCTATTTCTCTCTCTCCCCATCTCTCTATTTTTCGTTAAGTAGGTTACAATTTTGAACCTTAGTTTCCCTTTCTCCTTTTTATCTTTTCTTATTCTATCTTTATCCTTTTAATTAAAATAATATCAACACTAAATCTTTTAATTTCATATTTATTTTCCTTTCCTTTCCTTTCTACACCCTCATAACTTAATTTCTACACTAATTAATGAGGGTAAAATAACTATTTTTCCCTTGGGCCCAAAATACAATTAAAACTAAAAGTTTACCTTAACTCTCTTTCTTTCTAGAATTTGCCCCACACCTATTTAATCCTAAATCGCCTTCCTATCATCAATCCAACACATCATATTGGTAACAATACACCACCCAAATCATTCCAATAATAATATATCAATCATATGTTCCACTTCATCAATAATAACATTAAGTAATAAACATAATAATTATAATTTTAGAAGACAATTAATCATCAAACACCAGTTATCAAACAATAATGTCCATGTCTCATAACCACATTATTTCTTAATTACCACAATTTCCTAGGGTCTTACAACGCGCACCAGTGCACTACACGAGGCAAAGCTTTTGGGTGAGACATCTAACCCTCTCGAGTCCTCGTGTAGGAGGAATAATGACACTCGAATCTTTGTTTCTACTCGAGACCCCATATCCTTAACATAGTGTAGTACGAAAAGTTCACACATGACCGACCACCGTACAGAAAAATAACATAGTTTTATATTCACATCACAAATCAATACCTATTCTTAATAACATACATTGCTTCTCAATCTCAAGGTTCTGCTACACCATGATTATTTAATTTAATAAAACAACCCCACAAAACAAGCAACCTTAAGTGGACTCATCATGACCCACTAACACGCTTTAAGTAATCTACCAAGTTTCTTCAATTCCTTCAACATGCACATAATTACTTGTACAACCTTAAGCAAAACTTGGTTTCAATTCCCATATTGCCTTTCTTAAGCCACAATTCTTTTATATATAAAACAAAAGATGTTCCAATTTAATTTATAAAATTCAAACCAAACAATGACATCATTCCAACAAGCTTAAGACACATCCCATGAGAAAGAAAAACTTGTGCCAACTCATTAAAACTCACTTCATTCTTCACCCTAGCCGTAGGTCCCACAATCATGTGATAACACCATTTCTTAAATTCACCAATCAAAACAAATGAATATCTCCCTCTACCAAGTGAAGATTTATGTACTAAAACAAACAAATGGAGTACTCTTCTCCTTTTTCCAAAGTGTCACGAGTGTTAGGAAACAGGTTGGCTTCGGTTTACACCAAGAGGGGGGGGGGGGGTTAATTAGTGTTAGTTCAAAAACAAAATCTTTTCGCAATCTTGGTATAAAAATTCAAAGCTTTTGATCTTTCCTTGAAATGCAAGTAATGAAAATTCAATGCAGCGGAAAAACGTAGTTGACTGCTAAACAATTAAAGTCGACTGAAAATAAAGAGTGCAGGGATAGAGAAAATCAAACACTGGTTTTTATACTGGTTCGGCCAACAATGCCTACATCCAGTGTCCTTCCAATCCAGGAAGCAAATGTACTATAATGGTTGCGGTTTTTACAACAAGGAATTTTATAGAAGCACCACGCAAAAATATAAATATCCTCTTTAACCCAAAACCAAATATAGTTGCACACACAAAACCAAAATTGCAGCAAGAATCCCCTCTTCTGCAATCTGCACCCACATTGAACAATCCTCAACGTGTAACCAGCACTCTTCACAGGATGTCAAGCCTATCACAACACGCTTCACAGGTTGCCAAGCCTATCACAACAATATTCATAGGTTGCCAAGCCTGTAGTAAAATACAGTAGTCTTCTCAGGATGCCAAGCCTATCAAGATAAAACCAGAAACACCTTCTTTGTGCAGATGTTGATCAAACTATATGCGTGAAAGACTCCTCCCTTTGAGTCTCTCTCAAGAAAGATCACCACCGTCTTCTTGGAGAATTCTTGGAGCTTCTAAGACAGAGAATTCAATCTGAAAAAGGACAATGAAAATGTTAGATCACAAAAGTCTTACATAACAATTCGTGTTCTGACTATTTATAGTTTTCTGTTATTTCAGATTACATCTCAGTCGAATAGCCTACTAATACAGTCGACTGTATTAAGACAATTATAACAGACAGTAAACATAAGGCTCCTCAGTCAACCAAATCAATACCCATTTAAGACAGTTGACCAAGTCAGTCAATCTTAACTAACTTTTGAAAAATATAGCCATTTGAGCGTGTAGGCTTAACAAAATTCCAAATGTAACAGTAATACAGTCGAATGTGTGATCAACACTGTCGAATGACACATAAGAAAATACATTGAAATTCTTTTCAACTCAAAATCTCACACAGCACAGTTTCACAAAGTTTGTGCAAAGGTTTTAGCATAGTCGAATCCATTATGAGTGCATTCGACTGAACTAGAACTTTGTCATAACAAATATAAGTTCATAAAGGTGCTTGTGATCTTTTTCTTTTCTGAAATGTGTAGTAATAAAAAACATTTTATTTCACATTTCAAGACAAGCATGTGCCACAATAATATCACACAGTCAAGCATAGGAACATATATCGCAATTCATCAAAACATGTTCAGCAGATATGTCAAACAATAAAACACACGAACATGTAATACTGGAACATATGTACTGTTATTAAGCATTGTGTTGTCATCATAAAAAACAAGTTTGATATAGAGTTTGTGTTGTCAACAATCCCAACAACGGGACCCACAGGGATTGAATTACCTCAATCCTTCTTCAAAGTTCAAACTAGAGCTATCAAATTGGGTTACAACCCGCTGGCCAACCCGACCCACCATGGGTTCGGGCCAGGTTCAGTTGGAAAAAAATGCATTTTATTCATGCAGGCCAACTTTCAACCCAGTTCATTTAAACTCGGCTCGTTCGGGTTAAACCCGTGGTGAGCCAGGTTGGCCCACCAACCCACCTAATTTTATTTTATTAATTTATTATCTTATAAAATTCTAAAAAATACTATCTGACTCATTATATGTGGATTGTATTGTACTTTTTTATTATTATTTTGAATTATCTTGAGTTTAACATCATTTTGGAAGTGAAGTTTATTTATATTTGAATTACAAAAAGTTTGTAATCTTTTTATTTGAAAAATTGTAATTAAGTGAGCCAGTTAGCCAACCCATTTAACCCACCAACCAGTGGTGGGTCGAGTCAGGTTCAAATTTTTTTGGCTCGCCAATAAATGAGTCGGGTTAGGTTGGCTCACTAAGTGACCAACACGTGGTGAGCCGGGCCGGGTAGCCCATTTTAACAGCACTAATTCAAACACATACCGAAATGAGGAAATTGTGTTCCTCTACACTGATTTTCCCTATTCTTCTTCCAAAAGGAGAAGAGGAAAACCTAAACTAAACCCAAGGTGGGACCTACAAGTTAACTCCCAATTTCCTACTATATATTATCACCCTCTCCCTTACGTAAAAAAAAACAACAACATAACCATCCTCTCAAGCATACTATTTTTTTTTTTCAAAAGCTCGCGGGACCCACCCTTATCTCTTCTTCCCAAGCCTAAACGAGGGGATTTTAATTATTTCTATGTTCACATGATGAAAGAGTGGTATGTGTTTGTGAGTCAATGTGGGTCCACTTGGGGTTACTTGTTTTCTGGTTTTGATTAATTTAATTGAATACTTAACGTGGTGTTTTAGAATGTTGTGTTTAGTGGGTTAATGCATATTAGTGAGATTATGGATGAAATGTACTGAAAATTGAGTATATAAACCTTGTGTTTGGATAAGAAATGCATGTTATTGAGTATATGTATCGAGTTGTGATGCGAATGTAAAACGATGTTATTTTCTTGTAATGTTGTCGATTGAGTAAGCTTTTCGTAGTTAAGGAGTTGAGTCTCGTGTGGAGACAGAGATTCGAGTTTTACCCTTCCTTTTGCGCGACAAAAGAAAAGGGTTAGATGTCTCAGCCAGTGATTTCGGCTCGTGCTGAGTATAGTACACCAGTGCGCGTAGTGTCGATGGTTTTATTCGTTAGTCCTTGAGGAGTCAGGGAGATAGGTTTGAAGTTGTGATGGAGGACGAATCGAATCCTCCTGTTTTGCGAAATAGATTGGTACGACAAAATGTAAGGAAACTACATTAGTCTATGAATGGTTTGGTTGCAATATAATTTCTATATTGGGATGAGATGTTATGACTTGTTATAGTTTGTATTTTATGTAGTTATATTGTGTTATATGCTATAATGTTTTCTGGTTATTCACCCTTGTATGTTGTGGTTGTGGCTTTCACTGCAGTGATCGTACTTGTACGGGAGTAGATGATGTTGCAGATAAGGCTGATTTAGAGTAGTTGACGAGAGAAGGGAAATTTTAATTCCAAGAATTGTTATGTTATATTTCATTGTAATTTTCAGACTTGGAGCTTTTTGTAAAAGTTACATTTTGTGTTCTCACATTTTGTATGGACATTGTTTATAGTTGTGGTATGCTTCCGCAATATACCTAAATAAAGATTTTGATTATACAAAGAAAATGTTTTATAAACTGTGTTAAAAAAAAGTAGAGCCGTCAAAATGGGTCACAACCCGCGGGCCAACCCGGCCCGTCACGGGTTCGGGCCGGGTTGGGTTTGAAAAATACAACCCACTTATATGCGGTCAGATTTCAACCCGGCTCATTTAGACCTAGCTCATGCGAGTTGAACCCGTGGTGAGCCGGGTTGGCCCACCAACCCACCTACCTAATTTTATTTTTTAATTTATTATTTTATTTATAAAACCCTAAAAAATAAAATATTTTCTTCACTCATTGTGTATACCAAAAAAGTAACATCTGCTCTCATAAATCACTCTCCCTGTACTTCTTTCATTTGACGGTGCTCTCACCCTCACTTCACTGAAATTCTTCAGGGAGCAGGTAAAACACCCTTCCTTTTTTCTTCTCTTTTCTCCACATTTTTGTTTTCTCACTTCTCTTTCTTTTTTTTTTCAAAAACCCTATAATGACAAAAATAGGGGTTTGTGAATTTGTTTTTTATTATGGGAGATTTGAAGACATGAAATGATTTTTTCATGTTCTGACATGCTTGTATCACATTTTGTTCATTTTAAACAATTTGAGTATACATTATTTGAACAACCTCTTTTTGATATCCTTGAATTTGGAAAATTATGTTAGAGATTAAACTATTAATTTTTTGTTGATATTGTTAAGTACTAATTCTCTTATTTTTTACTAATATTTTTTTTATTGATTGTCGGAACAATATTTTTATAGTGTACTTTTTATTATTATTTTGAATTGTCTTTAACATAATTTTTTGGGAGTGAAATTTGTTTAAATTTAAATTACAGAAAGTTTGTATTTTTTTTATTTAAAAAAAATGTAATTAAGGGAGCTAGTGAGCCAACCCGTTTACCCACCAACCCGTGGTGGGTCGGGCCGGGTTCAAGTTTTTCTGGCTCGCTAATAAATGAGCCGGGTTGGGTTGGCTCACTAAGTGACCAACCCGTGGTGGGCCAGACCGGGTCGAGCCGGGTTACCCGTTTTGACAGCTCTAAAAAAAAGTATACATGTGGCCTCCCACCAGAGGTGTTACATCCTCCAATTATCTTCTAAATAATCCAATATCTTCAAGACATATTTAATTGTTATAGAGATCTAAAAATATTTGAGAAGATTTTTGCTAGATTAAAAACATTTGGTAAATATTATCTTTTGATATTTACTTAATTAGTCAAATAAGGTAATTATTTAAAAATATCAAATAAAATATCTAAAGATATATTTTCCCAAATTATCTTCTATGAATTAGAAAGTCCTATTTGTAGAAAAAAAAACAGAGAAAATTGTAAGGTTCAATTTTTGTTGTCCGTTATCTTTTCCTATGTTAATCAAATTTCTATGATTTGACTTATTGTGATTTTGATTAATTTATTTTTTAAGTGTCATGAAACTTTAACCAACTTAGCTAAAATTGTACTAATGCGTCAAAATATTTTTAACATGATTTTGTATCTTATATTCATAAACTCAATCCTAACAACTCTTAATTAAAATATTCTTCTATAATAAAAGAATCTATTTAAAATTCAATATTAAAAACTAAATAAAACTATATATATATATATATATATAATAAAAGAATCTATTTAAAATTCAATATTAAAAACTATATAAAACTATATATATATATATAAACCCAAATTACAACCATGATATGATAACATATATAATATGTTCTGATATGATCTTGTATGATATAAATTTTATATAATATTTAGTATTAGTGTTGGTGCAAAATATAATTTAATTTAACACCAATTTTGTTTAGGATTAATGCGTAAAAGGATATGAGGAAAGGACCCTAAAGAAATTATGACGATATTTTAATCTTAAAAAAAGCGGGTGCAGAAACCCAAAACATAAAAGCACGAGCATGAATTTCAAAAGAGATTTGACTAGTAGTTAATAAATGTTTTTCTAATAATGTGTACCTTCTAAACCTAGATTAATATTAAAAGAATCGTTTTTAATATTTTCATATTTTATTTTTGAAGAAGGTAATTCTTGTAAAAGTTAACCAATTATATTATATTTCATAAAAGAGATTTAATATTAATTTTTTTTTTAAATATTTTTAATATTTTTAATATTTTATTAAAAAGCATTAAAAATAGACGTACACTTCGTTATAATTACGTGATTATTTGTCAATGGTTGTCACTGTATACACTTAATGTTATTGAATATTATATTAATTAATTATTAATATGTTTAGTTAGGTGTTTGACAATTCATCATTGCTATGGCTCTAACCTATGGTGAGTTATTAGTTATAGTGATTCATAGTTACACCAAGCTACCTCATTTTCCAGTGCCACAACCTTTGATATAACGTAATTTTACCCCTTGAGTGGTGACTGCGTTTGAATATCAAACTATACTTGTTAAGCAACCATTGTTATGTGGTGTTCTGTATGCGCTTTGTCGGATTCTTTTCTCTCATCATCTCTACACTTCAACTCGAACAAACCAAAAAATTGTCTTCTTGTAAGATAAGTGTACGGTACCATATCGTAGCTGAGCGGTTATAAGCTAATACTGATTGGTCTAGTCAGGGTTAACGTTTGTCAAACCAAGTTAAAAGGAGTTGGACCGCAATTGGACCAATGTTTGCATGATTGGACTAATAATCCAGCAGAGAATAAAATAAATCAAGAATATCTCATTGAAGATATAAAGAATATCTAATTAAATATATTGATAAGCAGGTCATAACCGACCAACCAGATTTTTAGGTAAAATCGTTTATATTTTATTTTATTTATATTTTATTGGGCTTATATCACTTTAAGGTCCATGAGGCAAATTATAAATAGAGAGTCTGGCAATAGTACAAAAACGCTTATTAACATTGGTTATTTTGGGCTTTTAACGCCTACAAAGCAACCGACGTCATTTTCGGTGACGTCGGAAATGAATAGAACCGACGTCTATATTGACGTCAGTCACTGCCATGTCTGACGTCACTAAACGTCGGTGTAGGAGAAAATGGACGACTAAAGACATTATATAGACGTCGGTCTTAGCAATAACCGACGTCTAAGAGGCACTAAAGACTTCGAAAATGACACTGACTGACGTCTAAGAGGTACTATAGACGTCGGTGTGTACATTAACCGACGTCTAATACAGTGGTTGTGTTTTAGTGCAGTTTTGTTCCCGTCTTGGGATAGCCTAGTAGCACAATCTCCTTTTGTTAGTTTCCCCTAAAAAAAGCTTGCGTCTTTTGAATTTCTTATGATCCCTTCAACCCAAAACCGAACCTGGGTGGTTGCTTAGTTCCATTTTTCATCCGCAAGAGGCAAAAATCATGGTGAAAGGAAAACTAGACAACGACCCAGGGTCGTTTTTGGGTTGAAACGATCAACAGAAATTCAAAAGAAGCCTCTAATTCTGAGTGGCAGCTAGCAAATGGAGAATGTGCTACTACGTTATCCCAAGAAAGGAACAAAACTGCACTAAAACACAACACAAAGAAAGCAAATTTTAATTAGTTGAACCAGAAGATAATAGATTAAAGACTAAACAAAGTTTAAACGATAAGCATGAAAAAAACCACGCACCTGGGATGCCGCAAGAGAGAAAAAGGAGAAGAGACAGAGGATAAAGAAATCAGAAACAACAACGGATTGCTACAAGAGAGAAAAAGAAGAGGTGCCGCAAGCGAGAAAAGGAAGAGGCCGCAAGAGAAAATGGAGAAGAGGAAGACGATATCAAAAACTGAATGACGTGAAGAGTTTGCGGTTGTATTTAAAATGAAATTGGGCATCGGTTGCTCCAGACACCGACGTCTATATTCACATAGACGTCGGTTATCACACTAATGTGACGTACAAGTTAACATTTCAATTGACACTTTGAATACCATTAGACGTCAGTGTCTAGGGGAGCTGACATCTAGGAAGCTGAACCGATTGACGTTTGATTTCCTGTCAGGGATGTTGACGACAGTTGTGATGGGGAGCTGACGTCTATAATGATGAACATAATTACTTACAGGCACATAGACGTCAGTGCCCCTTCTATCCGACGTCTAAGGCCCTCGAGTTTGGTGAACCTAATTAATTACAGGCACATAGACGTCGCTTCCACTGATCCCCAACGTCTAAATTGAAGATTTTTTGTCTTCCCGCCTTCCATTCAGGCCGTAGACGTCGCCTTTTTACTACGCGACGTCTAAGTGCCTCTGAATTAGGTGAAGAGCATAAATTGCAGCCCCATAGGCATCGGTCCCCCCGTGAACACCGACGTCAAAGGACTGTCTTCTCACCTACCTCTGACAGTTAGACGTCGGTTTGCGTCAGTGTGGACGTCTACAGTGTAATAGACGTCGCCGGAACCTAAAACCGACGTCTAGTTTACCAAGCTATTTACGATAATGCCACCGTCCACTCATATACGTCAGGTTACCAACAAACTGACGTCTATTGGGTGATGTTAAACAACGTTTTTGCACTAGTGAGGGCCACAAGTTAGGTACGTTCCACTCACACTCTGATATACTCTACTCACATTCTACTCATTGATACCCAGAAAGCATTCAATTAAGAACTGAGGTTTTTTTATCATAATAACTTGGGCATCGGAGTGCAATTGTAGGTACCTCCCCACTTTGGTCAAAGATCGGGGTCCGTCGAACGGTCAAGGCTGAGGAAGAGTGAGCGGACCAGATCATAGGAAAGCGAGAGAAGTAGAGGACTAAGAAGGCAATGACGCATCTGCCACCTCAGTCTCTCGGTCCCATCGTGGGGCCGAAGATTTGAAGACTCCCAATGGTGACCACGAGGAACATGGAAAACAACAGCACTAGAGACCTGATCAGAGAACTACAAGCCCAGATAGAGGCACGGGCAACTCAAATGGAGGCACAAGCTCAAACCATACGGGAACAACAAGAACTTCAACGAAAACAGGCCGAAGAAATCGCGACATTGAGTGGGCAGCGTACCCCACCTGAGATGTCCGCCTCTAATAAGAATAATGAGGGTGGTCGGAATGGGGGGCGAACCGTTCATACCGAGCCCACACCCCTTCGAACCATTCGACCTCCCAATTTATTATCATTCACTGAAGTTGTTATGCAGGCTCTAATGCCTGAAAGGCCTCCTCCGATGGTGGAAAGATTTGACGGCTCCATGGATACAAATAATTGCATTAAATGTAGAGCCTTTTCCCTATCTTTGAAAGACGAACACTGGACTGGTACCATACCCTTCCTCCAAATTCAGTACATTGCTTCGCCACTGTGACCACACTATTCAGAAGATAGTACGCTGCCAATCGAAGGCAGGAGGTGATTTCGGCCGAGCTGATAAACATCAAACAGGAGAAAGACGAAACCCTGAGAACGTTTATGCAAAGATATAATGAAGCGACACGACGCGTGAAGGACGTAAATCACACGTTCATAATCAACAATTTGCCCAATTGTCTGAAGCCTGGTTATGTAGCCGAGAACCTATATGTTGAACCAACTTGAATAATGGAAGAACGAAAGGAGAGGATGACCAAGTTCATCCGTATGGAGGAACTGATGAATTCAAAGAAAAAACAATAACAGGAGATTCCGCTAATGGGAGTAAGAAGGAGGGAAAATGACCTCCTAATGGCAACCAAGGGGACAAACCCCCCCGAAAGGCGCTCCCTTTGGGACCCAGATACAAACGCTACATAAATCTTAGCACGCCACGGGCAAAAGTACTTGAAGAAGCCTTACATGCTGAGCTCCTCACAACCCGGAAGAGGCCCTCATCCAGAAGCACCGACGAGATCAAAATTTGCCAACTACACGGAGGACTACGACCAACTAAAAAATGAGATTGAAAGACTTGTCCGGGCGGGCTTTCTTCAGAAATATGTAAAGCGAGAAGCGGCCCCAGCGAGAAGCCCTCCTAGAAGGGAAACTTCTCGAAGGAGTCCTGAACGCTCACACCATAGGGACAATCGGTATAGACAGCGGTCCTGAAGCCGCACCCACAAGCATGAGCGAGACAGAATGCTCCGAGGAAGGATCGATACTATGTCAGGAGGACCCTCATCCTCTGCTTGCAAAAGACATTTGAGGAACTTGAAAAACGTAATCGTAGTGAATCGGCAACCATTGTCCATGCCGGACATTACTCTTACGGATGCAGATTTCCACGCCCCTGATCCTGACCAAGATAACCCTATGCTCATCACTGGCCAGATAGCCCTGTACGATGACAGTAAAGTGCTAGTTGACCAAGGTAGTTCGGTCAACATCCTGTACTGGGCGACGTTCTTAAAGATGGACCAGTCTGATGGTATAATAGCCCCGTTTAATGAGTAGATTATAGGATTTGCAAGAGAAAGAGTTGATACTCGAGGATATCTCGACTCGAGAACTCGGTTGAGAATAGACAAAGAGGCGAAAGAGCTGAGAGTAAGGTTCTTGCTGGTAGAAGAAAATACCTCAAACAATGCCCTACTCGGACGACCTTGCTTATATGCTTTCGGAGCTATCGTATCAACCCCTCAGTTGGCGATGAAGTTCCCATCGAAGAAGGGCACTATTTGCACAGTAAGGGTCGACCAGCAAACCGCGCGACAATGCTACATCGCCGTCCTAAGGATTACATCCTACAGCCCACAGAGAAAACCTAGGGAGGCAGAAACAACAACGGTCGACCTAGATCCTATAACCAATACAAATAGGGGTGGGCAAATAGAACTGAACTGCACTATACTACTAAAATCTGTACAGAACTAAAAAGTAATTTGTCTAAACTGAAGTGAACTGTCAAATAGTTTAAACAAACTGAACTGAACTGTTTTTTGCTTTATCAAACTGGACTGAACTGAGTTATACTAAATTGTACAAAACTACATTATAAACTGAACTGAATTACTAACTATACTAATTTTAAACTGAATTGTACTAATTTTAAACTGAATTGTACTAGTTTTTAAACTGAATAGTATAATAATACATGATTTTTTTAATTGAAATTTATTTAAATATTTATTTTATTTTATTTGTAAGTATCTTACAAATTAATTTTTTAATTATTTGATATTATTATTTTCTATTTTATTTATATTTATTATTCTGTGTATGGAAATTATTTTATTTTTTATTTATTTTATTTTATTTTATTTGTTGTTTATATTTATTTTGTCATGAATATTATTTTACTTTTATATATTATTTTTAATTTTTTATTTATATTTTTTTGTTTTATACGTGTATCTAATTTATTTTATCTGTTTATCTACTTATTTTATTTTAAAATAATTTTTTTATTTATATTTATTTTGTTGCCTCATAAATTGTTTTATTAATCAATTATTTATATTTTATTATGTAAAAACTAAACTAATATTTATTAATTATTATAATATAATAAAAGATGATACTAGAAAAGTTACTCTTAATAAACGTTTGTTAATTTTTTTATCATTTGGTATTTCTATAACATTAATTATTTTTTCTATATTACTATTTCTTTATGATATTTCATTATATAGCTATTTAATAAAATTTAATGTTAAAAAATATATTATAGTTTTAGTCTGTAAAATAATATTATTTAAAAATAATATATTGATATTTATTTTAAAGTAAGTTGATTTTTAAAATAAATAATTATTTTAGTGTGTGTGCTTACACACATTTTAATATCATTAAAAGTTTTTTATAACATATTTTTACATATTTAATAATTTGTTAAAGAATATAATATATTTTGAAGTATTATTTTTTATATACTCTTTTGTTTCTTTTATGATTTCAATTACTTAATCATTTAATAAAATTAAAATTTTAAAAATTATTTTACTTTTATTACTTAAAATAATATTATTTAAAAAATAATATATATTTATTGATAAAAAAATATAAAAATTTGTGATAAAAAAATTTTGTTTTAAAAAATTAATTATTAATTTTTTATGTGAACGATTTCTTTCATTAATATTTTATTATTAAATAACGTTTTTATGGCAAGACAAAAGTAGTTGAATAGGAACTAGAGAAAAGGAAAAAGTAGATACAGTTCTCAGAGTTAATTGAATCGAAACTGTTATAAGTTCCGTTTTTAAAAATTGAACCATTAAATAGTATACTGAAATTTTAGTAAAAGTGGATCAATTTTTTTTAGTATAATATAGTACAGTTAACTATAGTATAGTACAAATCAGTTATTTTTGCCCAGTCCTAAATACAAACGACTTTATTCAACCACATGGAGAAGTAAAACCATTCGTGTTGGGGAAAGAAGAAACGCAAACAACCACCATCGGTGTCGGACTGGAGTCGAACGATGAACGCAATGTGGCCGAGCTTTTGAAGGCCAATGCCGACCTGTTTGCTTGGGGAGCTGTAGACATGTCAGGAATCCACCCTAGCGTCATGACGAACAAGTTGTCCATATTTAAGGAGGTAAGACTGCTCGCTCAGAAGAAGTAGAGGTTTGGGGAAGAAAAAAGGAAAGCCATACAAACGGAGGCCAGTAAGCTGCTCAAAGCTAAATTTATTCGGGAGATAACCTACACGACGTGGTTAGCAAATGTCGTCATGGTGAAAAAATCGAACGACCAGTGGAGAATGTATGTTGCTTCACCGATCTCGACAAAGTGTGCTCGAAAGATTCCTACCCCCTACTGAGTATCGATCGGCTGGTGGACGGGGCCTCGGGGCATGTCGTACTAAGTTTCCTCGACGCGTATTCGGATACAACCAGATCCCGATGTATATACCTGACCAAGAAAAAATAGCCTTCATAACCAAACACACAAATTACTGCTACGAAATGATATCGTTCTGGTTGGAAAACGCAGGAGCTACCAATCAGCGTCTGATGGAAAAAGTTTTCCATCATTAAATTGGAAAATGCATAGAGGTATATGTAGAGGACATGGTCGTACGAAACCAGTCACACGAACAACATCTAAAAGACTTAGCCGAGGTATTCCAATAGATAAGACGTTACATCATGCGGTTGAACCCGTCAAAGTGCACTTTTGGGGTTCCAGCTAGGAAGTTCTTGGGATTCATGTTGACTTGCAAGGGAATCGAGGCTAACCCGTACAAGTGCCGAGCGGTATTGGAGATGAAGAGTCCCACCAACTTAGAGGAAGTGCAACGCCTAGTAGGACGACTCACAACTTTGTCACACTTCATCCCGAAGCTAGCGGAACACATCAAACCCATTTTGAAGAATATGAAGAAGGGACATTGGGAAGATCATTGTAAAGCAGCTTTCGCCACAATCAAAGATATTCTCACCACCCCTCCGATTATGGCCCGCCCGACAACAAGGTTCGATTTATAGCTATATCTAGTTGCATCCAGTAGCTCGGTGAGCGCCGCCCTTATCCAGGAAAGTCCAGATTTTAAACTAATATACTTTGTTAGTAGAACTTTGCAGGGGCAGAAGAACGATATTCACAAATTGAGAAGGTGGCATTAGCCCTTCTAACAACAGCACGACGTCTCCGACCATATTTTCAGAGCCACAAAGTGGTGGTGCGCACGAACCATCCGATCCAAAAATCCTAAGAAAGCCCGACTTAGCAGGAAGGATGGTTGCCTGGTTTGTTGAACTCTCTGAATTTGGCTTGCGCTTCGAACCATGAGGATCTGTTAAAGGTCAACACCTGGCGGATTTTGTAGCTGAAGTGCCACCCCCGACGGACGGGCCAGCTCAAATATGGTACTTGAGTGTAGAAGGATCCTCGGACAAAAGAGGTGGGGGAGTCGACTTAGTCCTGGTGGGGCCGAACGGCGTTATTGTTGAACAAGTCGTAGCCTTTCGCTTTCAGACCAGCAACAACAAAGCGGAGTATGAAGCTTTAATCGCAGGGTTAATCTTGGCCAAGGAGTTGGAGATTGTCCATCTTGAATGCCGAATGGATTCTCAATTGGTAGTCGGCCACATAAAAGGGACTTTCCAGGTCAAAGACAACCAACTACTACGCTATTTCCATAAATTCAGCGACCTGATCAAAGATTTCTCCAGTTTCAACATTGTTCGTATGCCCAGGGCACAAAATTCTAGGGTGGATCTTTTGTCTAAGTGACACACACAAATAAAAGACACAACTCTCTTTAGTTATCAAGATGACACTTGACAAACCGATGATTGAAACCTTCGCCATAGACATCATAGCACCCAGGGACGATTGGCGGTAGGATATACTCCAATTAATGGTGAAGCAAGAATAAGGAGAAAAGGTTAGTACAGTCGAATCTAAGCGCATCGCTCGTTTCATGTTCATAGAAAAGGATCTATATAGATGAGAGTACACCACGTCGTTGCTAAAATGCCTACTAGAAGAAGAGGCCAATTATGTCATGCGAGCGCTTCACAACGGGATTTGTGGATTGCACTCGGGGAAAACGCACGCTTAGAGCCAAAATATTGCGAGTGGGATATTACTGGCCAACCATCAATATAGATTGCAAGGCGTTCGTCAGGAAATGCAAATCTTGCCAAGCGCACGGTGACGACTTTCAAATTCCCCCTGAGGCGCTACACGACCTGGTCTCCTCGAGGCGCTAGCTCAGTCTCTCGGTCCCACAAAATTTATACCGAAACATTTTGGTGCCCACCGTGAGGCTAGAGATTTGAAGACTCCCAATGGTGACCACGAGGAACATGGAAAACAACAGCACTAGAGACATGATCAGAGAACTACAAGCCTAGATAGAAGCACAGGCAACTCAAATGGAGGCACAAGCTCCAACCATACGGGAACAACAGTAACTTCAACGAAAACAAGCCGAAGAAATCGTGACATTGATGGGCAGCGTCCCCCACCTGAGATGTCCGCCTCTAATAGGAATAATGAGGGTAGTCGGAATGGGGGGCGAACCGTTCACACTGATCCCACGCCCCTTCGAACCATTCGACCTCCCAATTTATTGCCATTCACTGAAGCTGTTATGCAGTCTCTAATGCCTGAAAGGCCTCCTCCAGTGGTGGAAAGATTTGACGGCTCCATGGATCAAGATAATCACATCAGAAAATTCCTTGACTCAATGGCTTTCTACACAAATAACGATCCCGTTAAATGTAGAGCCTTTTCCCTATCATTGAAAGACGAAGCACTGGAATGGTACCACACCCTTCCTTCAAATTCAATAGATTGCTTCGCCACTGTGATCACACTTTTCAGAAGATAGTACGCTGGCAACTGAAGGCAGGAGGTGACTCTAGCCGAGCTGATAAGCATCAAACAGGAGAAAGACGAAACCTTGAGAACGTTCATGCAAAGATGTAATGAAGCGGAACGACATTTGAAGGATGTAAATCACACGTTCATAATCAACAATTTGCCCAACTGTCTGAAGCCTGGGTATGTAGCCGAGCACCTATATGCTGAGGAAGAGCGAGCGGTCTAGATCATAGGAAAACGAGCGAAGCAGAGGACTAAGAAGGCAAAGACGCGTCCGCCAGGTCAGTCTCTCGATCCCACAAAATTTATACCGAAAGATTCTACTAAAATTGAATTTTATTCTAGTAACATTCGAAAGTCTAGAAAAACAGTTAAATAAAATCAAGTTAAGTTGTATTTGTTGTTTCTCTATACGTCATGAGATGATGATGATAAAGGCTTGTCAAATAGAATCAGATTTGCACCAAACTAACAAAATCCCATAAGTGTTTAGACCTGTGAAGAAAGAGTATGGCACAGAAAAGGAAAGAAAAAGGGTTTGTGAGTGCTTTGTGAAGAAAACTCTAATTAATGTTGGAAAAAAAAGGAAAGAAAAAAAAAACATTACGGTCTAAAATATTCATATCTCTTACACTACTATGGCTAAGGTAAACATAGAATCCACTTCCCGCCTAAGGTTCAAAGTGCTCCTATAGTATCACTCTAACATCCTAAAAGTATTAGTTGATCTTAGTCTCATTAATATAAATATAATGTATAGTCTATCATCTAAGAAATGTGTAATTATTTTTTCGAAGAAAAAATATTAATATTATAGGAGGACCTTTGGTATACATATTTTTTAATCTCTCATGTTCATATTTAAAGTCTCACATATGCTCCTCACCATCATCTAAAAGATCCTTTACAAAGACATCTACTTGATCCTCTATCTGCTTATGTATATAAGTTGAACACATATATGATTAGTGCAGGTGAACACCAAAACACTACAAAAGAAATAAAGAATAAGCTTATTTGTTTTTAAAAGTTCTATCATAATTTTTATAAAGATTTAAATAAATTTTGTAATAACTATTTAAGAAAATTGATTTCATTAGTCAATACACCACATTGTATCATTTATATTATTATAATCATCTATTAAAACTTTAACATGATTTAGACTCAATTTCTGGAATTCTCATGCGTTAAGTTGAATACTCGTGTTAGTCATCACGTTTAAATAATGTAAATGCTTCATCCAATCAGCTAATTACACCTACCTCAACCTCCATTGGTAGATCTATTCCACCTCCATTGGATGTTGTTGGCTTAACACCCATACCACCCCCAGTTCTTGCTTATCGATGCACATCATCCTCCCCCGTGTTGCTTCTAATCTATCAACTCCCACCATAGTTGTTGTATCACCTAATACAAAGCATGCAGGTAGACATTCAAGTTCAACAATGACTGACCTCGAGGCTGAAGAGGATTCCAACAATCGTACTATGATTAGACCCATTGAAGGAGGGTAACAAAATATATAATAAATTCATGTATATGAACAATTTAATCTTAGTAGATGGATATATTGTATTCTAATATTTGAATTGTATTTTGTTTTAGGTTTTATCCATCAAAAACTTCATTAAAAGTCATCACAGCCACCAGCAATAGTTTAATGAGTCATGGCTAACATGGGACAAGAGTGAGAAAGGTCTTTTCTTCTCGTGTTTTAAGGTACACTTGTATTTTTATGGGTTCTTATTCATTCTATTATTGGTCTAGAATAGTATTTGACAATTTAGTACTTTATTGTTGTGGTCACATACTAGTTCTGGTTTCAAATGAAATTGGAGTTTACTTTAATAAAATTAATATTTCCTAATGAAAACCAATTATACATTCTTGCTTTCTATTATTCACAACACACTAGAAAATTAGTATTCTTGAAAACCAATGAATGAAAGTGTGGGATGAACTAATGAATGAATAGTGATCTTATAATAGTAAAAAAGATTATACTTTTAAGTAACATTTGAAAATAGTTATTCATTACCAACCATTTATCCATACCATTTACTTTGTAGGTAGAATCGAAGTCCAACAGTTAAATACAAAAAAAATGGAACAAAATAAGATATTAAAGAAAACGAGTATTACTTTTAAATTGCCTTTTTAGATAACACCACAAAGGAAATTTATAATTAATTTCATTTTCAAACTAGGATAGATTAATGGATATGCATATTTATGCAACAAGAACAGAAAAATTTTCTTTATCTTGGCAATGCTTTTAAGGTTTTCATGCATAATAAGTTTTTATAAACTTAGAAGAAAATCCCCACTTTTTAGTTGTAAGTAGTAGTAGTTTGTTCATAGAAATTTCTGGTACACAAAAGCAATCACTAGTAAACCATGAAAAAGATGTTGTTGTTTCTTCTCTTCATTGTTGAGTAAATTAATTAAGAAGAAATTAAATAGCTATATACAGTAGCTAGCTACCTTATTGACAATGAAATACTTAGTAAAAACACTAGAAGAGGGGTTGAATAGTGTTATTGGAAAACTTTTGCAATGAAGATAACATAGCACTTTTCTCAAAGATTAAAAATGGTTTACATTGGTTGTTAAATGCTCAACTTTAGAGATCAGTTTAAGCAATGAATTATTTCTATAAGTGTTTTCTAATCGTGGAAAAGTATTTGCTGTAGTGTTTTCATAAAGCTCGCTTTTTTAGTAAAGAGTCATTTAATAGAAAAAGCTTTAATGTCAATTAAAATAAAGTGCAACAACAGGATTTGTAAGATAAGCGTTTAAATAGAATAAGGCAATAAACACACAATCGTTTTTATACTGGTTCGCTCCATCAAGCTACATCTAGTCTCCTTTAACACCTTAGAGGGTTCCACTATAATTTTCCACAAGATTACAACTAAGTATTCCCACCACTCCTGGTATCCTTAGTCACTCTAAGTAACCATCATTACTCTGACTAGTACCAAGTTTTTTACCCACTCATGGTTGCATAGTATTCTTCACCACTTCTGGTATCCCTAGACACTCCCGGTATCTTCCAGATACACTTGTCTAGTTGAGTTTCACCAAATTCTGGTTTCCACTAGACACACTTGTCTAGCTACTGTTTAACTCCACCAAGTTAAACGTCAGAGTTTCACCCACTCTTGGTTTCCACTAGACACACTTATCTAGCTACAGAATTTATAATCAAATGATTGGTTACAAGTCC
This sequence comes from Vigna mungo, assembly GCA_036885675.1. NCBI lineage: Eukaryota > Viridiplantae > Streptophyta > Magnoliopsida > Fabales > Fabaceae > Vigna > Vigna mungo. The sequence continues at coordinate 18,651,004 of CP144700.1, read as the reverse complement.
TTAGACAATAACTCTCGCAGAGAGGATATATGTTCAATACAAATCAATCTAATAGACTCATTAAGCGTTTTCTCTTTTCTCTTTCTTACAACAATAAGTTTATATATCAATAAAGCTTGAGAGTGTTTCCTTTCTTTAGATTTTCTCTCTCAGATATTCTCTTTTGAGTTTGTGTCCTTTTTAAGCTTTTCTTTCGACGTTGTTCGCTTGATCTCTTTCTTGTTATATGTTACTCTCTTGATTCTCTTCTTGAATCATCTTCTGTTTAAAGGCTTCGTAGAAAGATATCTATTATATAATATTTTGCCTTGATCATTATGTCTTCTCAGTCTTGTCGTATGAAGCAGCCGTTAGTTAAAGTCAACTTGTCATAACAGCTTGATTTTTTAGTACTTTGACAAAAACAAGTATTACGATTTAGCTAGCCGAATTTTGATGAGGAGAACATTCTGTGAATGTATTATTTGTTCCTAACGTCCATTTCTGATTTAAATAGGATAAAGCAGGTAGATGGGTGTAATAGGCAATCTGCACAAAGTAGAGTAGATATGCATGCAGCATATATGTCTTTTCTCTTATCACTTTTGTTGTTTTTAAGCATTGAACATTTCATGGCATTTAATGGCTGTTCAAAAAAACAAAGTGTTTTTTGGGTTTTCTACCATTCAGGTAGGATTTAGTCATTTAAGCTTTCCATTAAGATACCAAGCAATTGATTGAAGACTTAACTGTTGGATGAAGTAAATATTTTGGCACATGGTATCATCTAGCTTATGAAGTAGAGAAGTTGTGTCAGATTCAATTTTAGTTTCAATAGGAATTTGTGCTTTTTAAGTGTCTTTTATGTCTTGTTCCACATTTGTATCAGGTCGCGTGCATCTAGACTTTCTCTTGGTAGCACTGTGTTAGTCACATTATCAAAGTTTTCATCAAAAGCAACATGAATGGATTCTTCCACAATTAAAGTGCATTTATTGTAGACTATATAGGCTTTACTAGTTAATGAGTGGCCTAGAAATATTCCTTCATATGCTTTAGAATCAAACATGTCTAGATTGCTTTTACCATTGTTCAAAACAAAACATTTACAACCAAAAACCATTAAATGAGTGATGTTAGGTTTTCTCCCTTTCAATAATTCATAAGGTGTGAGCTTTAACATTGGTCTTATGATAGTTCTGTTCAACACATAACAAGTTGTACTAACAACATCAGCACAAAAGTGTTTAGGCAAAGATCTTTCATCAAGCATGGTTATAGCTAATTCCTCTAGAGCCATATTTTTCTTTCAATTACACCATTTTTTTGTGGTGTTCTAGGCATAAAGAAATTGTGTGATATTCCCTGTTCTTCACAAAAAACCTCAAAAGTCTCATTTTGAAACTCCCTTTCGTGATCACTCATAATACAATACCTTTAGATACTAGCTTATTTAGATGATGCATGTGTATGTGTGCACGTCTCTTGTGCTATAACCAAGGTTCATCCTCTTTTAACAATAAGCATATGATAGATTTATAGGAAGTATTTTTGAAATCAACCATGTATATGTTGTTATGTCTCTTTCCTACTACTAATTCATGTAATGATGCATGACATATTAAACAGTGATTTGATTCAAAAGTGACCTTTAAACCCTTATCACACAGTTGGCTAATACTTAGCAAATTATGCTTAAGACCCTCAACAAGTAAAACATTTTCAATATTATAGAAGGAAGGGTTTTGTATTTTACCAACACTGATAATTTTACCCTTGTTATTGTCCCCATACGTATACGTGACATGTCCATTGGTTTTGAAAGACAAGTTGTTGAATTGTTTAACATCTCTGGTCACGTGCCTCGATAGTCGTTGTCCAAATACCACATGTGTTCCTTTTCTTTGTTATCTTCACTACTTCCAGATGATGTAGGTCTATTATGAATCATTATTTTTTCCTATTCACTTAGCTTTCTCAATCGAATTTAATTAGTGAATTATGCTTAATTGTCCATTATTTTCTCAGTTTTGCTAATTGGGCTTAATTTGATCAGTTTTTCATATTTTAATTAATTTGGATTATCTGAACTTAATTATTCTCATTATTTTTTTCAGGGTAACGTTTGGGATTATATTTTAGGACATAAAGAGAGTCGCTACATCATCTGTTATTTTCCACCTTAGCATTTTATTTTAATTTTGTTTGTAATTTTGTTTTTCCTTTGTATTTTGGACCATAATTAGTGTTGGGCCCATTTTGCGTGAGATTTAGAGAGGCCCAATTTTGGGGGCTGATTTGGCAGCCTAGGTTTTATTACCCAAAGGGAGCAAAAACGTAACTTATGTTTCTCATTCTCGTTTTAGATGCTTGAGACGTGAGAGTTCCTCCCTTTTGGGGGGTTTTAGGTTTCATTTACTTTTTCCATCAATCAAATTTTGGTTCTGCACTTTCATTTTCCTCTTTTAGTATGTTATGCACTTTAAATTCAATTCTCGTTTTCGCATTGCAATTTCGTTTTCTGCTTGCGTTTTTTATTTCATTTTTTGGTTGTGTTTTCTACTGCATTTTCTGCTTGCGCTCTTAATTGCGTTTTGGGCTTCTATTCTTTCATTTCTATCTTTCGTTTGCACTCTGTTCATCAATGAATTTTAAGTTTCATATTGTATTTGATGGAAGCTTGAATTTTGTTGGTTGATGACTAGAGAGATTGCTAATGTCCCGTTGAGATTGTTGTGCTTTCAATTGAATCCGCTATGTCTGGCCTTGCATCATATTTAGTTTGGTTTATGCTTGCAATTAGGTACACGCTTAGTTGCTGTAAGACCTTAGGAAAATGTGGTTTTAGGGAATATTGTGGTTATGAGACTTGGACATGATTGTTTGGTAATTGGTATTTGATGGTTAGATTTTTCTACAATTATGTTTATTATTTAATATTATTATTGATTATGTAGAAAACATGATTGGTATGTTGTTATAATCATATTTTGGGTGGTCTGTTGTTACTAATATGATGTGTTGGATTGATGGTAGAAGGGTGATTTAGGATTGAATAGGTGTGGGCCAAATTCTAGAAATAAAGAGAGTTAAAGTAAATTTTTGGTTTTAATTTGTATTTTGGGTCCAAGGGTAAAAGAGTCTTATACCCTCATTAAGTGGTGTGGACATTATGTTAAGGGGGTGTAGAAAGAAAAGAATAAAAATGAAAATTTGAAAACAAAATAGAAAGATTACGTGAATCTTTGAAATATTTGGTGGTTGTTGATATTTTAAATAATACATAAGATAAAATAAGGGAGGAAACCTTGGTGGTTTTATAGATCAAATGAGAGATATTATTTTAATTTAAAAGCTAGAGATAGAATAGAAAAAGATAAAAAGGAGAAGAGTAAAAGGGGACTGCGTATTGCTACCCTAAAATAATAAAAAAACGAAAATTAGAGAGTTGAGGGAGAGAAGAGACGTTTTCTAGGAGAGAAGAGGAAAAGCTAAAGAAAACCCTAGTGCAAGGAAAGACTTGTTGTAGTTTTGAAGTTAGATAAAACTCTAGGATTGGCCAAGGTATGAGAAGCTTACTTTGTTTGTTAATTGTTGTATGATATATGTGTTCTTGGTTATTTGATTAATAATCCTTGTTGATATATGTTTATATGATTATGATTCTGGTTGTATGTTACTCTTGTTGGGCAAGTATTTATGTATGCATGGGCATAGGGTTTATCTAATATTTGTGTTGGGTTTTCCCTATGAATATATGTATGGTTGTTGGGTTATCCCAACAGAGGGTTTGATGTTAAGGGAGAATAAAGTTATGATGCATGGGGGTTTCAATGCAAATATATGTTGTAAGTATAGGGTTAAAGGAAGGAAAAGAAGCCATTCCCGTATAACATAAAACTTACACTGGTGTTTTCGTCGTTGTAGAGTCGTTCACCGTTAAATCAGGCTGATATTTGGATAGTGGGTTCCAGACGTATGGTTCTTCATTTTGACCGTTCAGATTGTCAATTGAACATCTACGTTGGGAGAAAGAGCCTAAATGAAAAGAGAAAAGTATTTCCGCATATCAGAAAACCTGAACTGGTGTTTTCATCATTGCGAAGTCGTTCACCGTTGGATCGGGCTGATATTTGGACAGTAGGTTCCATACATATGGTTCTTCATCCTGACCATTCAGAATGTCAATCAGAGTTCTAGTTTGGGAGAAAACAGTCTCGCATCAGCAGCTCTATTTTGGAGAAGTTGTAAAACTGTGATGAGAATCAGATAATGAGTTTAGGGGTTTTGTTTAAGGTCAGGTTTGACTTGAGGATGAGATTGGAGCATGTGTGAGTGTTGGGATGTACCTTAGTATGTGATTGATGAGCATGAGAGTGGAAGAAGAGCTCTACTTGTTGTACATAGTAAATCCTGGTGCTATCTACGGATAGGTGCTTCCTTTTGCCTTGTGTGCATTGGAGGTTATTCGGGTATTGAGTCTTCCTTGTGTGGGGGTAAGGTGTCTTCCTTGTCCTTGTGTGGCAGGATTTAGATGTTCCTTGCTGGATTGTGGGACCGCTCGGATATATCTGTTTAGGGAATGTAAAGATGGGGTTGTAGGAGTGGCTACAGTCGGTGAGGTAGGGTATAAGAGTGTGACTGATTCTTTCCACTGTGGTGTTTATGGTATGGTGATGCTCATGGTGTTTTTCATGACTGGGATATTCATGATTATGGTGTATCTATGATGGAGATCATAGTGGTTGAGATGCTCCAAGTGATGTTATGTGATAGCAGTGTTACCATAAGAGTATAGTAAGTAGTTAGCATATGTTCTAAGGAGTGGATAGACCAAGAGTCTATATGTAAGATGTTAATGATTACATCAAGGTTTGGAGATCGAGGATCGAGGATCGAGGATTGAGTAATTAGTTTGATTGATTTGTTATGTTAGAGGATTATGAACCCTATTGTTACTATTATTATATATGAGGTGCTTGATTATTGTTGATTTAATTAGTGTGTGTATATCATGTTATTATGAGTATTTTACCGATAGCTTACCCATACATGTTTGTGTGTGTGCATGTGAATGCCATGATCGTATAATGTATGATTTATATGTGAACATATGATGTTGCAGATGGTGCTGAGACATGATAGATTCGAGAGATGACGGGGGACAAACTTGGGATTTTATTTACAGTTATTACCTTTGAACTTTGAGACAATGTAATTAAATTTATTTTATTTCCTTCTTTATTTTCATTGGACAAATATTTTAGAACTATTATGTTTTATGCACGTTTAAATGTAGAGTTTTGAAAATACGTTTCCGCATTATGTTAAAGTTTGAAATTTTTACCAGTTTTTAAATAACCTGTGACACCCTGGAATTTGGAGGATTACAATTGCCTAATTGGTGTTTAATCTCCGCTTAGTTGATTAACCTCTATGGTGTAAAATTGATTAGATATATGCATTGTCCTTGCTTAATTCGCAATTTTGAAGGCCGGATTAACCTTCACTGAGTTGGTTAATTCATGTTGCATTAGGGGTGAAAACGTGTAATTTGTGTTAATCAAGGATAGGGAACATTGCAACTGAACTAGTGACCAACTGGTTTTAATTAGTGTTTGAATTCGTGTTTTAATTGGTTACTTTTAGTTCACACAATCTGTTGATACCTCCCCACTATGTGTTCAACCTATTGCCTGAATCACAATTGGTCCTTGAGAGACGACCTAAGAGTCACTTCCTAGTATACTGCACTTGCAATTGCACATTAATTTGATTTGGGTACGACCTCGATCAGTCTAGCCATCAAGCCGAGATTTGTTGCATCTTCAATCTCCTTGTTATTCACTAGGGTCATTTCTTTTGCCTTCTAATTTTTGTTCCAATTTGGTGTGTCCTTCATTCTCACGTCCGCAACAAGTGGGAACAACAGATCTATCTTGCATCCTAGATTCTCTACTTCCTGCAGAATTTGTGTTAGCTTTTATTTTATACTTCAGGAACTTTGATAACCTTTTTGCCATTAGATTTAGCCCTTCATTATCAGCGCTTTCTGCAGATTTATCATTAGGATGAGAGAGGAGGGATGAAATAAAATTAGTATTAATTATTCTATTATCAGTGGTAGATTATACCATTTTGCTTTATTAAGTGATATTTCTAGTAGAGCACCAGCTATTATTGTATATAGTAATTTTATGTTGTTTATATTTGGAGATATCGAACTCAATATTAGGAAATTAAGGAGTCTTTGCATGTCAGTCATGTTGATAGTATTTTATTTTAACAAAGTAATTTCTTTTTTGTTAGTTTTGACTGAACGAAGGTTTGACAATACTTGCAAACAAAATATAGTACTTCAGTTTTATTTTCTTTTCTCTGTCATAGTCAAAATGTAAATATAATAGAAAATTTTATATAAGCATTATAATTTGATGCGATGAGTGATTCTTCTTCTCCATTTATTAATTTAAATTTGATGACTTTTGAAGAGGTTAGCAATTGAGAGATTCTTAACACTGGTTTTCTTCATGGAGAATTTAGAACATCCATACAGAAAATTTAGAAGGGAAACAACCAAGTGTAATTTTGTTTATGCATACAAAACTTACAAATATAGTGATCGATTATTGTGCCAATTTTATAATATATAAACCAACAAATTCTTATCCAAATATTTTTTAATCTTAATATTATTATTAGAAGTATTATTAGTATAATCTATTACAGTTATTAATATTGGTATTATTAGCTCATGATCCTTTATATTTATTTAAAAAAATCAATATTATAAGAATTCTATTTATTTTTAATTAATTTATTTTAAAAGTATATTCATAATTAATTATTTTACTTCTTTTATATTATATAACTCTGTATTTAAATATTATATTAATAATTATATAATTGTAATACTTAACTATAATGACATAAATAAATTATTTTTTAAATATAATAATTAATTAATTAATATTTTTAACAAAAATTTAAAAAACTAACTATGACTAGTTTACAACAAAATGTCCTTTTTTCTATTTTTTTATATATCAGCATGGTTATGTAATTAATGAAAGTGAAAATAAAAAAATACGATGATAAAAGAGTAAGGGTAAACTAGGTTTTAAAACCATAGAAATGATTCATATATATATATATATATATATATATATATATATATATATATATATATATATATATATAATTGAAATAAAGAATCATATTCAAACAGACAATCAAGTAAAACATCCTATCATGTTATGACTCACTAGACTCGTCTGGACTTAGAATGAATGTTGATCTGGGGCGGGTTGTACACTTGTGGTGGTCTCTACTGCCAGCAAGGTCATTTTGCCAATGGGTTTCACCCTACCACACACAAGGTTAGTCCGTTACTGCACAATAGGCCTTCCAAGAAGCACCTACACTAGGACCTCCCAGTACTCTCACCACATGCATTAATCCTCTCTATGTGAGAATGAAAGAACATTAGAGTGTTGGGATAACCACCCATATGGGAGCCTCTTAGATTCATTATAAACACTATCATGATCTCACCTAGAGATCCTACTTTCAGTTTACTAATATTCCAACGATCATACATCAAAGTACAATAAACAATCCCACAATGCATCACAATTCAATTAAAACATAAGCAATGAAAGTAACTAGGGTGATCTAAACCTTGAGACTAGAGAGGTCCACGACATAGTTGTGAACATTTCCACAACCTGTGGAATTGTCACGAGAGAAACAAATTGAGAACCAATAAGTTCAACAACTAAGTTGTGGCTTTTTCCACAACCTGTGCATTTACTTCTGGAACTGTGGATTTGAAAACAGAGAAGTCCACAAGCAGATTTGGGATTTCTCCATGGGTTGTGGAATTATGCAGAGCAGAAACTAACCTCTCATAGATACACTTCAAATCTCAACTTGGACAATTTCGTTCTAGGTTTTTTGGTGAATTTCTAACACTTCTAACTTCATCTATATGATGAAATAAACTTTCCTAATTAATTCTAACACTTCCTAACCTTGTTACCTAATGACTAAGCACAAAATTATACTCTAAATCTCCATCTTTATCAACCAAGATACCAAATTCTAAATCTACCACTTAGAAACTGTTTTTACCATTTTTGTCACTTCTAATAAGTCATAATTGACTTACCTAAGATGTCTAAATACTCTAGCACAGTTCCAAACCCCAAATCCCTAAAATCACTCCCTCACTTTTTTTCAAAATGACTTCAACAGCAGGTTAACACATAACATATGTCTAATGACCTACTTAACAGTTTTCTCATGATCCAATAACTCAGATTCATTACTATATCACAAACAGGACAGTTCAAATTACATCAATTCACAGCTGACATACAAAACATACTTAACTCATCATGCAGAATTTTCAATTCATAGTTCACATATTCATAATTGCACTAAAATAGCTTCATATACACATAGATCCCAAGCAAAATCCCCAAATTCATGCAACCCCAAATTCCCAAAATCAGAAAGGAAGGAAAAACCTAAGGTTCCCTTACCTCTACATGCACAGTCAAGCTTACAGGATGATTCAACTAGTCCCCTTGCACCGTGAGAAACTTAGAAATACCTAAAATCATTTGATGATTGAAGACAATTTCTTAGAACCTAATCGAAACTAAAATTGAAAGGATGCACAATGGGTTACATGCAATCAGATTTATTGCATGATCAAAGCCCTAAAATGAACTGAAAAGAGGGAAAACACTTACCAGAGGAAAAACGCTAAATTGATCGGTGGGATTTCGAGCTCTCAACGCCAGGAATCCTTACGTGCTTCCGGATTATTGAGAAGATGGTTCAGTGAGGGAGGATTTAAGAGAGAAGACAAAGCACAGAGAAGAGGATTTTGGCCATTAGAGAGAGAAAGTGTTTTTTGAAAACTAAGCTAGGAATTGTTCTAAAATTCTATTTATGTTTTAAAAAAATATATGGATATTTTTGGATTCTTACATTCTCCCCAACAAAAAAATTTTCGTTCTCGAAAATTAAGACTTACTAGTGAGTAGGTGAGGGTAGGACTCCTTCATATCTTCTTCTAATTCCTAAGTGGAATCGCCTGTCCTGCTGTTCTAGATGACTTTGACAAGTCTAGTAGCCTTTCCACTGGGCCGTTTGGTATGCCTTTCTTCAATTTTGATTGACTGCATTTCTATGGAGAGATCCACTTTGACTTGTACATCTTCAATTTCCAGCACGTGAGAAGGGTCAGGGACATACTTTCTTAGTTGAGAAACATGGAACACTGGGTGGAGATTAACCAGTTGAGGAGGCATGGCTATTTCATATGCGACTGGTCCAATACGCCTAGAGACCTGGTAAGATCCAAGATATCTGGGAGACATCTTCTTAGCATGGATGGACCTTCCCACACTAGTAGTAGGGGTTACTCGAAGCAATACATGATCTCCTCCCTCAAACTCCAGTGGTCGGCGTCTCTAGTCAGCATAAGATTTCTGCCTAATCTGTGAGGCTCGCATCCTTTCTTGAATCAACTTCACTTTCTCAGTCTTCTGTTGTACAATCTTTGGCCCAATCAACACGGACTCTCCATCCTAGAACCAGCATAAGGGCGTTCTATAGCGCCTCCCATATAAAGCCTAAGACGGTGTCATTCCAATACTAGCCTGGAATCTATTATTGTAGGTGAATTCTACCAATGATAACACTTCATCCCAGGCTCCCAAGTGGTCTAGTACACACGTTCTCAATAAGTTCTCTAATGACTGTATAGTCTGCTCAGACTGTCCATCTGTCTGAGGGTGATATGTTGAGCTCATCTGTAGCCTACTGCCCATCTCACTTTGTAGAGTCTGCCATAATCGAGATGTGAAACGTGGATCTCTATCAGATATTATGCTGGAAGGCACTCCATGTAGTCTCACAATCTCCTCGATGTATAACTGAGTAAGTTTCGCCATTGACATCTTCAAACTGATTGCCAAGAAGTGAGCACTCTTGGTCAATCTATCTACAATTACCCAGATGGTGTCATGACCCCTGACGGTGCATAGCAAATAAGTAACAAAGTTCATAGCAATGTTATCCCATTTCCACTCAGGAATATCCAACTGATGTAGCATACCATCGAGCCTCTGATGCTCAATCTTAGTCTTCTGACAGGTTAGGCAAGATGACACAAATCTAGCTACATCACCTTTCATATCTGACCACCAAAAAGACCTTTTAAGGTCTTGATACATCTTGGTCACACCTGGATGTATACTAAAACAGCTTCGGTGACCTTCCTCAAGAATTACACTTTTCAGCTCTTCATCATTAGGGACATAGGTTCTGCCTCAGAACCGCAAGAGATCGTCTGTACAGGTGTTGAAATCTTTCCCTTGCTCAGTACCAACTAAAGCCTTTGACTTCTGAAGCTCTATGATACGCTAAAAAAGATCACTAGATATCACCAATTTACAGCATCTAATACCACCAGGTTCAAGTTTTACATCCAACTTTAAATCCCTGAAGCTTTCAACTAGCTCCAATTCTTTGACCATTAATGCAGAAACATGTACTGATTTTCTGCTCAGCGCATCAGCTACAACATTGGCCTTCCTTAGATGGTAAAGAAGGTCAAAGTCATAATCCTTTAAGAACTACATCCATCTTCTCTTCCTCATATTGAGCTCCTTCTGATCAAACAAATATTTCAAGCTCTTGTGATCACTAAACACCTGAAATTGAGCTTCATATAAATAATGCCTCCAGATCTTGAGAGCAAATATTACTGCAGCTAATTCCAAATCATGGGTAGGGTAGTTTCTTTCATGAATCTTGAGTTGTCTCGACGCATAAGCAACAAATCTTCTTTCTTGCATTAAAACACACCCTAACCCCTGGTAAGAAGCATCACAGAAAACCTCAAAAGGTTTACTTGTGTCAGGAATAACTAAGACAGGTGCACTAGTCAGTCTCTGCTCCAGTTCTTGAAAATTGGCCTCACAACAGTCTGTCCAAGCAAACAGATGGTCCTTCCTAGTCAGCTGAGTCAACGGGGCTACAATTCTAGAAATGTCTTCAATGAAACGGCGATAGTAGCCCGCTAACCCAACAAAACTTCTGAACTCAGTAGGTGACTTCGGTCTTTCCCGTTGAAGTACCACTTGAACTTTAGTTGGATCCACAGAGATCCTACCAGTTGATATTATATGACCAAGAAATTGCACTTCATCCATCCATAATTCACACTTAGAAAGCTTGGCATACAACTTTCTCTCTCAATATTCCCAGTACAGGTCGGAAAATTTTGTTCATGTAATCCATGAATATGGCAGGAGCATTAGTCACACCAAAAGGCATGACCACATACTCGTAATGACCATATCTGGATCTAAAGGTCGTCTTCTGTACATCATCAGCCTTAACCAGAATCCGATGGTAGCCTGACCGCAGATCAATCTTTGAAAACACTGAGGCTCCATGCAGCTGGTCCATCAAATCATCAATGCGGGGCAACAGGTATTTATTTTTAATAGTTAACTTGTTTGACTGTCGGTAATCCACACAGAGTCGGGAACTACCATCCTTTTTCTTTACAAGTAGTACAGGAGCACCCCGGGGCGAGACACTGGGTCGGATGAATTGTTTCTCAAGTAAGTCCTCAATCTGCTTCTTTAACTCAGCTAACTCAGATGGCGCCATCCGGTATGGTGCTATAGATATAGGTCCTACTCCTAATACAAGATCAATGGAGAATTCTACCTCTCTTGGAGGAGGTAAACCAGGTATTTCTTCAGGAAATACATCCATGAATTCACTGACCACTGAAAGGTTTACATCGGAGCCTTCTTTGTTCACTTCCGTATGTGACAGTATCAAGAAGCAACTGGCACCTTCTATTAAGTCTTGTCTCAACACACCAAGAGACAGAGACAACGATAAGTCCTCCAACTCACTAGGAAACACCAATTTCTACTCTCCACAATCAATAAGAATGCGATCGGCAGATAGCCAATCCATCCTTAGGATGACATCTAAACCCTGCAAAGGTAAACATATCAAGTTTACCTTGAACTAGCGTCCCTAAACTACAACTGAACATCTAGCACATATTATAGATGCCTTAACTAGCCCCGAAGTGGGAGTAGATACAGTCAAGTCGTACTGTAGCTCTCTTACCGTATCCCCAACTCCTCAGCACAAGACTTTGACACAAAAGAGTGTGTCGCTCCGGAATTAAACAATACACAACAACTCTTCCCATTCAGCAAACAAGTACCGATGATCAAGTTACCTAAACTAGCAGCTTCTGCTTCTGTCAGCGCATAAACCCTACCGGTAGGCAGAGGCCTGATACCTCCTTTCTGTTGAGATCTCCTTGCATGTTGTGGGGTGAATCACTGCCCTCCTACCCATAGGACAGTCACACTCATAATGTCCCTCTCGATGGCATCTGTTACACCTCCGATAACTAGCTCTCTGAGGGCATGAAGATAGGTAATGGGGACCTCCACAGCCATGGCATTTAATGCCACCAAAAGAAGCGGGCTGGCTCTGCTGAACAGATGGCTGAGAAGATCCGCCAGAGCTGTGACAAGAGGAAGAAGACCTGGAATAAGGTGTCTTCCTGGAACTAGAACCGCCTCTAGACACGACTAGTCCTCCAACCCTCAGTGGTTGGCTCTGATGACTTGGATATCCTTCGGCTTCTCTCTTTGTTTTCTCCATCTCTCTTGCCATTTCTACCAAAGCAGGGAACTCTCTCAAACGAAGCCCCTTCACTAGCAACTTGATGTCTCCCCTCAGCCCATTCTCAAACTTGCGACACTGCCAATCTTCATCAACCGCCATGGTATTAAAGCGGAGTAGATGTTTGAAACGATCACCATATTCAGATACTGACATGTTTCCTTGCACTAGCTCCAAAAAATCCACTTCTTTGGCAAATCTCACACTGTCAGGAAAATATTCCCTGTATAACTTTCTCTTAAACAGATCCCAAGTGATAGGGGTCCTGCTCCCCTCTAATATCATCCTTACACTGCTCCACCAATGGCTGGCCTCTCCAGTCAACAGATATTCAGTAAACGCCAGTCTATTATCTTTAGGGCACCTCTTGGCATTGTAAATTCTCTCCATATCTCTGAACCACTGATCAGCCTCGTCAGGTTTGCATTTGCCATTGAACTTCGCTGGGTGGTGTTGGAGAAAACTCTCCAAACTCCATTCCTGAGTCTGAGTAGCAGGGGTAGAAGAAGAACCTCCAGTAGCTCTTCCACTAGTTATCACATCCATGAATTGCCTTTGAGTTTTCTCAGCAGACACTCTGGCATTTTCATACGCCACTCTAGCAGCTTCCGAGTTTTGAAGCGCAATAGTATTCTACTGCACTAAGGCAGCGTCTGCTGCTGCATTGAGTGCATCATAGCTTTCATCATTTGCATAATCTCTGATTGATCAGGTTAGGGGGGTGGAGGAGGAGGAGGAGGAGGTCTAGGTGCCATTTTCTGCTTATACAAAGAGGAAAGACTATCAGTCTCGCTCAAGGAAAACAAGAATAGACACTTATGCACAACTAAGAGCACACAAGCACAAGCAAAGAATGCACACAACCTATAGGTTCTCTAAGGATAAAATTTGTTCTGATACCATAATGTGACATCCCAAAATTTATATAGAACATACCATATAATAGGATTCAAATGTTATAGTATGGGAAAGCAGTTAGGAGTTATCAGGTGATAGTATCAAATATACAGTCATCCAAAATATGGCTGGAATTAAAACTTTAATTACAAGTTTAAGAGTATTTCAAAATACCAAATATGTCTAAATTAAAACTAGAAAGGGTCCTAAGAACTAGGGGCAGCTGCATCAGTCTCATTCAGAGCCTGCTCTAATGATGCCTCATCTCTCTCTGCTTACATCCAAGTTTGGATGATCATTACAAAGAGAAAGAACATAAAACATACAATACAAATAAGAGTAAGGGTAAGCTATGTTTCAAAAGCATACAAATGATTCATATATGTATATATATAATTGAAATAAAGAATCATATTCAACCAGACAATCAAGTAAAACATCCTATCATGTTATGACTCACTAGACTCGTCCGGACTTAGAATGAATGTCGATCTGGGACGGGTGTGCACTTGTGGTGGCCTTTACTGCCTTGCAAGGCCATTGCCAATAGGCCTTCCAAGAAGTGCCTACACTAGGACCTCCCACTACTCTCACCACATGCATCAATCCTCTCTAAGAGAGAATGAAAGACAATTAGAGTGTTGGGATAATCCCCCATATGGGAGCCTCTTACATTCATTCTAAACACTATCATGATCTGACCTAGAGATCCTACTTTCAGTTTACTAACATTCCAACGATCATACGTCAAAGTACAATAAACAATCCCACAATGCCTCACAATTCAATTAAAACATAAGCAATGAAAGTAACTAGGGTGATCTAAACCTTGAGACCAGAGAGGTCCACGACATAGTTGTGAACATTTCCATCTGAAAACAGAGCTAGGAATTGTTCTAAAATTCTATTTATATTTTAAAAAAAATATGGATATTTTTAGGTTCTTACAATTTACACATAATTGAATTGAGAAATATGTAATTAAATTTATTTTATGTACATATTTTATGAATAATGAGATTTACACAAGAAAATTAAGTAGAACTAAATTTATTAACCTGAATGAAAAAATATGCAATGAAAAAATTCAAAATAAATTGTTGGTATATCAAACAAATAACGTTATATTTTAGAAAGAAATAATTTTATATTTTTTTACTAAAGTTTCCAAGAAAACAAAAAATGAACGCCAAGTTAAAAAAAAAATGTCCTTTTTATTTGAATTAATCAAAAAATAAGAATAGTGAAAAGATAGAGTTTATAATATTTGATGAAAGGATGCAATAACAATAAAACATAAAATATAAGGTTAAGTCACGTAAAGATTTTGATATATATTAACCTGAATGAAAAAATATGTAATGAAAAAATTACAAAATTAATTGTTGGTATATCAAACAAATAACGTTATATTTAAGAAACAAATAATTTTATATTTTTTTACTAATAATTTTATATTTTTTTACTAAAGTCTCCAAGAAAACAAGAATGAAAGCCAAGTTAAAAAAATTGTCCTTTTTATTTGAATTAATCAAAATATAAGAATAGTGAAAATATAGAGTTTACAATATTTGATGAGAGAATGCAATAACAGTAAAACATAAAATATAAGGTTAAGTCACAAAGATTTTGATATATACTAATATTTTTAAAGCAATAAATTTATGTTTTTCATTCTGTTCCATTTTTTCATATTTAGTTGATATTACTGTCATTTTAGTAGAATGTTTTTCAAACTAACACTAAATAAATGTTGCCTAGAAGTAACAATTTTTCAACACAGACCGAATGGAATATTAACTTCCATATCAAACTACAATAATTTTGTTAAGTACTTTTTGCATATATAAAATTATCCCAACCTAAATTTGCAGTTAATCATCCCCTGATAAATAATTATTATTTCATAATATATATGGGTGTAGGGTCCAGAGAATTTCAAATATAGTCCACCCTTACACGTGCTTAATTCCCATCTGGGAAACAAAATTCAGGAAGTTTTAGTGATCAAGTCAATTCAATCAGATAGACACAAACAACAAGTTAAAAATATTTCTAGATCATTAGTTTTCAAACAAAAAATCTATATCACTAAATGTAGAAAAGTAATTGCTTTTAAATTCTGATTGAACATCAATGGAACTGAATTCTTGGTCAAAGATGATGGCTTCACGCCCTCACCTCCAAATTACTATTGATGAACACAGCAACATTGACCATGTCACTGCAGAATCATACTAATGTTGTTTTCACCATGCTTCTTACTCCATTCTTATGAAGCAATGAAGTAGTATGCATGGTAATAATGAATTACTATATTTATATCTGGTTCGAATAAAAAAAAAATGCCATGCTAGACAAAGAGGGCAAGACACAATATCCAGCAAGCAACACTATATTTCATTTCACTGGGAGAAAAAACTTTACATGTTCTCAACAATCCTATATTTGCTAGTTCACTCACTGTCATACCTACAAAAATTCTAGCGCATTGGTGAAAAGGCTTCAGCAGCAAGAAAGAATTGGTTTCATTTTTTTATCCAAAATACTACAGTTATGTTTCCTGATCTCTCACAGCATGGTCTGAGACAGTTCCCTCAGATGACACCTCCACTTCATCGGGCCGTTCAACCCGAGAGGGATCCGACTGAGTCTTGCTGGAATCTCCACTGTCAAGGTCGTGTACTTGCTCTTTAGGTGGACACCAAATTTTTGGTGAAGCCTGCCTAGGATTCTTATTTCTGAAGGCACCTTCTGAGTCTTTGAATTTGGCCCTCCCAACAGGCCTTGGCAATGGATGCTTGCTGTCAAGAAAGTTTGAAGCACCGGTGGTGATCGGTGGAAGATGGGGGCCGGAAGCAACACAGGATGCAACCAACTGAAGCACTTCAGGAGATGGAGACATCCCTGAAATTGCTTTTTTTGAAGAGTGTGACGAGTTTGCCACTTTCAAATTTAGAGAAGGCAAGTTAAGGTCAGATTCAATCTGCTGAGGTCCTAGAGGTCCTGTCTGAGAAAGTAGAGGCAATGGCGGGCCCGAAGGAATTGAACTTGAGGCACCATTATCAACATGGTGGCTGCTATGCAAGTCCCTGCTGTTTCCAGAAAAATCTGGAAGACCCCGATTGAACTTATGTGATCTTCTCTTCTTTTTCTTTTTGACACTACACCTGGGGTCCTTTGGTACGGAAGGAGGTGGTCCAGGAATCACAAATGGAGGAATTGTAGGCTTATCTTCCCCATATAACAGACGAACTGATTGAGCAATGGCTGATACTGTGGGTGGCAGTTCAGGATTGGGAAGTTTGACCGGGGAGCTAACAGCTTCTCGTAACCAGTGGGGAAGCTTGTCTTTTGAAGTACTGCTTCCACCCACTTCCTCTACTTTTGAGTGCAAAAGATCAGATCTTATGGGGTTAGATAACAACCCAGAGCTATTAGATTCGCCATTACCTACATTAACATGATTATCACGCATATCATTTGGTGATCCATCTAGAAGTATGGGCAACTTTCCACGCTTGGTGTTTCCTTGGTCATCCTCCTTCTGCTGTGCATCAATGCTGCCTGAGCAATTCAAACCTAAAGAGCCCAAGGTACTGGTTCCAAAAGAATTGAGCAGAAACGGTCTTTCAGTCAGTACACTGGAAGAAGTACCTGGTCTATCAGATGTTTCAGCAGAAGCACCTTCAGGAAATTTAGATCTGCTTTTATCATAACTCCAAGATGGAAGAGATACAAAGTGATCATTTTGCATACTAGGTCGGTCCAATGCACTAAAATGTGACAGACTAGATGCAGAATCACCTATCCCTAATTTCATGTCAGTCAGATGGTTATGAAATTTTGGTGGCAAGAGAAATTTGCTTCCATGCAAGGCCCTTTCCATCATGCCATCAGAGATTGGAAAATGTGTTGATTTGGTAGACTTTGTCATCTTGGAGGATCTTTGCGTAGGAAAAGGAGGCCCCTGAAAGACCTTTACCTGTTCCTCTTCCCACCTCACGGATAAATCCTCGGATGTTTTATACTTTGAAAACTTTAACTTGGGATCTCGGATCATAGCATCCCAATTACCTCTTCCGTGCCTACGAACACCAATCCATAGGGAATCAAGCTCATCTTCAGACCACCCATCGGACTTTGACTTCTTTTTCAATAAATTACTTGATCCAGATCCGGTTCTCATCATTATGTTTTCAAGCACCTTTCTATGGTTCTCTGGGAAAGATGAGAACGTGGTTGACCTTTGTCCCAAACCCAAAGTAGGGGGTACATCCCTGTCTTGCTGATTATATCTGAATAAATCTTCAGGGGGTATTTTGAAATTAGGCAATGCTGGCATTGTCGGAAGGTCTTGCATAGATCCATTCAAAGATTCAAGTCTTCCTCCTATAGACAAATTAGGCAAAAGGTCCAGATGTGAATTTGGTATAATCTTGGTTGTAAGTGGAAACCTGGCCAGCAACCTTTCATCAAATGGCAGGTTTGGCAATGCCACCTTCTCCTGAAAATGAGAGAATCTAGCACCTGAATTCTCAAATGCATCAGATTCCTTTCCTTGCACAGAGGGTGGAAACTGCAAAATAAAAACAAAAAGAAAAGGATACAAATCATAAAGACACATCCGTAATGCCAACTACAATTGACAATGAAATCCACACAAGTATTAAGAGAGCATACTGGAACAAATGGGAGACTGTTATCAGGGATGGTATTTTTGAAACTTGGGTGTAATTTTTCAGTAGATGCATCTGCCAGCTTGGTATTTGCTGCCACTTCCTTACTTCTCACGTCAGCATCCATTGATGCAAGACTGAATGGAAACTCTTGTCTGGATCCATGTCTATTTTGTCTCCAATTTAACTTTGAAGTATTGGTTTCTGATGACTCTATTTGTTTTGCATTGGGAGCACAAAGCCCTAGTACGGGCAATAAATTGTTGGTGGACATATTGTTTGTCATGCTCAGCCCCCCCTTAGGATGACTTGGAAGAAAAATATCAGGGAGAGAACGGCCTAGGTTACTGACAGAAGCATCAAAGTGACTGCTCATTTTATGCTTGGAAAGCTTGTCAATCCTTGATAAAGAGTCCGTGTTGATATTCTGAGCTTCTGAAAGTTGTGTGTATTTGATGTCCTCTATGTTTATAGAAGTCAACTCTTGAACTGAGTGTGTTGGTCCAGCCGCTAGATCCCCAGCTTTGGCAATGGCTGGAGAATGTGAGAGTAACTCGTTACTTAGAAGACCCTCAGGATTTGCTTCTTTAATCGCCTTCCTTCGGGCAAGTACTTCCTTTTGCCGAGCTCGGAGTTTAACACTGTAAAACAAGACAAGTGAATATTCAGCATCGGAAGCCCATTAATCATAAAAGCTTACGATTGGTATACAGAATCTATCACTGTTGGAGGAAATATCTTGGTCTGATAGTTTGAAAAAACTGATTAAAATACTTGAACCACTATTAAATAATCACATCAGTAGAGATAGTTCTGAAGAGGAACACCAATATACTATAAATTGTTTAGAGGAAATTAAAGCATGGGTATTGAAACTACCATAAACAATTTATCAGCAGCATGTAGGACTTGCTTAGAGCTCTAGGTATATCTTTTCCAGAAGTTAAAATTAAGGTATTGGAGGATTATATTTACATATGAATTAAAAAACTCCATGAAAAAAAAAAACAGAGGGAAATAAACTATATGCATTAAACATCTACTATATAGAAAAAAAAAAAAGAAGGAAAACAAGCACGGAGGAACTCCTTGACAATTTATTAGAGCACACATAGAAAAACAAACTTCTTAATAGAATAATGCATTGTAATCACCCGCACATTGTCAAAAGAAACACATCCTTGAAAGAATCCTATGTATTAGATCAAAACGAGGTCATACAGACAAACTAACAGTACCAATGCCAGACACCCATTTCAAAATTTTATAAAACGAGGGCCTAGAGGAATGATGATAATAGATTGGAAGATGAACATGTACACATTTCCTTTAACAGTATTCAATAACAGTGAAGTAATTCAGAAAGTTCAAGAAACAAAGTCATACTATTTTGTCTTATGGGCCCGTCCTGCTGGTGTATATTCACGCTCAGGCTCTGGTTCTGGCTCTTTTTCCTCTTCACCGCCACTCTGGTTGAACAAGCACACCATTAGAAAACATTAAAATATAGACCGACAGAGTTTCTAAAAGAGTTAAACTAAACGTACATGACCTAAAGTGATAAAACTGACTAACAGAAGAAAATTTCAATAGTTAAAACATCTTTTTATTTTGCATTTCATTATTAAAAAAAAAAAAAAAACTTTTACTTCCTACTTTTTTTTAATCTTATTTTGATCCTTCTATATTGAATTTCAGGGAAAAATGCTGAAATGAAAGTCCAAAACCCAATTAAACCAACATTTAAGTTTTATTAGCTTTATATATCTGATAAAACACATGGGAGGATATTTTAAGAAGTATGAGAAACAAAACTTCACCTCCCATCACTAATATGCAGAACCAAATACATAGTTAAAAAATATTTATCTTGTAAACTTGAACGTTATACTGGTGAGTAGAATTAAAGCAAATCACCTCACTCATTGTTTCACTTGGATGTGGAGCATATACTTCCCTATAAGAAACAGCTTTTCTCTGCCGCTTCCCTCGACCAAGAGCTGCTTCCTCTTCATTTTGATATTTCTCCCACCTACAAACCAAGTTAAGACAAAAATTTATGGTTAAACATGTTAGTCACATCAGTTGATAGCTAACCATGTCGTCAAATGCTTGACCATATATGAATTTAAAAAAATGTACTATCATCACTTGTAGAGATAAAAAATAAAAAAGTGGCTTCTAATAAGCATAGCTCCTTTAATGTCATATGCTCAAGAGTTCATTGTTTGCTGCTTTAGTTCTTATAAATAATAATTATCCTACTATGTTAGAATTGTAGGTAGGATTTACATGGGTGCCTAAATCCTTTTTTAGTTTACAATGATCTGCAATTTTGGCATGCGTGAGTTGAGCCAGTTCATATAACCAAGACCAGAATGTAGCCAAGAACCTGTTCCTTAAAGATTTTAAAATGTTATTCTAAGTTACAAAAGGCTGTCAATTAAACTAATTTCATTTAAATTCATAAATTCCTCCAAATTTTGGAACAGGAAGGACATGTTGAATGGAAGCGAGAGTTTCCACTGAGATGAGAAAAAAGGTGTCTTTAAAAGAGGTAAAATGAACTCACATTGGATCTTTCGGTAGTTGGAGAATAGCATTGGGATCTATTTTGAAGGTGAAAATATTCCATAAAAACACCTTTAATAGTCTTTTTAGAGAGTTTGTCTACACCTAGAGAGACATTATCACAAACAAATAGAACCAAACACCCTAGGAGAGATATGAAACAAAGGAAAATTTGGAAAAATAATGAAGTGAGGAATTTGATTTTCAAGAAAAAGAAGGCATTCTATTTATTAGAAAACTAGCAATGAGAACTACATCTCCACAATGATATATAGGAAAACTTGTATTGAATAGTAGAGAGTGTACAATTACAATGAGATGTGTTAAAAAGTGAACTTTAAGCCTAACTCAATCCCACAAAACTGACTTGTAAGTGAGATTTGCATCCATATATATATATATATATATATATATATATATATATATATATATATATATATTCTAAATTGACCTTATATCTAGTCAATGTAGGACTTTCAACACCCCCTCCCCTTATGCCGAGGTAAATACATCTGGTACATGAGGCTACACATTAAAGGATTTCTTGGAAAAGATTTGTTATATGGTTCCAACAACTATACAAAAGTCCTTTGCTATTTAGATACTGATTAGGCAGGATCTCCATCTGATAGAAGATTTACCTCTGGATATTGTGTCTCCATTGGTGGTAACTTGATCTCTTGGAGAGCAAGAAACAAAGAGTTGGGCAACATCTAGTGCAAAAGCATAATAAAGAGCTATGGCTCAGCCGCTTGTGAACTTGTTTGCCTTAAACAATTGCTTACAAAGTTACAATTTGGAGATGTCACTAAAATGCACTTATATGTAACCATCAGGTGGCTCTTCATATAAGTTTTAATCCTATCTTTCATGAGAGGACCAAACACATTGAGATTGTGTATCATTTCATTCGAGAGAAGATTGTATCTAAAGACATCAAGATTGAGTTTGTTAACTCAAATGATTAGTTACCAGATATTTTCACTAAGTTTTTAAGGGGACCAAGAATTGATTAAATTAAATTTGTAATAAGCTTGATATATACATTTATATGTATCAGCTTGAGGGGGAGTGTTAGATATATTGTGTTTTATGTTAATTACGGAAACATAGAACATAATATATCTAACAAGATATATATTTTTCCTCTATGCAATGTCATTTTGTTGAGGTGTGTGGGGATAGGTGAATTGACACAAAATACCTTGTAAGGACAAGAAAGAGAAAAAGATCAATAAAAGGACATTTTTTTAGCATTGTCATTCCAAAAGATTTTAATTATTTGGACATGAATAATGAAAGGATGTAAGGTAGGGGGTAATGATAAGGGTTGGAAAGTATAGGAGAGAAGAAGAAAGTATATGAGAGAAGAAGAAAGCCACCGAACGGTGGAAGGCGGGGAGAGGTCGAGCCGAACGGTGGAAGGCGGTAAGGGAGAAGAAGGGCACCGAACGGTGGTAGGCGGGCAGGGGTCGAGTTTGTTGACAGGCGGCTACAATCCTGTGAGGGAGGCTATGCTCCCAATTATCCTTGTTTACTTTTGTTTATTCAGAGAATTCTATTACCATTAATAAGAGAAATACATTCTTTCATTATTCTTCTGGTTTACTGTGAGCGTTGATAGTTATGTTTCAAATCCAAGAACCCAACAAATAAGGATAAAAGTTCATGTATGCCTTTCATTAAGAAACTCAAGACAACAGAATAACTCATCAATAAAGGTTACAAAATATATAAACCAAAATATATGACATGGCTAGGTTCCCAAATATTTGAATGAATGGTAGAGAAAACTAGGTTAGATATATTTCAATTTTTTTGAAAATGATGACCTATCATGTTTTCCTAGTACTTAGTACTCAGATATATGAATGATCGACGGTACTCCTAATCAAAAACCTTGGACTCTCCTATTTCAGATTTAGACACATGGGTTACCTTGTTCGGAAAACTATGTAAGGTGTAGCAACTTTCTTAGGTATCACCTATTCCTTTGCAATGTATGCATTCAGGACATCCACTCCAGCCACCGTGTCCACTTCAGTTACTATGACCTACTCCTTTTCATCGTGGTGCAATCATTATAGATATTTCAATTACTTCATCCGAATTTATATCTTTTAACAATGTAAACCGAAGAAGTCTAGTGACTAAGTTGTCCAATGAAGGAATCTAATCACCATCTAAAGTTGTATAATGCGATCAAAATCTAAGTGTAAACTTCTCAAAATTAGGATTATGTATAACTTATCAAGTATTTTGTTCATATCTCATGAATTTGCCATGAGAATCTCTTAGCTCTTCTAATGTAGCCCAAGCCTTTGCTATATGTGAGATCATATTATGATTGGTCTGCATAAGAGGGATAACTCTGAGTCACACCAAAGAGATATTGAATGTCATTAGCAAAAATATTTTGTATCTTCTTCAAAAAAGACGAGCATCTCTTAAAAGGAATTCAGTACTTCTAAGACATCTTGTTCAACTGCCTACCAAAAACCAACAAATAGTTGGAAGTCCAGTTTGTACCACTAAGATCTATCCTCAGTCAGTAAACTACCGACTTCCTTTTCCAAATGGTCATGGTATCCTTGACCAAGGAAACATAACTCAATGCAGGTGGACCAAGATAAGTAGTTCTTCATGTTGAGTTTGGCCATGGTAATAGGATTGGCCCAAAAGGAATGAGAAGAAATAGTAGAAGCTATTACAGAGACAAAGAGCCACAAACACATTTGAGAGAGAGATAAACCCAAAGTCTTGAGGAGAGAGGTTTGACTAACTATCCACACCCATAAAACAGGAAGACAAGTTCTGCCCAGGAGATGCTGACAAGACCAACAGCGGTGGTCCAGTGTGATTCTGGCATCACAAAGGCAGCACACAGGACACACAAGCCTACTGATGGGCTGACAGAGATCAGCATATGGCAATCTGTCATGAAGCTTTTGGCGTAGCAACCACTGGGGATTGGTCTTGCCACTCAAGGCAGGCTTAACCTTGACTTTGCTGGACAAAACATGTGGTGGATGGCAGCCGGAAACAGTGGACAATGGATGTCTGATGATAAGAGAAGATAGATAGGGCCCTTTATACCAACTTGAATAAGGATATGATAAAAATCAGTGAGTATCTTTCTCAGCTGATATGCATTTTATATATATAAAAAAGAATACAGTAAAAGGAAAACTTATATCCTATTGCACTCAACTCAGTTACATATACCCAAAAAGCAGCATTATAGAAGTCGTACATTATAATAACAATCATAACTTTAACAGAGACAATAATGCTACATACCTCACACGCAGTAGTTTGTCCCATTCATTTTCTTCATTGACATTCATTGTGTTATCCTCTCTCTTCTCAGAATTTTGTGGACACATGTCATCAGTCCCATCAGGAGGAGATTCACCCACTACATGCTCTTCAGTTTGTTCATCATTCCACTCAAGGGCCTAAATAAGAAATTTTAAGTCACAATTGGGGCAGAGCTTAAACATTCAATTATATCTACCACAAGAGCACAATGACACAATTTAAGAAAAAACAAAAGGGGGGACTTAATCATTCAATTAACGTGATAGAATCAAAGTTTATGAGAGAAAGAAACTTGAAGAAAAAGGGAAACACAGTGCATGAGGCTCCCAACAAGTGAAGTTTGGGGAGTGTAGACATGCACAGTCTGACTCGCACAAGTAGATATATTGTAGGATTTAAACACATGACAACCAGGTCACAAGGCAGAATCTTACCATTTCTCCAAGGCTTGCCCTTAGAGAAAGAAACATGTATCATATTAAAAATAAATGGAATGGATTTCATAGAATTAAGTACACAGGGGAAAGAAGCATCAACAAATTCTTAGTTTAGATTGTTTACATGTTAATCCTATAGAAAAATAAAAAGCCATATATAGGGTAAAGTATAACCATTAGTGACAACAGGAAAACTTCAATCATCATATAAGCACACAAACTTTAAAGAAGCTTTTACAAAGCAAAGGTACCTAACCTAAGAAAGGGAAAAATATAAACCCCCCCAAGAGAAACAAAAACCCAGGATAATGAACAAGAGTCCAAGAATGCTCAAAAGGCCTGCCACATGACTAAGTTTATTGCCCCATTGGTAATATTCTAGCTTCTACTGAAAGTCCAAAGAAAAATACTTTATCAACTAGAGTTTATCAATTATCTCACCTTCACTGAACCCAGCATATCATTCTCAGAATCCCCTTCAGCATTATCAGTTGAACCATCTTGAAGATTTGAACGATCAAGCAATTTTAAAATAGCATTTTCATCCCACAAAATCTTGCTGTTGCTATCAGTACACTTATCCTTGTACACATCTCCCAGACCACCAGTCCTCTTCCTATGCTTATGTTCTACATCTGCTACAGGCTCATCTTTGCTACTATTGTTGTTTTCACTCATGTCTTTCCCATTCAGTCCTGGAGAATCGTTGAAAAGTTCCTCAGTTCCCCACTTTAAAATATCTTCTACTTCTTTTTGTGATCCAGACTTGTTTACAAAAAGCTGGTCAAGCATCAATTTCTTCTTAGCAAGCTGCAAGATGCGCTCTTCAACACTAGCACGAACCACAAGCCGGTATACCAAAAGCCTATTAGATTGTCCAATTCTGTGTGCTCGATTCATTGCTTGGATATCTGCATGGGGGTTGAAATCAGAATCATAGATGATGACAGTGTCAGCCGTTGCCAAATTTATTCCAAGTCCACAAGAGCGCGTGGATAACAAGAAAACAAATCGACTTTTGTCTTGGTTAAAGCGTGCAATTGCTGTCTGGCGATCAGCTACAGAAACAGATCCATCCACCCTCTCATATGTTTTAGGCCCAAATTCTATAGTCAAATAATCCTCCAGGATGTCAAGAAGTTTGGTCATTTGAGAGAAAATAAGAACTCTGTGACCTTCCCTGTGTAAAATCTTTAGCATAGAATGTAGAAGAGTCAACTTAGCTGAAGCCTTTATTCTCATTTCATGAAGGAACTCGACAGAACCAGATTCAGGCTCAGTTCCTGGTATGAGGTATGGATGATTACAGACCTTTCTCAATTGCATCACAATGTTCAGCATAGACTGTTGGGCAACCCCTTTTCCAATATTCCGCAATATCTGATAATTCTTTGTAAGCATTGCACGATAATATTCAGCTTGGATGGATGACAACTCAACAGGAACCATTCTTTCTGTCTTGGGAGGGATATTTTGCATGGCATCCTTTTTCAGTCTACGAAGCATGTGAGGAGCAACAAGTTTTTTCAATTCATCAACTTTCTCTGCAGTTGTAAGATCATTAAATTTCTCCTCAAAAGAAGATAGAGAAGGAAATGAAGCTGGCTGCAAGAAGTTGAGTAAGTTGTACATCTCGCCGAGGTTGTTCTGGAGAGGGGTACCTGTCAACAGTACCCGGTGTTGGAAAGAGAATGTATTTAGCAAACTGAAAAGCTTACTTCCAGAATTCTTCAGTCGATGGCCCTCATCAACAACAAGAACTTCCCAAGGAACCCCACGTAAATGGGAATAATCAGCGAGAACCATTTCATACGTAGTTAAAAGCACATTGAATTTATAGGCTTCAGTTTTCTTACTCAATCCACTTGGATCATTAGCATGCCATTCATACTGGCGAATTATGGCTCTAGCCTTAGCACAGCCATGATATTCAACAACATTCACATCTGGAGCCCACAGTGAAAATTCAGCAAGCCAATTAGGCATTGTAGAAAGTGGTACCAAGACCAAGCAAGGAAGTGAAACTTTGAATTCAAAATACAAGGATGAAATAAAAGCACAAGCAGATACTGTTTTCCCAAGTCCCATCTCATCAGCAAGTATCACATTTTTGGACTTATACCAGCATTTGCGCAACCAGTTCAGTGCCTCAAGCTGATGAGGAAACAAAGAACCACCTTTCAAATCTTTAGGTTGCTCTGTAAGATTGAAAATATCATTTTGATGGTCATTGTTTCTCCTAGTTGAATTTTCCTTTGAGGAATCCTTTTCCAACGTGAGAGTTTCAAGCTTATTAAAAATTGTAATCAAATGAGAAGAAATTTGAAGCACTGGTTCATCTAAACTTTCCCAAGTGCATTCATCATATGGCAGTCCACTCCACTTTACAAATGCTTCAGATGTTCCATGTTTGGAAGTTTGAAGGGCTAGCACTCGCTGAGGCTGCTTCCAGCGCTCCTCACAAATATTAATTATTGCCATCCCATACTTTGCCTTATAATTTTCTAGTTTTCTCTTCGCAAGAACTTTTAACTGGGATTCAGAAATCCAACTATTATGAATATGAGACTTTCCTACCCATTTAACTAAAAATTCATAGAAAACCTCCTCTCCATTTGGACCAGCACAATCAATTGCATTAGCATCCTGAGCTTTTTCATCAATATTGCCACTCATCCCCTTCTCCACATTCATTTCCTTTTGTTCTGCTTCAATAGAGACATCATGTGTTTCACAACTTTTTGGAAGCTCACTGTTATCCTTGCTTCCTAAAGCAACATTAATTCTCTCCTCTATCTCAAGCTTGTCATTTGGTTTTTTCAACTGTTCAGCAGATACAGCAGAATCATCTTGATCTATACCGTCCCTGGCACAGGAACCTAAATCATCAGTGGCTTTACTCAATGAATCAATAGGATTTCCTTTCTTACTTTCTTTCGTTACTGATCTTCGGTATACATGAATTGTTTCCATTCTATTAGTGTTTATCAACATTCCTTCTTCATCAGAAATCTTGATGACATTTTGGCAATCGTCAACTTGAACTTCAGTTGATTCCACATCCAAATCATTAGCACAGGTAGAATTATCCTCTAAAAGCCTGGTCTGATTTTCTGATATGACCAGATCACCAGAAGGCGAGCCACCCTCAACGTTCAAAGACAAATTATGTAATGAACTTGTATTCTCACCATGAATTCGACACCCTAGAACCCGATCAACCTGTGAGATGGATATGCAAGCAGAGTGAGTTATCATAATCCCATAAAAGGTGCCAGGTGGGGTATTTTCTTAAACAAAAATAAATGCAAATCATCATACACAAGATCTTTTTAGAAAGCTACCTGCAGAGACTCAACAACGGTACTATCTTCGTGAATCAAAGTTTCATCTACAAGATTTTGTGCTTTATCCAGTTCATTTGATGTGTCTTTCATTACCCGAAAAAACTTCTGCATCCAGGAGAAAACAAATCAAGCCTACAGTGTAATAAAAATATAATAGAATCTCAACAATTATAATACTAAACATATTTTAGACAGTATATTTAATATAAATCAAGGATGGGAATGTAGAATTGATACATTCAAATAACAGACTAAACAAAGCTGCTCTGGTACCTATAAAACACACAGCTACTGCCATCCTAAATCCAACCCAATGTAGCAAAACCTTGCATACTTTGAGAAACACTTATGCCTCATTTTTCTTTTTTTTCTGCAGTGTGTAATACACCTAAATTTTGCTCACAGAACAAGTGTCTAAACGGAACAATATTTAAAATTTCTCTCCTAATAAACGACAGTACATTTACACAAATCATCTAATTCAACAGTCCTTTATCATATCCTAGTATTTGGCCAACAATAACGTCACTGTCAGCCTGCACCATTATTCCTTATATTTGTATTCGCCTATTTTTTCTTTTCCTTTTCCTAGCTTATAGCTTACAGTGGCCTAGGAGATTTGCACCATACATATAAATGAAATGTTGGCTAAAATTACCTACTGAAATGAAATTTGAGTTCAGGGTGAATAATGCTTTGTAAGGACAATACAGTTGCAAAATGCTATAAAAACCTCTTCTATTGCCCATTTGAATCACCACAATTTAAGACTACAATAGTTAGACCCTTTATCATTTAGACGTTATAGTGTATCTGTAATTAATTTCCACAAGATTCGTAAACTATATAGAGCCATTAAACCTATGTGATAGTTTAAAATACTCGTGCTTTAACAACAGCACTGTTTAATATAGTATTCCATGGTCTAGAATTGATGTCAACAGAGGCAAAAACAAAATGCTCAAACTCAACATATTTTGAGATAAAGTGGAAATTTGAAATATAATATAAATCAAATCGAATATATTAAGTTGGTAATAAATATACAAACATTTTTACTCCATAAATAAAAATGTCAATATTATGTGATAGTTTAAAATACTCGTGCTTTAACAACAGCACTGTTTAATTTAGTATACCATGGTCCAGAATTGATGTCAACAGAGACAACAACAAAATGCTCAAACTCAACATATTTTGAGATAAAGTGGAAATTTGAAATATAATATAAATCAAATCGAATATATTAAGTTGGTAATAAATATACAAACATTTTTACTCCATAAATAAAAATGTCAATATTATTATGACAGGAGTCACTGTCAATATTATTAAAATGATATCCATATTTAAACTAACAAGTAAATAAAAGTGTTTAATAGAGGAGGAACAGGTACCTCATCTTTCTGCTGGACTTGAGAATTCTTGTTTCCAACATCCTCTTTTGGTATAGATGCAGAAATGCTAGACTTCTGCTTCTTGTGTACTTTATTATTCCCAGACTTGGACTTTGTAGAAGAAGCATTGACAATTTTTTTTCCCTTTTCAGTCTTTTGCTTTTTTTGACTAGTATTATCGTTAACAACTTTATTCTTCCTTTTTCTCACGTCCTCTCCATTAGCAGCAATAGCAAGAACAAGTGTTTTCCTTAAAGGAATCTTATTGCAAGGTGAAGAAGTCTTACCCTCTAGTTGTTCATCCTTTGCTTCTAAATCAGTAATTTTAGATAGCGATAAAACTACCTTGGCTGGTGAAGTTGACTTCCTGTCCACAGGGGAGTCTGATGGGGACAAGCTTGATTTCTTTTCATCAGCATCCAAACATGACGAAGTTCCTTCCATAGGACTCCCAAGAGACGGGTCAATAGGTTTGTCACTACCAGTTTCATCAACTGAGGAAGACAACAATTTCTTTCCAAAAAATTTGACTCCCACAGTTGAAATAGACTTCCCTTTACTTGAGGACCTTTTCTTTGAAATAAGTTTGCTTCCAAAAAGTCCAGATACTTTTTCAAGGTTAAGTGAGTTGATTTGGCCTTTTGATTTTGTAGGGACAGTCTTTGTCCTTGCTCGTTTTGAAATTGGATCCAGGTGGTTTATGGGCTTTAGTTGATCCTTTCCTTCAAAGCAACTTGGACATTGCCACTTACCATTAGGAATGCGCTTCAAGAGATAAAATCACAAATGGTTTCAGATTCAAAAATCCCAAGAATCAAGACTTTATAGTTAAAAGAAAGCAAGCACACCAGAATTGAACATACCTTAAGGGGGGGATCAAGACATTGTAAATGATATGTGCGAGGACAGCTATCACAGCACAATAAGTTGCCACCAACATCACAGATCACGCATTCATAGTAATACTGGATCATAAGTTTTATTATATTATGTTAGAGCAACTAAATGGAAATAATAATATTCTAGATTGGAATCCCAAAATATTCTTCATAGAATAAATAAAATAATATTTAAGGAAAGAAGTATGAAAATTGGAGACTGATGATAATACAACACAATAAAAAGATATTATTGAGATGACAATAACATCCAAATCCAATCCCATTGTATATATCCCAAAGATATTTTACTAGAAGAGATTATGTGAGAATGATAATACAGAGACGGAAATAACAATACATGCTCTAAAAGGTAACAAGAAAGACTAGACAAACAAAATAATATAAGGAAAGCAAGAACACCATGGCCCTATGGGCCCATCTGGTTAAACTTCTCTATATGCTTTTAGGAGAAGAAAAAATAAATAAACTTCTCTATAAGCTAAAACCAACTTTGCATAACTGAAAATATGATTTTGGAATAGTTAATATGCAGAATATACTTCTGCTTCAAATATTTTTTCATGTAATTCCTAATCAATATCAAAGAAATGCATAACATTGACACATAAATCTTCTAAGCTACCAGACAACGCAAAAAGTAGTGGCTAATTGTATCAGGGTATTTGAGCAACATGATACAATCCTATAAAAATTGGAGAATATGCTAAATTCTGCATATCCAGGTAGCAAATTGATCTCATTTACAATGTAATTACAATCAATCAAGAAGTAATCAAACAGCTGATTATGATCTATTCAATAATTAATTGACAGAAATGACTGTAACTAAAGGTGACCATATATATATACACACATGCACTAAATACCTATATATCAGCAAATCAAACATAACATTCCTTTTCAAGCAAGAGCATGTATATAATGTATGTGCTAAACTTGTTATGAGTAAAAATCAACCCAAGGCTCTCTCTGACTAGTTTTGTTTATCAGCCTGTGTGACTAGGTAAATAAGTCTGCTAGTAGGCTTAAGGTAGTGGTACTGTAGGTTATATCCAGATCTTTATTTTTCTAATGTGAGACTAGACAATGTTCATAAGTAGCTTCAGTGGTCTGATGAAAGCCAATAAAAAAAAATGGTAAATTCAAATGGAGAAAGAAAATACAGTTGAAGACGTACACTTGGGCATTAGTTTGACCTGAAGGTGCTTCATCCAATGTAAGGGTAATTCAAGTTCTGTGTAATCATATCCCAGTGCAAACAAGGCTATAAATGAGTTTGGCATGTTTCCATACAAAGATGTCAAAATGCACCCATGGCCAGCTTCGGAGTAAATTCAGCAGTAAGAAAACGATGTAATGGGTAGACTTAAAACTAGGGTTGCTGATACCGGAGAGAAGGCATCAGCACCCACTTCAAAAAGATGCTTGCATGGCAATGCATGACAAGTGGCAGGATTCTTAACAGTTTTAGAAGCAGTCAGAACTCTGAAGAGAAATTCTGAATTTAGTTCCCAGGTTTCAAAGGCATTTATGCCTCCAAGGTCATTATCATACCAGAGGGAGCAGCAGTTTGAATGAGCTTTTAGCTGTACTCAAAGATCAAGATGATGGAGCTGCTGTCGCATTCAGCAAATGAATCACACTATCAGGCTTGGACTGCACTGCCTCCTGCACCTCAAAGTAAATTGGGTAGACTGAACTTAAGTGCATATGGGTAGAGATTATCTGGAACAACGATTTTAAGCTAGTCTATGGAAGAACCAGCTGGAGAACATGCCTCAGACTCCTTTATGCACAAGTGAGGAATGATTGGTCAGATTTCAGTAACTCACATGTGGTGACACATCAGAGGAACATAGGCAGCGATCTTCCAGTGGTTGAGTAATTTGAGGCAAGCAAACAAGATTGTTGGATCATTCAGAGTGAATAAAACACCCATTAGATGTGAGTGCAGAAGTCAAATCATGAGGAATAGAAGAAAGTAGCCAAACACCCATGAAAGGAGAGAAAAACAAGCTTAACAACTGATTAATGGAGGAAAGAACTTCGAACAACTGTATATTGGAGATAAAAAGTAAAGGTTCCAGTGGCTAGAATTAGTTCACAATGGGAAAGTAAGAACCATCAAAAGAAAACCATGAAAGAGAGTTCAATAGTTTTCAAAGTGGAATAGCGCAAGAGTATGTCAGAAAAAGATTGCTTTCATACCATGCAAATAACTAGAGTATGGAGAATTATGTGTATCAGGGTTGAACTCTAATCCATTGGTTAGTATATGGCAATCAATAAATGAGCTAAATTATTACCTCATTTGCACCCTATCAGTAACACATACACATCAACATTACCTAACACTTATTTTTTAAAAAAATTACAAGCAATAATATCATTACTTACCCCCCTCTTTGGAAATCAGAATCTAGAAAACCCCTCAATGGTGAAGTTGACACACCAAACATGAGAACAAAGGAACGTAGCAGCAATTGTCTAGACCCAGACAAAAGAGAAAACCCATACAGCAAATGATGCACTAGGAAATATTCAAATTCTCAAAATTAGCACTCAAATTAGCCTAAGGGTTACAACCACTATTTATTATAATAAAGCATTTGCTACTAAAAAGGAAAGGATAAATAAAAGCCCAACACAACCTTATGACATTCTACAATTTTAAGTTTTAAATTATAATAAAATCTATCTCCCAAATGGACAGCATAAATAAAAGAACAAACATAATACCATAATATCCTCAATTAAAATAAATAGCCTACAGACGTGTTGTATTATAGCCTAAATTTAGCATTATACATTTTGAGAAAGTCACAATCAATTTCCTTCGAATATCTATATCTCTGGATCATTCTAGGTCAGAAACCACTTCCACTTAAACTAGATTGATAATACAATCTTCCTCCACCTGTTTTTGTTTCCACATATAACCTCAAAAACTTTCTCCTTAGTCATTCAAGTGTGTCTTTGTGGGATATCATCACTCTCAAAAAGGGAATGTTTCTCTGGATATCTCCATAGGTATTGTGACTGTTGGCATCTCTTTCTTTGAGTTTGTTCCATATTATACAACTATTCATTCTAATGATGACATATGTACTCACCTTCCCACTACCATCAATCTTCCTTCATCAAAACCAGATGACTCTGCCATAACTCGTGATGCTTCTCCTACACCACTTCAGGTATATCAACATCATTCATGACCTATTGATATTTCAGTATGCGATCCATATTCAACAGATATAGTGGAGGTCATGCTAATATTTTGCCGAAGCCATCTCCCATACAGAATTTGGTCCATCTAAAAATGATTGGCCAATTGCTATTTGGAAAGGTACACGTTTTACCAATAATCAATTTCCTGCTATACAAACCTTAGTTACCATAGGCTTTCCCCAGTACAATATACTTGTTTGTCTCCATTCATGTTTCTAAGTGTCCAAGTGAAGTTTTATCTCAACCAAAGTGGCAATAAGTAATGACTGATTTTGACCTTCAAAGTAACAGTACTTGAGAATTCGTTCCTCTTCTAACTAGCAAATCAATTGTTTGGCATTGATGGTTGTACACTCTTAAAACAAGACATGATGGTAACATCGATAGCTATAAAGCTCGATTGGTTGCCAAAGGACAGACAATAATCCATGACCAAGATTACACTGAAGCTTTCTCTCATGTCGCAAATTGACATCTATTCAACTTCTCTTTTCCATTGCAGTTATTCACCACTAGACTCTTTCAATTAGACATTCATTTTTATATGGTGACCTTACAAGTCTACATAGAGCAATTTCCTGGATTTGTTGCTTGGGGGAAGTCATCTAATATGTTATCTCGTCTACTTAGGTCCCTATAGGTCTCAAGCAATTAACCCATGCATGGTTTGCATGTTCTAGGACTATCATCTAGCAGTTTGGAATAATACAAAGTGATGTTGATCATTCTTTGTTCTATCATCATTCTCCCCAAGGATGCATCTATCTCATTGCATACGTGGATGACATTGTTATCACGGGTAGTGATAAGGAGGGCATTGTACAATTAAAACAATATCTTGCACACACAAGTTCTTGGACACCTAAGGTATTTCATTGGCATAGAAGTGGCACAATCCAAGGATGGTTGGGTCATATCTCAAAATATTCTCTCAAACATTCTAGAAGAAACAAAGATGACAAATGCAACGGATCCAAGTGGCAAACTTGTACCCAACCTAGGAGAACGTAATTCCAATCCTAGGAGATACAAAAGGTTAATTGGTAAGCTAAATAAAGTTCCATTTCCAACCAGATGAGTCATCGGTTCCATAATTCATAACAGAGTTAATGACATCATCAAGAAACATGCATTCCCAATTTGATATTCCCAAATTTCAAAGGAATAATATTCTACATTATTGTTTCAATTATGAGGTCATTGGACCTATAACCTGCTGCTGGTTAGTTTAGGAAATACGGGCAGATAATTCTAAGGAGACAAATCCCTGTGATTATGGGATTGTTTCTAAATACATCAACCTAGTCTTTATAGTGAGATACGACGGAGATAAAGAATAAAATTATAACAAACATGAAATATAAAACATCCTAAAATACAAAATGAGCACCACGGTTTTAACATATAATGACCAGATCACCTACAAGTTCAGTTTCCAGTTAAACTAGTCGAACAAGCAAGTCCAGTTCGAATTTAATAACATATCTAAATAGATGTCAGGTATTTCTTACATCTACTGCTCTATATTAAGACATTATTATTTCACACAAATTATCACAAGTTACATTGGCCAAAAGCCATGGTATACTTAATGACAATACTAAAGACCATTTTGCTCTTCATAAGTTGGGTTTCCAACATCCCCTCTTTTTTCCTAATGCAATAAATAAATTGGACTCAAAAAATTAACTTACCCCATCATTTCCTTTCTTCTTAGATGACATTTGATCAGTAGGTACTTCAGTCTTTAGCGCACGTTTAGCTGAAGCATTTCTAGAAGATTCAGATGTTAGTGAATTTTCCTCCTTACTATTGGACTGGTCTTTACCAGAGGACTGATCTAGTCCAAAAGGAAGCTTTCTCCGCTTACGCTTTAAAACCCAGTTCCTGTTCAGCATTTTAGGTGCTGATGATTTGTTTTCCTTCATTGTTCAAAGATGCATCCTGCATAAGCAATCAACACTTTGACCATCAGCATGTCACCATGAGAAAAATGAAAATGCAAAGCATTTTAGCTTATAAAACAGCATTAAACATGCTTGCTCATTAACAGAGTGCACAGAAAAAAATTAAAGAAAGTACTACAAGCAAATACCATGGAAATAAAACAGAAAATAGTTTTGAGCAATACTAAAAATTAAATTTGCCCTGGTAATCAACAGTGTTTATCATAGTATTATAAGTAAAGTTCAACCATTACCCGAAAAAAAACTCAGATGTGTTCTCAACTAGAGAAACATTCTTTTAATATACTCAAAGTATAAACTGTCATTGTACTTTATTTAGATAAACAAAGAATTTATTAAGAAATAAAGGAGAGATATAAATGCAAGTGGATAAGAAATCCTAAAAAACTGAAAACTACACCAAGAGAAAGAAAAAAACATGAGACTAAGAACAAGAAACATGTAGCATAACATGCCTATCTCTAGGATGATCTTTCAAAGATGTCC
Source organism: Vigna mungo (assembly GCA_036885675.1). Lineage (NCBI taxonomy): Eukaryota > Viridiplantae > Streptophyta > Magnoliopsida > Fabales > Fabaceae > Vigna > Vigna mungo. The sequence continues at coordinate 18,615,049 of CP144700.1, read as the reverse complement.
CCTTAAAAAGAACTTTGACATAACACTAGAAACAACAAACATGCATTCAACCTTTTTAAAAGATTATTCATCATATCAAAGACACTATTCATGATCACTTAATATCACTCAACATGGGAAGCATGCAAAAAGGATTCAAGAGAGAATATGTTACCACATTTCATAATCACTCAACAGGATTCAAAATATCAAGTTTGCATTTCAATATATTCTTCTTTCCCCCAACTGCGAACACCAAAAACTGTCTCTGATCAAGTATCCATCAGCTGGTTGAACAAAGTTCATCCTCTTTGAAAACAAAACCAGCATAATAAGAATTTTTTCCTTAAAAGGAAAGGTTTGATGGTAGCTAAATGGGAATCAATCCAAAAAGCTAGTCTTGAGTTGAAGCTTCAGAACTCATGTTTGAGACGTTAGCTAAAATAAATGGGCTTTGATCACAGTCAATGCAGTCTTATCCAAGATTCAACAACATTACAAGAAATTATATGCAAATCCTGTCATCTGAGGTGTGACTTATTCCAAGATCTAACAAATTTGGAAAATCTAGCCTACTTAAATCATGAGATATGCCTTCGGTAAAACTGAAACTGGGGATAGTTGAAGTGAATAACATGATTGTTGTTGATAGAAAAGTGATTTCTAACCTGCCCATTGCTACGGCAATGAATCCAGTCAATGCAAAATGGATTGCAGCAGACAAAAAACTGTGAGAGTGTGGTTGGAAATCATGTTAACATCAGGTAGCAAGGCGTATCAAAGAATGTGGCAATTAAAAAGGCCAAGCAGCGGAGCATGATGTAACAATGACAAATCAAAGCAAAAGAGATACTTCGCATAAGAATGATAATTTACAGCATCAAGAAACCAATCAATCCTTTTTACACTTGGGAATGAACATTTCAGGACCAAACAAATTGATTCTCTCCCCCATTGCCCCAGAAAAATATCAAACAAAAGCCATTTGATTATCATTTATCACTCAGAAATATTTGGACGAAACACTTATTGAAGGATAGATTACCATGAATAACAGCATTACCTTCTACTACGGAAAGTTAGAAACATCAAATCAATCCCATACGCCAATCCTGTGACAAATGTTAGCATACGGTAGTCCCCAATGCGCAACCACAATCATTACAAGCGAAAAAGACATCCAAGAATAAAACATGCCATTGTCACTAAAAATGGATACAAAGACTACACAACGATAAATTTCCTCAGCTTCTGTAGATTCGCAACTCAATTGGTATCTACATTCATTCCTCAATCAAAACAAGATCAGATCATTCAATTAGCACAGACAGACTACTATCACGTAAAAACTATTAATCATGATGAATCTGAATAATCATACACAATCTCCATCAAAAGTAAAACAAGCAGCAGCATACACAATGAACAAGAAGTCAGAGTATGTCCCAGCACACCAGAAACAAGAAACACAACAAAAGCCACCAATCCACACCCAACAAACGGTGAAGCATTCAGCACATTCAACTCACACAAAAACCCTCAAGTCCCTTGGAGGAACAAGTGGAGTCAGAAAGCAACACAAAATTCAAGTAACAATCCTGCTCATTGAACCAACAAAATCTGCAAGCATGAACCACAATCACAGGTCAAGTAGCTTGAAAATCAAGGGACTCGACTAACATAAAACTAACAGACCCAACTGAAATTCAACATCAACAAGAGGCAAACACAAAACCCCAGAAGCCAAATTCGAGCCAAAACCACAAATGAAGAGCAAAGATGGAAAATTGAGAAGCATACCAGGCTGGGCTACGGATCAAATAGCAGCACGAGCAAGGATTGCATGAGAAGGAAAAAGGGAAAGTGGAGAATAGGGAGAGAAGGTATTAGGGCATGGATGCAAGGAGATGAGAGATACGAGGAAAGAGAGAGAGAGAAAGAGGGCAGACAAATGAATAAATAGAGAGAGAAAAAGAGATAGCTGTTGTTGTTGTTTGTTGATGTTGTCATGTAGAGAGAGAAAGACACACAAATACGGATTCGCCGGGGTCATAGGACGGGGTTACTCTCTGACATGGCAGGAGAGAGAGAGAGTTGTTGTGCTCTCTCTCTTGCTCTTTGTTGAAACCCCAAACAACTCTTCCACTCCAACCATGCCACGTGGCACAACCACGAGCCTTTGCCTTTCTTCTTGCATTCTCCTTCTTCCCGCACAACACAATCTCTTTCTGTTTCTTCTCCTCATCACATTCCCTTCTCTTGTTTCCTAAATCTCATTCTCTGCATTATCACTTTTCTCATAATCAATTTCCCACAAATTTTCCTCAACTTTTCCCTCCTTCACTCCTTTTTTTCCTTCACAAAATATGAACTCAGACCCAGCCAAAGACCACTTGAAAGTTCGTTAAAATATTCGAATTTGAAGATCCTTCAAAAATATCAGTAAAATAATTTTATCTTATTCGAGATAAACAGAATTATCTCTAATTTAAGATATCTCATAAGATTATTTATTAACAGCAAGTCTCTCTCAATCTTAAATTAGAAACTACTAGGTTAGTTGATCAAAAGTAACTGTTTTTTTGTTTGGTTTCTTCATGAATTGCTTGTGGGTGTCATTTATAATGTCGCTGTTTTATTAATTTATGAGGAAAATCTATTTCAAACTGTCAATTAATACCTAAGCTAACCAGCACTTCTACACTTAATTGAGTTTCTGAATCCAACAACTATTTCGAGATTGTGTTTTCAACCTCTGTAACTGCTTTTACTGCTCAATGTATATCACTGTCATAAGGGTTTTGCTAAATAAAAAATGTAATAATCTAATTAAGACGTATTTAACGTTTAATTTAATCACAATCTATGCTTACTCAACATGCTATTAGTGGAACTGCTCGTGTCTCCAGCAGTGAACTGTTGGAAAAATTATGCAATCATTATTTTTTTCACAGTAATGCAATCATTTAAGTCATTTTTTTCACTAAATGTGGAATTTAATCTATTGGAAATATGTTAAGTACCACAAAATTTACAGAGTATATTAGAAATATGTCCTGAAAGATATATTTTCTTTCTGAAAAGATAAATATAATAATTGCCAAAATTTAATATTTTTCAATAATCATAAATTTAAAAATTTAAAAGTGGCAAAAAATTAAATTCACACGTGTTATTATTTTTATCGCCCTTCTAAATAATTTAGAATATCATTAAATCGATAATAAAAAAAGAAATCAATGCATAATTAAACTTTTCATTTAATAGTTCTTTCAATACAAATGAGAATTAGGGAAAAAGTTAAAACATAATAATAAAAACATTAAATTGTGTATTTTTTTTTCCTATTTTTATTTAGTATGTTATTTATGGTAAGGCCAAACAAAACAAAAAGCATTGTGTAACGCTATATAGAATGCAACTAATAAAATTGGTAGTTGATTAGTGGAATCCACGTAGGTATGTGTATTATAATAATAAAATATAAAAATGTGGTCAAATTTATAAAAAATTTATACATAAAAAATTTAACAATTTATAATATTATAATTATAAAATAGGAAAATTTGTAAATTTTCATAAAGACAAAAAAAATATAACAAAATATTTATGAAAGATGGTTGTAAAATATTTTAATTTGTACTTAAAAATATTATTATAATTATACAATAAAAATATTTTCAATTGTGTGGACAATTTTCTTAGATAATAGAAATTAGAAAGTTAGAGAATGAATAAAAAATGCAAAGGAAAGAAGATATAGAAAAAAGTGTGCACCAATAAATGGCTATAAGATTTAATTCCATTATTAGAGGCTATAAATTATGTTTTTATTGAAATTTTACCATGCCAAAGTAAACCACAAACAAGGAAACCAAAATCTTTATTAAATTGCATGTAAAATTTACAATATGTTAAATCCTTCAAAAACAAAAGTTTCACCTTCCTCATAAAATACAAAAACCGTAGTTCTTTATTATATAATTATCCTATTTTATTTATCCGTGAAGTATATTTTTGTTATCTTAAAAGAAATTGTTTAGAAAGTAGTTCGAAAAAATTCTATTACTTTCTTTTTCTCTGCCATTTTGACATGAGATTTTATTATTTTAATTATTATTTTTATTGTTATCATATTATTATTATTATCATCTCCAAATAAAGATAACCGTTTCAATATCATCAAAACTTTTTAATCTTTATTAATTTAAATATTATGTTATTTTTAATTATTTATTATTATAATAATTATTATTATTATTACGATTAAATATGTTTTTGTTTTTTAAACTATTAAGTGATTTTAATTTTCGTTTTTCTCTAAAACTTTGATTTATTTTCATTCCTTTTTTTAGAAAGTCCCAAATTTAGTTATTTATGACTAATCATGTTAGTTTTTCTCTTAGATGGTTAAGGGTGTGTTATGTCACCTTTTTCCTTTTTTGAAACGTATCAACTCTTCCTACTTTATTCATGCATGAGGCTTATCTCCCTTCCTCATTCACAAGTGAGTCACCCAATCAACTAGTCACCTTTTACTGAGCCATCCACCTAGCTTTCGTAGAGGCCTCACCAATGGTAGCAACCCTCATTCAGCGTGAAGAAGAAGATGAGTGAGAAACTCTTGCACGTGAACGAGGAAAAAGAGAAGGATTTTGTGATGGAGAAGAGTGGCGTCCGTGGTAGGAGATCCTGTTCAAGCACTACAATGGTGTCAGTGAAGTCTTTGACTTAAGTTCCAAAAACGGTGGGCACAACAACATCGCTCTCGAAACAGTGGTAGAAAAGAATTGGGTTTCTATTCGAGAAAAAAGAAGACATGCCTTTGTTGAACAAACAAATAGCTCGCAAGCTCCAAAAACAGAAAACAAATAGCTCTCAAACACAAAAAAAAATAATCAAAACACTTTGTTCCATTTTGATATAAATCATCTTATATCTCATTCAACAGAGTCAGTGTGGTGTGGTGATGTGAACCTATTGATATGAGAAAATAAACATTATAATGTAATATTATGATGATAGTTAGTTAAGAATTGATTGAGATAATAGGTACAATTGAAATTGAGATAATCAATTTTACCACAATTACACTTTTCTTAATCAAACTAACAAGCCTCTCCACATGTAGATTTGGGAAGATGAAAGAATATAAGGCAATAAAATTTATAAATATGATAACTGGATTAAAATATTCTAACCTCAAATTTATAGCAACCTCTAATATGCTTCTGACATAATCAATATCGTCCTTTCTATTCACCTTAGATAATACATTTGGTTCAATTGTCCATAGTATTTATTGTTCTCTCTCTTTTGCCATTTGTCACAGTTCCTCATCGATTGATAAATGTTGGCTGAGCAAGGTGGATAATAACAAATTTTCCTTTTTATCATCCGTAGCCCAGATGTAAGAGCTTAAAACCCTAAAAAAAGAAAATAAACATGGAAGACAATAACACAAACACAATATCTTGGCAATGACTTCAATCACTGCATGTACAACAACAAAACTACCCTAAAAACTAATGTCCTTTTATATGATAAAAAAATTCATTAAAATAGGTTTAAATATGGGACACTTGTAACTAGTTAGACTTAAAATTTTCTAACCAAGATTTGTGGGGTCAACTTATTCTGCATAGTAACAAAGGGAAAATCACTACTTGACCACTGTGATAGTCCTCCATCACCATTTCATATTTAGTATGCCCTTAAAACTCAATAATTTATTAAATTTGATATAAAAATTACAATGAATTATCTAGAACTTTAAAGGCAAATAAAATATTAGTGAGCAAAAAATGAGCTTGTATTTTAATTAAAATTTACTAAAGTCTTTAAGATTCAGATACAATAATAATGTTAGGGTTTGGACTTCCGTTAGGCACATTTGTTCCCGTCTTCTACATGTGCTTGTGACTCCAATATGTAATATATACACATAAAGACTAGTTCAAATAAAATTGTAGCAAGATCATTTTTAATCAAAACAATGGCAAAATTGTAGCAAAGAAAAATGATTATGAATGAAATCAACTAAGATGTTAAGAGTAAGGGGAGAAAATTTTGACTCACTATTTACACTAAAATTATAATGTTCTTTTTCTTATGTTTTTTATTTATTTATAAAGTAAAAATTTCGAATCAGCCTACTAATACAAAACATTTAACTCGGGGTGTTTTAAATAGGTCTAACTCTGCCGATAATCATGATTTTGATGGATATTTAATGTGTAGGGGGTATTGATACTACTATTTTTATTATTGATTTCAGTAATTTCTCCTGTTACATATATTATCTTTATTTTATATTTATCTTTTATTTTTAGTTAGTTTGTTATTATTTCTTATTTTTATTTTGGGCTTAGTCAATATTTCTTTTATTATAAATAGAGGACCCTATGTGTATATTCAACACAATGAAGATTAATCTCATACATAGTTTTCAATAGAGCCGTCAAAATGGGTCACAACCCGCGAGCCAACCCGGCCCGTCACGGGTTCGGGCCGGGTTGGGTTTGAAAAATACAACCCATTTATATGCGGGTCAGATTTCAACCCGGCTCATTTAAACCCGGCTCATTTAAACCCGGCTTATGCGGGTTGAACTCGTGGTGAGCCGGGTTGGCCCACCAACCCACCTACCAAATTTTATTTTTTTAATTTATTATTTTATTTATGAAACTCTAAAAAATAAAATACTTTCTTCACTCACTATTTATACAAAAAAGTAACATCTGTTCTCACAAATCACTCTCATGGTACTTGCTCTCATTTGACGGTGCTCTCACCCTCACTTCACTAAAATTCTTCAAGGAGCACGTAAAACACCTTCCTTTTTTCTTCTCTTTTCTCCACATTTTTGTTTTCTCACTTCTCTTTCTTTTTTTTTTCAAAAACCCTATAATGACAAAAATAGGGGTTTATGAATTTGTTTTTTGTTTTGGGGGATTTGAAGACATGGAATGATTTTTTTTCATGTTCTGACATGCTTGTATCAGATTTTGTTCATTTTATTTAAACAATTTGAGTATATATTATTTGAACAAGCTCTTTTTGATATCTTTGAATTTGGGAAATTATGTTACAAATTAAACTATTAATTTTTTGTTGATGTTATTGAGTATTGGTTCTCTTTTTTTTGACTAATATTTTTTTATTGATTGTCAGAATTGTTCTGATATTAGGAAAATCTTTATTAGTGAATTTAGAGACAACAAGAACAAGGGTCAAGGGTTACAAGAATTGATATGATAGACTACATTCAGGTAGGTTTGACATTCCAGATGATTCAAGAGAGCATAATATTGTGGATTTATCTATTCAAGATTCTAATATCGTAAATAAGGAACAAAAAATGATGAATATAAGAAACTTATTTGTATGTTTTTTGTGTTTGTTTTTGGATGACATTTGGATTATATTGTACTTTTTATTATTATTTTGAATTGTCTTTAACATAATTTTTTGAGAGTGAAATTTGTTTAAATTTAAATTACAGAAAGTTTTTATTTTTTATTTAAAAAATAATAATTAAATGGGCTAGTGAGCCAACCCGTTTACCCACCAACCCGTGGTGGGTCGGGCCGGGTTCAAGTTTTTCTGGCTCGCTAATAAATGAGCCGGGTTGGGTTGGCTCACTAAATGACCAACCCGTGGTGGGCCGGGCCGGGTCGAGCCGGGTTACCCGTTTTGACAGCTCTAGTTTTCAATATATTCAACATGGTATCTAGAGCCTAAGGTTCTTTATTTGTTGGTCTTGCCCACTACAATCGTCATCATCGTTAGAGTCATTGCGCTGTCGTTAGAGTCGTTGTCGCCGCCGTTAGAGTTGTTGTTGCTACCGTCATCGTCACCCGAGCATTAGGTTCAACCGGTGACCATAGTTTTTCGCCACGACCAAGCAACCACAACGACACTCTCATGCACTGATTACAGTTTGCTTCCGCTATACTTTCTAGCCACTCGTGACAACAAATTTATCGTTATCTCTAGCGCCGACCACCCTCGTTGGACTCATCACGAGCTCCCCTCTCTAGATCTGGCCTGGTTGTGTTGATTGAGTCTCTTTCGAGTTTTAGGTTTTGTTAAAAAAAGAAGTGCTTCGTTTCTCACACCAAGAGGGAGGGTGAATTGTTGATGTGTAAAAATGATTACTTTTAAAATCTTTTTCGCAAAAAATGAAGTCTTTAAACTTTTCTTGAGCGCAAGTAAATTTGTATGCAATGAAATAGTAAGCGTATTCGAATGCAATGACAGTAAATCGACTTAATGCAAAGAGAAGGGATAAGAAAATTCAAACGTTGTGTTTTATACTGGTTTGGCCAATCTGCCTACATCCAGTGTCCTTCCACTCAACCCGAGATGGAAGCCAATGCACTATATAGATCTGAGTTTTTACACCAAGGGCTTTACAACGACCTCATGTCAAAATGTAAATCACCTCTCTAAATCACTAATCTCAGTATATGCAATTGTTAAGACCCTAGCAAGTGTACCGATCGTATCAAGTAACAATAACTTTCAAACTTGTTCTTGCTTTCCCTTAAGCCTTAGAAGACACTCGACCTCCCAAAAAGAGCCATGGTCAAAGAAGATGGAAGAAGAATATGGAGCTTGAAGGATTCTATTATTATGGAGGATCACATTTTAGTCTTCTTCTTTATCTTAAAACATTTTTTGTAAATATGTAAAATAGTTTCTAAAGGCCTTGTATTTGGTTAAGACACTTTGTTTAGCTTTGTTTCAAAAGCTTAGTAGCTTTTAGAGTAAAGTAGCGCACCATAAACCTTGATGTAGGTGAATATGCGCCTAAAATGGGTCATAGGAAGCCTTTGGAACATGCCAACATCATGGAAGGCTCCTAGACATTGAACTTGAACAATAGTTAGGGGGAAGGCTCCTAGACATTGAACTTGGATGGTAGTTAGGGGGGAAGGCTCCTAGACATTGAACTTGGACGATGGTTAGGAGGGAAGGCTCTCATTCCTCCCCCTTTCAATAGGAAGCTTCTAGTTCTTTTCTAGTGCATTAAATGCTAGCCTACTCCTTCAACTATAAAAGGAGAGGCAACCTTGTATAAATTTTTATAACTATTTTGAATGCTAGAGTTTTGATAACGGTCTAAAAACCGTTATTTTTATACTGGAATTTGATATCAAAACACACCCTTTATGACTTAGAATGAGCTTGAAATCATGTAAAACACTTTAGTTAGGTTACAAGAGAGTCAAAGGTGGTTTTAGAGATATTATGCTTGGTTTTACATTCTTTTGACAGGATTTGATGAGAATTGAAAGATGGAAAGTGAAGAAGGAAGGACTTGGACTTAAGAAAGGGTGAGAAAAGATGCAAAGGAGGAATCATAGCCACTGCTCAGCGCCAATTACAACGCTGAGCGCCAACTTTGTGAAGGATGCCACTATCTAACGCTTGAGTGAAGATGCTGAGGGGAGAAAAGAAGAATCGCCCACCGCTAAGCGCCAGATCCACCGTTGAGCGTTGGCCTTTGCAGAATTAGCTACTGTTTGACGCCTGGGCGAGATCGTTGAGCGTCCTGCGAAACTGTCGTCCACCGCTGAGCAGTGAAACCAACACTGAGCTTTGTACTTATCGGCTTGGGCCAAATTTATGTTATTTTTCTGTATTATAAATAGATCCAGTGTGAAGTAAAGACATATCTTTTGGTAGACAGAGACGTCAGAACACCTTCTACACTCCTTGGAGGCGGCTTTTGGATGCTAAGGCTCCAAATCACCAATTCTAGGGTTTATTTTTTCATTCTTTCCATTAAATTCATATAGTTTCACCATGTCAATGGTAACCCTTTGTTGTTGAGAAACGATGTAATCCTTATGAAACTTTCTTATATTGAAATTCTTATTTCATTCTTATGCTTTTATTATCAATAGTTTGGGTTTTCTTTTCTGTGCTATAAAGCTTGCATCGTTTAACTCATTTGGTGTCATGATCTTTGATTTTGTTGATACAGGGACGTACGGGGAAATCTAGAACTGAAGAGAATTCTCTTGATTATGAAATATTGCCTAGGGATAGGAATAGGACGAGCAATTGCTTTAAACTTCTGTGATTAATGCATTAGTAATTACTACGGAGACTAGGGATAGTAAACTAGTAATTATGGTAATAGGCTCTTTTCGCCGAGGGATCAGGTTTAGGGTAATTTAGAAAGTTGCATGAACATTGATAATAAAGTGGAATTTAATAAGAAAAGTAGATATAAAAGGGTGAATTATGATAAAACTGTAAACCCCAACAACTTCATTCATTCATATCTTTATTTGCCAATTGATCAAGTTTGCATTTTGCATGTTTAAATTTCAGTTTTGCATCAGAACTACAAATCATTATTCTTTCAAGTGTTATGCGATCAATTCACATGAACGTCTAGGCCACTAAGTCCCTTGGGAAATGATATCTGGACTTACTGTTCTATTATTACTTGATACGATCTGGTACACTTGTTAGGGTGTTAACAAGTTTTTGGTGCCGTTGTCGGGGACTCGTGGCTTAACTTTTCAATTAGTGTGAATTTGATTAAATTTGACTTGGTTTTTCTTTTTGTTTTTGTTTTATTTTGTTTTTAATTTTTATATAAAAGTGCTTTTAGGGTTTTTGTTTCTTGTGTATGCAGGAAGCAATTCACACTAGAAGCAAGAAAAATCAACCTCTTCTCGAAGGATTGAGTGACAGGAGGGGGAAGAAAGTTAGATGCTCGTCTAGAGATCTATTCCCTTCTCCTGAAAGGCTATTACAACCCTCACTGGAGGTTTCTATTCAAAATACAGAGTATATGGCAGAGGAAGCTCCTCTTAGGCGAACTCTTGCAGACACATCAAATGTTGTTGGTCCACTACACTTTAATAGCATTGCTATGCCAAGGGACAACACAGTAAATATGGTGATGAATCTTGCGTTAATCCATCTAGTGCAGAGCAACCAGTTCATGGTTGTCGAATGAGAATCCATACGATCATCTTACAATGTTTAACGAGATATGTGATGGGCTGTCGCGGTCCATGCAAATTTGATGTGCATAAATAATGTAGTATAATGCTGGGAAGTGACTTCTAGGTCGTCTCTCAAGGACCAACTGCGGTTCGAGTCTTAGGTCTAACACATAGTGGGGGGTTTGTAAAAAGGTTTTGCAAAAATTAAAGAACTCAATAAAGACACAGATGCAAACAACTAATTTAAGATAGCATGGTAATTAAACTAACACTATTAAAGACCTTAGATAACATTCAAACATCAAACACTACTACAAACAAATTAACAAACACAGTTAAAAATAATTAAATTCAACACTAATTCAAACACATTAAACTCAACCTATTAACTCAATTAATTAAAAACCAAAGAAACCAACAAGCCTAACTTAATCCTAGCAATTAACTTGACTAAGTGATAATTAACAAAGGAATTTAAAAGTCCAATTGGCCAAAGAAAAACACATGGCAGTGAGTCACCATGCACCCAAGTCAAACTTCAATTTCAGCTTCTATAAGCCACAAAATGTGTTGACTTCTTCTCCCATGTGCACCATTTTTCAAGAAAATTAAAATGTGTCTTAAACATCACTATTAAACCATGCCTTTATCCCTTTCCATGCAGAAAAAACGAACTCCCAACACCAAGGCACAAAAATTCACGTGAAGTACCAAGCTAATAGCAAAAAGTGCTTCAAAAACCAACACTAATGGAAAGATACTTTGGATGGTTCGACCAATGTGCCATGTAGGCAAGTAAAATGAAAATCAAACACAAAACATTCCCATCTCAAGGTGATTCACAACATAATTCTATGCAAGAGACAAAAACTCAAAGTGGAAACATTCTTTGAGTCAAAACAAGCATCTTTTGTGTTGGTCTAAATCGGGTAAAAACTTTAATGCACCTTCTCTCCTCCTTCCTATCTCCATTTTCGTTTTTCTTTCTCTACCAACACACCATTCATGTTTTCTTCCTCCATATTACAGAAACATAAACCCAGAGACCAAAGTTCAAATTCCAAATCAACACAAGAATAATAAACTCAAACATATGCTACTTCAACCCAACCAAATCTTCCATTTCTTCAAGCTTCCTTGCAAAAACGAAAATAATACTTAAACTATCATTCCAGTTCTTTCCAGCCACCATAACAACACCAAGATTTGATCCCATCCTTGTTTCAAACATCAAAACCGAAAAATGCAATAAAAGGGTTCAAACCACAACACCCACACATCAACTTAAGCTCTCTTCAACCCAAAACTCACACAAAACACCATTTTTATCATCCAACCAACAAAAATGAAATGAAAACCGAGAGGAACAGCAGCAAAGGGAGAGGAAAATGAAATATAAAGTTACTCAAACCCAACATCCACCATGGAAATGCAAAGACAAGCTCCAAAACTCAAGCTTCAAGCATCAAGAACAAGCAAATGGAAGTAGAAATGAATGGTTTTTCATCATCAATGAGCTAAGATAACCAAGACTGAGTTAAGAGACAAAGAAAATCTGCATCTTGTTTATTGAAATGGCTCCAAACCGAAAACACCAAGCAAACTCCCTTAAGGCATGTTCATACATGAAACCCTAGGAGAGAAAAGTTCAAAAACCAAGAGTATGAAGTCTTGCAAAGTGTGTCTCAGTATTCTCCACTAAAAACCGAGAGCCTCCCTCAAAAATGGGGTTCACAATGAATTAAAATCCTAACCTAAAAGGCACATGTCCTACACATGGGTTTATTTACAAAAATGCCCCCAAAAGGGTCCAAAACACCTAATTCTAATTAAGGACTTCTAGAAAACGAAATTACAACTTTAATTAAAATCTAAATGACTAAATGTTGAGCCTTTGAGTGTGTCACATCATGTCCCAATGTTCCAGATGATGTTTCCACAACTTCCCTGCAACCAGAAATGCACTTAATCAGCTCAGAAAATCCAAATTAGCACAATTACGAATTTCCGACCAAATTAAGCAGAATTCGGAAAACGGGGAAATAACAGACAATTAAACACAATTCCCTGCTTTATTTAAGTGCAATAAACTAAATATAGTTCAAGAAATAACGAATCATCAATATGCAACAGGATGAACGGAGTATCAGATGACAGGATAAAACTTAACTTGTTTCCTTTTTCATTGGGAGGCAATGCTAAGTTATGGCTGAATTCTTTCCCAGAAGGAAGCTTTACTATGTGGAAGACCGTGGCGTCCAAATTCTTGAGTAAATACTTTCCACAGTCAAAAGTCACTCAAGGAAAGTTGGAGATCTCTTTCTTCAGATAGGGTATGGAGGAAACCCTAGGGCAGGCATGGGAGAGATTCAAAGGTTTGATGAGAAAGACGCCTGTTCATTGGTTTGACAAAACCACTTTGGTTCTTGCGTTCCTTGGAGGCCTTAGTACACAGTCCAAGATGATGCTAGACGCTTCAGCTGGAGGTGATATTAAAAGAAAGATTGAGGATGAGGCCTATGATCTGATTGAAAGCATGGCTGCAAATGAGCAGGAGACTCATAGTGAGTGGGGCGAAACAGTCCAAAAGAGGGAAGTTCTCCATCTACCTATTGAAGATGCATTACTGGCTGAGAATAAGCTCCTCACTCAAAAAATTGATAACTTGTCAAAGATTCTCGCTCAGCTTCCAAAGGAGATAAGGAATGTGTCTCAAGCTCAACAACTTTGTGATTTTTGTGGTGGTGACCATATTAATGGTCAATGTGTCGTCCCTGATGAGACACAAGAAGAGGCTAATTTTATGGGTAATTAGTTCCAGTATAGACATGGTTACTTCAACCAAGGCAACTATAGCCAAGGTTGGAAGAATCATCCTAGTATTGGGTAGAGTCAGAGTAACCCATCTGAGCAGACAGGAGGCCTTTTCAACAACAGACCACAACAACCCATCCTTATGGCAACATGTGGCTAGTTTGAAGGAGCATGTCAGAAGCCTAGATGATAAATTTGATAAATTCTTAAAGGTGTATGACTCATACTTTAAGAGTCATGAAGCTAATTTCAAAAGTCTAGAGATGCAAATTGGTCAACTATCAAAAAGGGTGGAAGTCACAGAAAAAAACCAATTTAGGGCTAATACTGATGTTAACCCTAAGGAGGAATGCAAAGTTGTGGTAAGCATGAGTGAGAGAAGAGCAGAAAAAGAAATTATTGAGATAGACAGTAGTGAGGAGGAGGAAGAGGAGATGAGAGAAGAAAAAAATATTATTGAGTTAGAGAGTAGTGAGGATGAAGAAGAGGAGATGAGAGAAAAAAATTGTGAAAAAGAATAAGATAGAGAAAATGAGAGTGAAAAAGAGAGGAGAGTCATTGTGGGCAATTTAGAGAGATTTTTAATCAAATGACTATTATGCCTTCAATTGAAGTACTCCACCAGGTTCCTGGTTACTCCTAGCGAATAAAGTTCTATCTTGGAGAGGTTATAGATCTTGAAAAGGAAGAAACTGAAAAACATGAATTTTGTACATGTCCTAAGAAGAGAAAACATCCGCCTAAGATGAAAGATCCAGGAAGTCTTACTCTTCCATGCATTATTGAAAATGTGGATGTAGGGAGAGCTATGCTAGATTCTGGGTCTAGTATTAGTATGATGCCTTTATTTTTTTTAAGAAAATTAGAGGGCTAACATTGAAACCATATAATCTTTCTGTGATGGTGGTGGATGAGTCTTCTAAGAGACCTGTTGGTATGGTGGAGGATGTGGTTATTCATATTGAGCATCTTGAATTCTTGGTCAATTTTGTAGTCATGGATATGGAGACTAATGAGAAGATTCCATTGATTCTTGGAAGGCCTTTTATGAACACTGCCAAAGTGATTATGAGTGTTTATGACAAAACGATTATGCTGAGGGACCAAGAAAACAAGTTGATTTATACTGGCTCTAAGGAAAAGCTCACACGAATACAAAAGAGGGCCAAATATAGAGTTTCAAGGGGAGATGCTACAATTGGAGGATCTAAAGGTGCTAACAATAACAATTGTAATATTTTGCAGGTACCTAAAGATGAAGATGTTGATAAAGGAGGCACAATCCACTTGGAGGACACACCATTCCAACTTGGTTCAAAGGTAAAATACAAAAAGAAGGAGTGGATGGTGAAGAGGCATATAAAGACCGGAGAGGTAGAAATTGAAGATTCATACTCCAGAAGAGTCAGGAGGGTGGATAGAAAGCAATTGATGAGTTGGTGTGATGAAGACATCAACATGGACGAGAAGACATGAGCTTTACTGGGTCAAGCTAATGACGTTAAAAGAATGCTTACTGGGAGTCACCCCAGTGATCCAAGAACAATTTCTTTGTAATTCAATTTTTAAATCTTGGTGATGTAATTATGAAATTTTTTTAAATTTCTGCATATTCGGTAGCTTCTACTGAGGGAAGCTAAAACTTTTTATGTATCTATTGAAGGATACAGGTAAGTACACCTACTGTGGGGTGTTGGATAGCACTTACAAGTGCTAGAAAGGTTTGGGTTAGGCTCGTGACGTTAAACAAGTGCTACCTGGGAGGCAACCCAGTTGATTGTTATTTTCATTTTAAACTCTATTTTAGTTGCATGTTAGGATTTGAGTGTTGCATAAGAGAGGGGAAGTGCATAAAATTGAAAATTGAAAGTTGAAAGTCAGTGCTACAGGTCACAAAAACGTGCAAGGCAAGCGAAAAAGGGTAAAATATTTTAATGCCCACCGCTCAACGGTAAACCAGCGTTGAGCGGTGGCGTCGCAGACTGCAATCTGGGCTTTTTAAATGGCTCAGCGTTGAAGGCCCATCTGCACTTTTTAAATACCCCTTAGGGCTCACCCAAGCGGTCTTTGTAGACCTCCACACTTTGCTTTCATTCTCAAGAGCTTTTCAAAGGGTTTTCCTTCACTTTTCCCATCACTCACTCACTAAAACTCCATAGTTCATCATTTTTTCACCATTCCTTTGTCAAAGTTTGGGCTTTTTGGTGAGAGGATTGCATTGGGAAGCATTCACCATCATTCAAAGGGCATTTGCAAGCATCTAGAGTATCTCTACCCAAGTAAGTCATGCAATTTCATTTTTAGGGTTTCTAGAATTAAGATGGATGAAGAACATGTGTAGAAACTTAAAAAAATAGGGCTTTTGATTTTTGTGCATGATTTGATGATATAGAAACATTTTGCACCGATTAAATTATGTGATTTTTGTCTAGAACTGAGGAATTTGTGATTGGGTGGAGATTAGAGGGGTTTAGGCTTGGGTTTGAAAGATTTCCCGTTGCCACCGCTGAGCGGTCAGCTGACACTGAGCGGTGGGCGGCATATGTTGTTTTTGCCTTATTTTAAAGATACATGTGCCGCTGAGGGGCCCTATTTTGCCCTCAGCGCTGGATAGTGCTTGAATGACATATTTGTGATGGTTTGCTAACCCTTCAAGATGAATTCTTTGGTCTTTTGAATTGTATTTGATGTAGGAATGTCATCCTCATCTTCGAGGAGAGTGAAGACCATGGGAAACAAGAGGAAGGAGCCAAAGAGGCCACAAAGATTTTACTCTCATAGATTTCTCTCTAGGAAGCATGAACAACACTTCCTAATTGTTCAAGAAAGGCGCTTGCTGATGGAGAGGAAAACCATATGGATTCCAGACTTGGCTCCTCAGTTTGGTGCAGAGTTGGAAAGCAGAAACTGGGAGAAGTTGGCCACGTACCCTGCACCGACCAACATTGAAGTGGTAAAGGAGTTTTATACTAATGCTTTGTTCAGGGGAGTGAACATGGACAGGTATACCAGTTATGTTCAGGGGCAGATCATCAGATATGAGTGGGTACTAAGTGGGTTGGTGAGTAGTGTCAATATGCACTGAATGTCAGGGAGTGTTCAGACTATGAGGACATTGAGATGATGCTCTATGTACCTGGAGGGCATTTCCATAGGAATTCGAATGGTGTGCCTATCAACATCAAGAGAGCTGACTTGACATCCTTGGCTAAATATTGGATGACATTTACTCATGCCAACGTCCCGCCCTGCTCCCATGTTTCTGACATCACTGTTCAATGGATCATTTTCATCTACTGTATTATGAGAAATATGAATGTGAACATTGGTGAGGTCATTGCTAATGAGATTGAGAGTTGCACTGCTACTGTAAGCAGCAGAACACCATTGGGTTATCCTTCTCTTATTACGCACTTGTGCCATCAGGCTGGGGTAGATACTTCTATTCAACCATTTGAGAGGCCTAGGAAGGCCATAAATGCAACTTATTACAGGCAGTTTTGTGGAGGATATGAGACGGCTGGACCAGTGCCTCGAAGACACCCTAGGAGAGGGGTAGCTCAGGATGATGCACCTGCACAACATGCAAAGCCATTCCAGATGAGGGACATGTATATGTCTATGATGGAGGCCAGACTTGAGGTTATTCGCAGAGGGTAGGTGGCCACAACTGAGATGATAGTGGGCTTGTACGACACACCACCGATGCACAGGTGGACTATGGACGAGTTCCATAGTGCTATGCATGGCCCTAGGAGCAGGCACAGGGGAGTGGAGCTAGAGCAGTTGAAGCTCCAATCATGGATCATGATGATGAGGATGATGACTTTGAGGATGCAGAGGCTAGAGATGAGGAGAACTTTGATGACAGCATGAGCTGATAGGGCATCTACTGATGGATGCCACTTGCAGTAGAACAAGGATTTTCTTTTTCTTTTTCAGTTGTACCTTGAACTTTTAGAATAGGTTGAATTCTGTTGAGTAGTGTAGGTTTTATTGCACTTGCCTGAATACCTTTTCTAATGATGGTTTGACTTGTTTTATTGCATGATGAGTGTGCTTAATGATGCTTGATATGGATGATGATTGAGATTGCTTTACATGCTTATATACAGGTGAACTGTTCACAACACTACTACAAAAAAGTGTATAGATAGCGCTTTTTTTTATCATAGATAGCGCTTTTTAAGCGTTATCTATACGCGTGCTATCTATTGTCAACCACCAATAGATAGCCCTTCTAAAAAAGCGCTATCTATAGTCAGCCACAAATAGATAGCGCTTTTTTAAAAAAAACGCTATCTATAGGTGATTGATAATAGATAGCGCTTTTTTAAAAAAAACGCTATCTATTGTCAGTCACCAATACATAGCGTTTCTTTAAAAAAAACACTATCTATTGATTCAAATTTTATTAAAAAAAATAATTAATGTTAGAATAAAATATAAAATATTGAAAAAAATATGACAAATGTCTCAAAAAGAATATTCATTAATATGAATAAAAATTATTAGTATAATAATATTTCAAAATTTAATCATTAAATCGTCTAGTATGTGTCATGACATGACATTACTTTATAAGATAATATATACAATCATAACATATATATCCTATCACTACTTATAAGAATGTACATCACCATAACATAACCTATATACATGTATTAATTACATGTAAACACCAATTTTCCCTAACTTCAATGATTTGACTTTCATGATATTGTTGACATCTGCAGGTAGAAAAATACTGCAAGAAAGAAAAATAATGTAGAATTAGTTAATTAAATTTTACTACAAATTAATTATAACAGTAAAGATAACTTACATCAGTTGGAATTGTTCTTCCCTCACAGTATGTAATAATTTCCTTCATATATTGACACACATAATACCCACAATCATTGCCGTTGGGTTGTCTTGGGCACTAGAATTCAAAAATTAAAAAAACGTTCTTATAATTTGAGCATAAAAAAGAACCAAAACTCTAGTATACTTCAAACAGATTCAATGCATGATAACAAATAACTATATACCATGTACAAGTTTAAACTCTTAATAATAAGTCATGCTTTCATAACAACCATATATACTCTTCCAACCAGTTTCACAATAATACAAGTTATTTAGCTAACTAATACCATGCAACAAGGAAATAGGTCTTCAACCATTCAAGAATACAAGTTTTTCACCTAACCAGTACAATACAAGCAACCATAACATAACGTGAACTAAAGGTCACATAGGGTCATTCAACAATTTAATTATGACAATCAAGACTATACTACACAAAACATACTAGAGTAATATACCTTAATTGTTGTCCACTTGATATTATTTGACTTAGACTTTGAAACCATGTTTCCTGTTTGAGCTCGATAGGTTTGTATAACCCTAGTGAATAAATAAAATTAAAGCATGTATAAGTAAAAACAATACAACTAAAAGTATACATATATGTCAACTAAAAGTATACTACACATATATTCTTACATGTCAAACAATTTCTTCAAATCTTGCCTCATATTAATGTCTACCGCCACTGGTCAAGATAATGAATTATCTCTAGTTTAAGATTGATTCCCAACAAGATCCAATGTTGGCTACAATTTGAAATGAATTAACAAAATTAGAATTTGTACATCTAACTTTAATAATAATACATTGTTGATAAAGTTGTAAAGTAAGGTATTACCCGGTATTAATAGGTGCAAGAACAAACTTATCAATCACCCCATTATCAAGAAAAAAAAGTAACTATCTTTTGCATTTTGTCTTTCATTGGCAGCTCATGTGTTGTGATTTGGGGTGATAAAAAAAAGAATGCCTTATCATTTGGCTTAACAAAATTTTGATATAGATACCTTATAAAAGAAAAATATAAGAATGTATTAGCAATATCATAAGGTGTCAATCTAATAATAAAGTTAATGATAAAAAGTATTATATCTTGTACCCGATGTCAACCTATCAAACATCTGAGGACAATCTCGCATATCTTCTTCGATTACGTTTACAATTTCCTCAACTTCATTTATCTCATATGTTGTGTCAAGCTCTTTCGGTGTATAACTTGTATTATCATGAAAATCATTATTTATATGATTTTTTCTATTTTCACCATGTTTGGTCCAGCATAAATAACTTTTATCAATTCCATTGCATATTAAATGCTCTTCTAACTCATCTGTGTTCACTACCTTTAAATGACAACACTGCAAGCAAGGACAAATGATTCTACAAGAGTTTTTTGCATGCTCAACTGCAAATCTACGAAACCCTTTCACCCCATCCTCATATTCTTTTGATAATCGACTAGCAAACATCCATTTTCGGTCCATATTTTATTAATCTATCAAGATTAGTCAATATAGTATTAGCAATATATAGAAACTAACACTATTTACAATAACAAAGTATAAAATAATATTCATCCTACCTCAACTTTGAACACACCGTATGTGTAAGAAAAGTTCACAACTGCAATTTACAAAAAGAATAACAATAAAATTAGTAAAAATGAAAGGACTAGTTAAATAAAAAGAATATTAGCATCAGTAATATCATTATGCCACATCACGTTTCCAAACATATTGGTTACCATTAATCACTCCATTTATGACATAATAAACCGCTATTTTTGGAAAACATAGCATAGAGCATTGTCTTGTATTGTCAAAGGTTTGAGTGCATACACTAAGGCTATATGGTAATATTTGGAAGCTAATGCATAACTCGTTTAGAGTACATTTGTTTATCAGTTGGGTTATTTGGGTGCAATCAGTGAACACACATGAAGGGATAGTTTTGAAATGATGTTATATTATTCATGAATGGTATTATATCATGTTTGTTCATAAATAATATTATATTAGATAGATATTTTATTTACGAATGATATTATATCAGGTATATTTATAAATGATATTATATTAGATAGATTTAAGAATGATATTTTATTTATGAATGATATTATACAAGGTTTATAAATGTATTATATTAGATAAAATTAGTGTTGATATTTTTATTAGTTATGAAAGAAGTTATATTAGGTGGCTTTATGAATGTAATTTTAGGTGGTGCAGTGTTAACCTAACAAAGTTTTAATGTTTATTCTTTTAATAAGTTTTAGGTGAACTTTTGAATTGATTCACGTGTTTTCTTTATTTTTGTCTTTTTTTCTATGACATCAGGGCATTATGGTAAAATAAAGTGTTTTTAGGTGCATTAAATCTTAAAAAGTTGTATATAGACAAGGAAAAATAGGGAGTGGACAATTCAGAAATGTTTGTAGGTGTTGTGAGTATACGTGATGAATTCTACACAGTACTGAATCATTTGTCAGAAAAGCATATTAGAGTGATTAAAGATGTGACCAAGAAATGTTTGCTCTGCACTCTTGACTCTTCTCAAGTTCATTTACCATGTTAGGATTCTAATGCATTTAGGACAACCAAAATACTCTCAGCAATGACAATCAACCCTACAATTCAGAAACAATTCTAATATTTTGCACTAGTTTTTTTTTTCCTATAACCCCAAGCTTAAACTTCTGCAAGCAACATCAATATATTTATGCATATATCAGCTTAGACAGTAACATGATCTCTGGCAATCCTTCAGATCAAACCATATATTAAAAAAAACTAAACCCTTTCAAAGGTATTCGTAGTGGACCTAGATTGGTCATATACAATGTATAGTGTGGACTCCTCCCTATCCTGGACTGTCTCACATTATAAAACATTTTGTAGTCTGCAGAACCATCTTTGAATTACTGACTTGTTAGACTAATCTGACTACTTTTTGAATCTTAAACTAATAAATAAACACTGCAGAATTAGCCCTTGGAAAACCAAGGCAATGGACCAAAAATTACTCTATCCAGAACCAAAGTTACAGTCTCAAGAAAAAGAAAGCTCAATAGTTTAAATATCCACTGAAACAGAATATCCATAGTTCAATTTTAGTTTCACATTATTAACTTCTATTCAAATAGAACAGGGACACATGCTCACACAATCTTAGTTCTAGACATGCTCGCCCCAATTTATTAATTCTACTCTTATCCACATTATCTTGACCATGTCTCTAGCCACCATGATATCAAAGTAATGAGAATATCATTCTAGTAGAGCTTAATCAGCACACACACACATATAATCGGACCAAGCATGCCAATAAAAAAATTCTTGTCATTTCACAACATTACTTCTTACCTAATACTCAGAGTACACCACATATAACAAAACTAGAGCTACATTAAGCATCAAATACGACCTACCTATCCCAGCTTCAAATTTTATTGCAATCTAGATTGTTTCACCCAATTAACCAGTTTCATAAGATTACAACTTCAATGATCATACCATATAGCAAATAATATAAACACCATGACCGGGTTTCATATACTCGAAACTGAATAGCACCATAGCCTTAGAAACTATGTAGAGTTGCATTTTATTATTGACCACATAACGAGCTGTTACCCAATATTATAATTAATCATGCTTTCTACAATTATAGATTATGCAGGGACCGAGACAAATATGAAAGTCACCAACCAATAGGGATAATTATTATTTTTGAAACATACATGTTGCAGCAATTCAAAAAAAGCAACATCATACTATTCAAACAATGTCAAAATCAAAATAATTTACCTTCCCCATACAACTAAACAACTACTGCCCTGCACTACCTAGAAGGCTCTAGACTTACCTGCAAACAAATCATTCAACTCCAAACTATAAGCACTTCCAGTTTTATATAAGACCAAAAGCCAATTTTGATTTTGACTAACAGATTTAAGATTATACCCAACTTACTCAAGTGAAAAAGAAATCACCCATCCAAGATCATTTATCACACTATTTCACCGCATTAACATCAAAAGTAGGTGAGATGCAAACATTTTAATCGTAATAACATACATACGTGAATGACATAGACCAGCAAGAATGTATCCTCCATTAAGGCCTATCCTATATTGTAAACATTCATCCTCACAAACAATAATATAGCAATCAGTCATATACCCATCAAAGAAGATTATATTTCAATAAAACAATTATTTACTCATGCCATGGTATGCCTACAGTGTTGAAAAGTCTAACTAAACATTTGACCTTTGTACACATTGAAAATTAACGCATACATCACCAAGGTACATACGCATACAGATTAAACACCATAAACAATTTTGAAACAAATTGTAGCACATCATCATTGTATTCACATTTAGTTATGCAATAAAACATCGTTAACATAATATCAAGCGCTAGTCCATGATAAACATGTTAGACAAAAAGTCCCATACGCATACAGATTAAACACCATAAATAATTTTGAAACAAATTGTAGCAGATCATCATTTTATTCACTTCATTATGCCTACAATCATGATTCTTGGTTCCATCACCCGCATGCTTTCTCCCAAACACCTTTACTACTACATCCTACACACTCTCATTCTGATTCACGCACACCTATAAATCACATTGACCCCCCAATCCTTTCTCTCACCTCACACTTCTAATCAAACATTTCACCTCACTTTCTCTCAACCTTTCTCTGCAGCTACCCTTCTCCCCTCTGTTACATTTACATTCCCTCTTCCTAACACGGCACACACACACTCATCCAATTACAAAAAAAAAAGTCACTAAACCCAAATATTCACGCAACCTATATGCTAAAATAAAATATATATAACTATAACACAACCAAGACACTATTACTCATAGTTGCAAAATTTAAAAGCTCACCAGAGGACCACTCAGAGTTTGCCTTAGCAACAAAGCGAGTGAGAACGGGTTCCTAAACCCAGTGCACGAACTGAGATCCTACTTGCGGCGATCAAAACCTGATAAAAACGTGTTTTCGTGAAATTAGGGCAAAGGAGAAACAAAACAGAGAAGAGAAGGAGGGAAAGGGAACGTGATACCTGAAACGAAGGAGCCCTCAGGTAATGCACTAAACACAATGGCAGAGAAAGGAGCAAAGACTCGCACACATTGATGAAAACAAAGGAGAAGGCAGAGAAACGATGGAGCAGCGCGAAGCAGTGATGAAAATAAAGGAGGAGCAGTGATGAAAACGAATGAAAGCGCGAATAAGCGAAGAAGGTTCACGTGGAATTGAAGTAGGAGCTGGAGGTTATTTTTTTTTTTAATATTCATAGATAGCGGTTATCCTACAAATGGCTATCTATTGTGTTCTAGCAGTGCTATCTATTCTGGTTTAATAGATAGCGTTTATTCAACAAAATGTTATCTAATGATATATTTTAAATTATAATTTTAAAAAATAATATTAAATAATTATACATAGCTTTTTTTTAAAAAAGCGCTATCTATTATCATAGTTATAGATAGCGTTTTTTTAAAAATGTGCTATCTATTGTTCCCAAAATTCATAGATAGCGCTTATTTAAAAAAGGGTTATCTATTAAGCGCTATCTATATGTAATTTTGTAGTAGTGCAAGCTATGTGAACAGATGCATGATGAGTTATGATTGTGGTTATGATGCTAAGGAGGATGTATGACTGAGATGTTGAATAAGCATAATTGTGTGAGGTTTTGAACTCCAGAGTGCTTAATTGATATATTTGCTATTCATTTGAAAGCATGAATGATTTTGCCTGAATCTTGATGATTGATTGAATTACATGTTAATGTCATATGATCAAAGCCATGTTTGGAAGCCCTTATTTAGCCAAATTTTCGCCTAAAGTAAAAAGAACCATGTGTTCTACCCTTTTTCAACCTTAATCTGAAACACTTTGAATAACCTTGTGAGAAAAATCTTTACCTTGAGTTTAATTGAGAATAATTGAAGGGTATTGATAAAGGTTCAAGTTTGGGGTTGTTGGGGGAATTGAAAGGCAAAAGGAAGCATTGAGCTAATGTGTTGAATGAAAAAGCATGAGAAAAAAAATAGAAAAGATAAGAAAAGAAAAGCATGAAAAATAAGCTCAGTGCAAAAGTAAAAGAAAAAGGGAAAAGTTGGGAATTAGTAGCTTGGTTGAAAGAGAGTTGGTGCTTGAACCATGAATGTTGAAAAACTCTCTTAACTCAAGGATTTTGTGATCTAAAAAACCCATAATTCTTGTTAGTCGAGCCACATTATAAGCCTTGAAAAAGTCCTTGTGATGGAATCTTCGTGTGAGAATGTTGATTGTAGTAGATGAAAGACAATTTTGTTTCATGTGACATGTGGAAAGATGAGAGAAGAGTGACCTCCTGAAACACTTGAGTGATTGAGTGAAACACTTTGCTTGAAAATGATTGATGAATTTCATGATTACATCTGTACTTAGTTGACTGATCATTCATAGAGATAACATCTGTTTGAGAGTATGTGATTATGTGAACAATATGTGAACTAGAATGAATTGAAGCATGTATGTATCTTGATTAGATTCCACTGAAGAGTTGAATTGAGTAATTACTTGTTGTGAAAGAATGAGTTTGGAATGTATTGAACCATTTTGATGATAGGGGGAAGGCTAAGTTTTGTTGTGTTTACTTGAGGACAAGCAAAGTTCTAAATTTAGGGTTGTAATAATAGTATAAAAACCGTTATTTTTATACTGGAAGTTGATATCAAAACACACCCTTTATGACTTAGAATGAGCTTCAAATCATGCAAAACACTTTAGTTAGGTTACAAGAGAGTCAAAGGTGGTTTTAGAGATATTATGCTTGGTTATACATTGTTTTGACAGGATTTGATGAGAATTGAATGATGGAAAGTGAAGAAGGAAGGACTTGGACTTAAGAAAGGGTGAGAAAAGATGCAAAGGAGGAATCATAGCCACCGCTCAGAGCTAATTCCAGCGCTGAGCACCGGCTTCGTGAAGGATGCCACTGTCGAACGCTTAAGCGAAGACGCTGAGGGAAGAAAAGAAGAATCGCCCACCGTTGAGCGCCAGATCCACCGCTGAGGATTGGCCTTTGCAAAATTAGCTACTATTTGACGCCTGGGCGAGATCGCTGAGCGTCCTGCGATACTGTCGTCCACCTGTTATTTTTCTGTACTATAAATAGACCTAGTGTGAACCAGAGACATATCTTTTGGCAGACAGAGACGTCAGAACACCTTCTACACTCCTTGGAGGCGGCTTTTGGATGCTAAGGCTCCAAATCACCAATTCTAGGGTTTATTCTTTCATTCTTTCCATTAAATTCATATTGTTTCACCATGTTAATGGTGAACTATACCCTTTGTAGTTGGGGAACGATGTAATCCTTATGAAACTCTCTTATATTGAAATTCTTATTTCATTCATATGCTTTTATTATCAATAGTTTGGGTTTTCTTTTCTGGGCTATAAAGCTTGCATCGTTTAACTCATTCAGTGTCATGATCTTTGATTTTATCGATACGGGAACGTATGGGGAAATCTAGAACTGAAGAGAATTCTCTTGATTATGAAATATTGCCTAGGGATAGGAATAAGACGGTGTTGACAAAATGGCAAGTGTACCAGATCGTTTCAAGTAATATAATTGGTAAACCCAATATCGTTCTTCCCAAGAGACTCACAGGCCTTATCGTTCGTGCGAATTGAAATCATAAGACTTGTAAAGAAAAATTAATTGGTTTGGGTGCAAGAAACAACAAGTAAACATGCAAATGCAATTGATTCAATTGACGAGAAAAAGGCTATGGATGAATGGAGTTGTTGGGGTTTACAATTTCATCTTATCCACTCTCTCTTATCTACTCCTCTTATTTGATTCGCTTTGTTATCTAATTATCATGCAAACTTTTTTAGTATACCCTTAACCCGATCCCTCGGCGAAAAGAGCTTATTACTAATTACGTGCTTGTTATCCCTAGCCTCCCCTAGTAATTAATAATTCATTATAAATGGAAGCGAAAACAATTGATCATCCTACCCCCTATCCCTAGGTGGTATTGCTTAATCAAGGAATTTCCCACCAATTCATGACAGTACCGTATGTTCCTGTATCAATAAAGACAAACAACAATTATCGAATGAGTTAAACGATAAAAGCATTAAGCGTAGGTGAGAAACCCAACAATTGATAATCAAAGCATAAGACAACATATGAATAAATAAGAGTTTCAAAAGATTACATTGTTCCCCAACAACAAAAGGGTTTAGTTCACAATTTGTCATGGTGAAACTAGATGAAAAATAATGGAAGAATGGAAAAACAAACCCTAGATTGGATAAAAAGGAGCCTAAGCATCCAGGAGATCTTCTCCAAGGAGTGAAAACTAGGTCTGACCGCCCTTTTCTGTCAAAAGAATGCATCTGAAGTCGCACTAGGGCTATTTATAGCTGAGGAGCATCACAGAATTTAGGCCCAAGCCCACAGACAACCGCCCAACGTCACATTTTGGCGCCCGGCGGTTTCCCTATAATCGCGCCACCGCCCGGCAGTTTGCCTCTAATCGCAAAACCGCCTGGCTGCACCGCCTAGGTGTTAGACAATGATTTCCCCTCGCATTTGGCCACCCAGCGTTGGATTTTGGCGCTGGAAGGTTCCTAGACTCTTCTTTTCTTCATGTTTCTTCTTCCTTCTTGAGTCTAAGACCTTCCATCTTCAATCTCATTCTTCATTTTCATCAAAAATGCTGCAAAACAGGCATAATATCTCTAAACACAGCTTTTGACTCTCATCCGACTCAACTTACGTGTTTTGCTTGATTCTAAGCTCATTGTAAGCCTTAACGAGTGTATTTTGATCTCAAATGAAGCATGAAAATAACTGTTTTTTAACAGTTATCACAACCCCAAACTTAGAATTTTGCTTGTCCTCAAGCAAACAAAACAAAACTTGGCTTTCCACTTTTTCATCCAAAAGTTCAACACTCCTAAACTTCATGACAAGAACTACTCAATTTCAGATTTTTAGTGGAATCAAATCAAAATGCATGCATGCTTTCAATTCAATTCATTTCACATGATCACATATTCCTCAACAGATGTTAAACTTTATGAATGACCAATCCACTAAGCAAAGATGTAAGCATGAAATTTATCAATTCTCACCAAGCAAGTGTTTCACTCAATCACTGAAGTGTTTAAGGTGACACTCCATCTCTCTATTATTCACAAGTCGCATGAAACAAAATTGCCATTCATCTCAAACCATCAAAATCTTCACATGCAAATGCCATCATAAGGACTTTTCTAAGGCTTGTATTGAGGCTGGGCTAACAAGAAAAATTGGTTTTTCTGGAATGCAAAATCCTTGAGTTAAGAGAGCTACAATAATATCAAAGTTTAAGCACAACTCTCTACCTCACCAATCTCACTTATTCCCAACTTTTTCCCTTTTCTTTTTTTTTTACATTGAGCTCATCTTCATGCTTTTCTTCTTTTCTTTTCTTTTTCTCATGCATTTTTCTTTCGCAACATTTAAGCTCAATGCTTTTTCAATTGCCTTTCAATTTCCCCCATACAACCCCAAACTTGAACCTTTTCAACACATACAGTTAAGCTCAACCCAACTCAAGATAAAGAATTTCAAATCAAGGGTTTGCATCCTGTTTAAGGCTAAGGTTCAAAAAGGGTATAATATTTCAAGCACTTAGGGTGAAATTTTGGCTAGAGAAGGGTTTTCAAAAATGGCCTTTGTCATATGACATACACATGCAATTCAATCAATCATCAAGATTAAGGAAATATCATTCATGTTTTCCTGTATACAATACATACAACAATGAAAACTCTGGAGCTCAATACCTCAGACAACATGCTTTCTCACACATCATTCATTCATACACCCTGCTTAGCATCATAACCACAATCATAATTCATCACACATATGTTCACATTGCTAGTGAACTTTTTCACTTGGATATCAACATGCAACACAACTCAATTATCATTCACATCTAATCATCATCAAATAGACTTATCATGCATGTCATTCAGTCAAACATTGTCAGAAAAGTTTTCAAGCCAAGCATAGACACTGAAAATAAAAATTCAATCTATTCTAAGAATTCAAAATGCAAAAATGAAAGAGAGAACCTAGGTTGCCTCCTAGTAGCGTTTGTTTAACGTCACGAGCCTGACCCAAACCTCATGGATCCACCAACATCATTACTGAGGCGAATTATTCCACATCTCCTCCCAAATAATGTTTGAGCCTCTGGCCATTCACTATCCAGCTCCGCTGTTGATTATCATCATTTGAATGCTCTAATTCCACCGCTCCATTTTGGAATACACGCTTTACCACAAAAGGTCCTGAGCATTTTGATTTCAACTTCCCAGGAAACAGCTTTAACCGTGACTTAAATAGTAACACCAACTCCCCTGGATGGAAAGTTCTCTTGATCAACTTCCTGTCATGATAAAATTTCACCTTGTCTTTGTAAGTCCTAGATGAATCATATGCATGTAGTCGCATTTCTTCAAGTTCTAGCAACTGATTTCTTCGTTTGCTTTGAGTTTCATTAGGATCAAAATTTAAAAATTTCAAAGCCCACAAAGCTTTATGCTCCAGCTCGACTGACAAGTGACATGCTTTTCCATAAACCAACTGAAAAGGTGGTAACCCTATAGAAGTTTTCATGGCAGTTCTATATGCCCAGAGAGCATCATCTAGTTTTATTGACCAATCTTTTCTTGAAAAAGTGACAGTCTTTTCTAAAATTCTTTTGATTTCCCTATTAGAAACTTCAGCTTGGCCATTCGTTTGTGAATGATAAGGTGCAACCACCTTATGTTTTACCCCATAATGTTTAAGTACCTTAGCTAGCTGAGCATTAAAAAAGTGAGATCCCCCATCACTGATGAGTACCCTGGGAGTTCCAAAACGTGAAAAGATTTTCCTTTTTAGGAATTTGATCACAGTATTAGCATCATTCTTAGGACATGCTATAGCTTCGACCCATTTACTCACATAATCAACAGCTACCAAAATATATTCATTATTGAATGATGGAGGAAAGGGTCCAACAAAATCAATACCCCAGTAGTAAAAAACTTCAACTTCCAGAATGCCTTGCAATGGCATCTCATGCCTCCTTGAAATAGCCCCTGTCCTTTGACATTTATCAAAGCTCCGAGCATGATTATGGGCATCTTAAACAAAGTCGGCCAATAAAATCCTGCTTGCAGAACTTTCGCGGCAGTGCGCTCTCCATTATAATGACCTGCATAAGGAGAATTATGACAATGCCTCAAAATTTCTTCTGCTTCTTCCTTCGTTACACATCTCCTCAAAAGATTATTTGCTCCTATCTTGAACAAATACGGATCATCCCAAATGGATTGTTTGGCATCATGTAAAAACTTCTTTTTCTGTTGCCAATTAAATTCTTCAGGAATAACACCTGTAGCTTTAAAGTTAGCTAAATCAGCAAACCAGGGTCTTTGCTGAATATATAAAAGAATTTCATCTAAAAACGACTCCCAGATTTCTTTCTCCTTGCTTATTACTTCATCATTGACTAACCGAGATAAATGATCCGCAATTAGATTTTCACTTCCCTTTTTATCACGAATCTTTGTGTCAAATTCTTGTAACAGAAGCACCCATCTAATCAACCGTGGCTTTGAATCTAGTTTTCTCAATAAATACTTTATAGCCACATGATCCGTATAAATAATCACCTTAGATCCAATGAAATAAGATCTAAATTTCTCCAATGCATAGACTATAGCCAAAAACTCTTTTTCTATAGTAGCATAATTCAGTTGGACTTCATTCAAAACTTTACTAGCATAGTAAATAGCATGAAATACCTTTTCTCTTCTCTGACCCAACACAATACCTATGGCATAGTCACTAGCATCACACATAAGTTCAAACTCTTTATTCCAGTCTGGAGCTACAATTACTGGAGAAAAAATCAATCTTTTCTTCAAAATATTAAAAGCTTGCAAACATTGAGGACTCATTACAAATGGTGTCTCTTTAACAAGCAAATTACTCAATGGCTTAGCAATCTTTGAAAAATCCTTAATAAATCTTCGATAAAATCCAGCATGGCCAAGGAAACTTCGAATTCCTTTCACATTTGTTGGTGGTGGAAGTTTTTCAATAACCTCCACTTTTACCTTATCCACTTCAATCCCCCTGGCTGAAATTTTGTGCCCCAACACAATCCCTTCTATAACCATAAAATGGCATTTCTCCCAATTCAGAACAAGATTTGTTTGAACGCATTATTTAAGAACAACATCCAGGTTGGTCAAACATCTTTGAAAAGAATCCCCAAAAACTGCAAAATCGTCAATGAAGACTTCTATGCTTTTCTCCATGAAATCAGCAAAGATTGCTTGCATACACCTCTGAAATGTGGCAGGGGCATTACATAATCCCAATGGCATCTTTCTGTAAGCAAATATACCAAAAGGACATGTAAAAGTTGTTTTCTCTTGGTCTTAAGGGTCTACCACAATTTGGTTATATCCAGAGTAGCCGTCTAGAAAGCAATAATAAGCTTATCTAGCCAATCTTTCTAACATCTGATCCGTAAAAGGTAAGGGAAAATGATTTTTCCTGGTAGCTGTATTTAGTCTCCTGTAATCAATGCACATTCGCCAACCAGTAACTGTCCTTGTAGGAATAAGTTCATTCTTTTCATTATAAATGACAGTCATCCCTCCTTTCTTTGGTAAAACTTGAACTGGACTCACCCATTTGCTATCAGAAAAAGGATAAATAATTCCTGCTTCCAATAACTTCAATACTTCCTTCCGCACAACTTCTTTCATAACAGGATTAAGTCTCCTTTGTGGTTGAGCTACAGGCCTATAATCATCTTCCATAAGGATTCTATGCATACAATATGTGGGACTTATATCTTTGAGATCTGCAATTGACCAGCCTATAACACCTTTGTTTGCTTTTAAGACTCTCACCAGCTTTCCTTCTTCTTCTGGAAATAATGAAGAACTAATAATGACTGGCTTTCTTCCATTATCTTCCAAAAACACATATTTCAAGTGCGGTGGTAATTCCTTCAGTTCAACCTTACTTTCTGGAATTTTTTTCTTTAAGCTCAATCTTTTCAAAAAGAGCTTTTTCTGCTGGAATTTCTTTTGTTGCATCCAAATCCTGAACACATTCTTGCTTTTTTTTATCCTCCTCTTCATTCAAATCTTCACATTCATTAATAAGAGTCCTCTCCAAAATGGATGCATTACGCACTCCATTTTCTTGCGTCATACATAGTTCTTCCACAATGTCTATTTGAAAGCATGACTTGTCATCTTTAGGATGTGACATTGCTTGAAACACATCAAAATCCACCTCTTCATCTTATACCTGGACTTTAAGCTAGCCCTTTTCAACATTAATCACAATCCTAGTTGTCTTCATGAAGGGTCTTCCAAGAATCAAAGGTGCATCTCCATTTTCTTCCATCTCCATTATAACAAAATCCACTGGAAATAAGAATTTATCTACCTTGACTATCACATCTTCAGCAACTCCATTTGGATATTTGAGAGATCTATCTGCTAATTGAAGAACCATTCTTGTTCGCTTGATCTCTAACCCTCTAATCTTTTTGAACATAGAAAGAGGCATCAGATTTATACTAGCTCCTAAATCAATCAAAGCTTTCCCAACCTCTAACTCTCCAATAGTACACGGAATAGTGAAGCTCCCTGGATCTTGTAATTTAGGAGGTAATGACCTTTGTATGACAGCACTGCAATTCCCTTGCACCTCAATCGTTTCCTTTTCAATATACTTCCTTTTTTTCGTAATGAGTTCTTTTAAAAACATTGCATATGATGGTATTTGCTGAAGTGCCTTGGAGAATGGAATAGTTATTTCCAATTTCTTGAAAATCTCCATAAAACGCTTAAACTGCTTTTCTCTCTCATTTCTAGAGTATAGCTTTGGGTACGACAGTGGTTTTTTGTACTTTTTCTCTTTAAATTCTACAGCCTCCTCTTCCTGGTTTTCGTTCATCATATTTTTCTCTATCTCACACTCCTCCCTCTGATCACTCTTTTCTTTAACACTTTCTTTTTCTTTTTCTTTTTTCTCAACCTTTCTTTCCTTTAATATTCTCCCACTTCTAGTAACAATCTCACATGCTTCTTCCATATTACTTTTCTCCACATAATCAGCATCAAACACACTTCTATTCATAATTCTCTGAAAAATTTCTTCAGATTCTACACTCCTTTGTATAGGCATGAAATAAGGCTACTGTGGGACTACTGAAGCTTCTATAACTGCCTGCGATAAATTAGATAATGTTTTTGTCACTATCTCTAATTGTTGAGTGATTATATTGTTTTGCTCCCTCGTCACAATGTTATTTTGTAACATCAAAACTTCTTTAACAACATCAAAATGTGCACCATGCTTTTCTTCATTATCTGCCATAATTTCTATCAAGTCATAAGCTTCGTCCTCAGTCTTCCTTCTTATGTCTCCTCCGACTGTAACATTCAATATCATTTTTTATTGCATGTTCAAACCTCCAAGGAATGCGAATATGTAAGATGTCTTATTGAGCCCATGGACTGGGGTCTTCCTCAATAGGCCTTTGAATCTGTCCCAAGCCTGTCCAAGAGTTTCTTCCATTCCTTGCTTAAATGAAGAAATTTCCAGCTTCCCTTGATTGATCTTTGTCTGCGGAAAGAATTTAGTAACAAATTGTTTTGCCACAGCCTCTCAATTTCTGAAAGTATCTTATGGGAATGAATGCAAAGATGCTTTAGCGTTTCCTCCAAGAGAGAAAGGAAACAAGCTAAGTTTAACCCTGTCATTAGAAGCTTCGTTCATCTTGACGGTTTGCAATTTTCACTAAAAATAGTCAAATGATCATAGGGATTCTCATTTGACAACCCGTGAAATTGATTGCTCTGTACTAGCTGGATGAGTGCAGGGTTCATCACCATGTTTGTTGCATTATCTTCTGGTATAGCTATACTGTTGAAGTGCAAAGGACCTACCGTGTTTGATGCGTCCCCCAGTGTGCGTCTTGGAGGAGGTTGGTCCGCTATCTCCTCTCTGTCTTGTGCAAAAGTCTCTAGTGAAGATTGCAAAAGTCTTTCGGGAGAGGGAAAATTTTCACGTGCAGGACGTCTAATTTTCCTTCCTCTCCTGTCTGATAGCCCTTCTAGAAGAGGTTGCTGGTTCTTCTTACTTCTAGTGTGTATTGTTTCCTGCATACACAAGAAACAAAAACCCTAAAAGCACTTTTAAAGAAAAATAAAACAAAAATAAGCAAAACAAAATATAAACAATAATTACAAGCAAGTCAAATTTCAATCAATTTACACTACTTGAAAAAGTTAAACCTCAAGTCCCCGGCAATGGCGCCAAAAACTTATTGACAAACTGGCAAGTGTACCAGATCGTTTCAAATAATATAATTGGTAAACCCAATATCATTCTTCCCAAGAGACTCGCAAGGCTTATCGTTCGTGCAAATTGAAATCGTAAGACTTGTAAAGAAAATTTAATTGGTTTGGATGCAAGAAACAACAAGTAAACATGCAAATGCGATTGCTTCAATTGACGAGAAAAAGGCTATGATTGAATGGAGTTGTTGGGGTTTACAATTATCATGCAAACTTACTTAGTCTACCCTTAACCCGATCCCTTGGCGAAAAGAGCCTATTACTAATTACTGACTTGTTATCCCTAGCCTCCCCTAGTAATTAATAATGCATTATAAACATAAGCGAAAACAATTGATCGTCCTACCCCCTATCCCTAGGTGGTATTGCTTAATCAAGGAATTTCCCACCAGTTCATAACAACACCGTACGTTCCCGTATCAATAAAGACAAACAACAATTATCGAATGAGTTAAACGATAAAAGCATTAAGCGCAGGTGAGAAACCCAACAATTGATAATCAAAGCATAAAACAACATATGAATAAATAAGAGTTTCAATAAAAGAGAGTTTTGAAAGATTACATTGTTCCCCAACAACAAAAGGGTTTAGTTCACCATTGTCATGGTGAAACTAGATGAAAAATAATGGAAGAATGGAAAAACAAACCCTAGATTGGATAAAAAGGAGCCTAAGCATCCAAGAGATATTCTCCAAGGAGTGAAAACTAGGTCTGGCCGCCCCTTTCTGTCAAAAGAATGCATCTGAGAAGTCGCACTAGGGATATTTATAGCTGAGGAGCATCACAGAATTTAGGCCCAAGCCCAACAGACAACCAGTCGGCGTCACATTTTGGCAGGGTGTTAACAAGTTTCTCTGCCAAATTTCAAAGTTTTCTTCTCCTTAGTTCTCATTCTAAGAAATGACTTTCTCTAGACTTCTTATTACATTCTCCTTCATGGTTGGCCTCATCTCCTAGAAGGACTTCTGCCTAGACCATCCAACACCATCAACCAAATCTCTTCATCTTGAAAAGCTTCCGCAACATTCATCATCTCACATGGAGTTCATCCTTTGAAAAGCTTCATCAACACACCTTGGAGAACATCTCTTGTTAAAGAAGCATCACCTCCATCATCGTGTTAAGTCTAATTTAGGTTTTCAATATTTCGTTACTTTTATTGATGATTATTCTAGATGCAGTTAGCTATTTTTGATGAAAAATTGTTTTAATTTATTATATCTTTTTCAAACCTTTTATAATGAAATTAAAACTCAGTTTGGTGTTTCTATTCAAACTTTGCATAGTGATAATGGTCGTGAATATCTTTCCCATTCATTTCAATAATTTATGGCTTCTCATGGTATTCTCCATTAAACTTTATGTGCTCATACATCTCAACAAAATGGGGTGGCTGAGCGTAAAAATAGACATATTATTGAAACAACTCGTACTCTTTTAATTCATGGTAAAATTCCTTAATATTTTTGGGGTGATGTTATTCTTAATGCTTGTTATGTCATTAATCGCATGCCCTCTTCTATTTTAGATAATAAAATACCTCATTCTATCTTATTTCTTCACGAATCCCTTCACTCCTTACCTCAACAAGTTTGCGTCTACATGTTTTGTTCATAATTTTGGTCTTGGTCTTGAAAAGTTAGCGCATCGATCACATAAATGTGTTTTTTTAGGCTTTACTAAATCAAAGAAAGGATACAAGTGTTTTTCTCCTTCTCCTAATCACTATTTTATATTTGTAGATGTCACATTCAATGAGTCTTCCTTTTATTTTAACGACCATTCTTCTTCTGATATGTGATGGCAACCGCTTTAGTGGCTTCCCATCCAAAGAAGTATCAACTAAAACTAACACTAAAGAAAGGGAAGTGGAATAAAGATTTCTAAAGCTCTTTCCTTATCTAAGTCTTAGATAGATTTTCTTTACTAAATGCATTTATGCTGTTTTGTAGGTCACTAATAAAGGGGAGAACCCATGCATATACCTCTTAAAAGGCAAGCCAAGCAAAGGAGACTAAAGGAAGCAAAGAAGAGTGCACTTTGGAGGAGAAATGATTCTCGGATCCACACCATGCGCCCAACGTCAACCCTACATGGCCCAACATTTTTAAACCAGCCAAAACACACTTTAAACACGTGTTAATTGTGTTTTGCCTGGAATATGCACCCACTCCTTCAAAGCTTCTCCAACACACTTCTATTAATTTTGTTAGCTTCCTTTGCATGTTTTAGAGGCTTCT
The DNA here is from genome assembly GCA_036885675.1 of Vigna mungo. Classification (NCBI taxonomy): domain Eukaryota; kingdom Viridiplantae; phylum Streptophyta; class Magnoliopsida; order Fabales; family Fabaceae; genus Vigna; species Vigna mungo. Next base: position 18,578,713 of record CP144700.1, on the reverse strand, counting down.
CTTACTCCATAAAAGAGAGCTTCTCCTTCTTGTAAAATCAACTTGAATGAAATAGTGAAACGCTATCGAATTGAAATTCCAGCCACTTCTTTGAGTTCAATGCTTTGTGCTAATTTAGCACCATCATCCTCTAGCTTCCTTCCCTCTTGGAAGGCCTCCTGAGTTATAGAATCGACACATACATAGCCAAACACCAAGAGACATTACCACAAACACATTGCATGCACCTTCGTCATTCAACCATCTCTTCACTCTGCTACAACATTCTGATCCGAGGAGCCACTTCGTCTTGAAGATTGAAGCTGCTTCCATCATTTGGCATCAAGAGCCAGGTCGTCCACGCTTGTCTTCAAGAGATAAGTCACATTTTCATTCATTTTTCACTTCTGTCATGTGTTGTCCAACTCCGTCACGCTGATTTTAATTTTTTTTTTCAATTCCGTTTCGTGTAAATTTGTGTGTTGTGTTGATGTTCGTGTGCTTTCATTGTTCCATAGCATTTGTTCTTCATTTTAATCGGTGCAATTCATTTGTTTTTGGTTCAATTCCAAATTTATTCATCATTTCCAGTTATGTCACGGTCATGTACATTGTTGTAGTTTTTTTTACTGTTTCTTTGCTTTAACTTTGTCCAGCGTTCAATTTTTTCGTTTAATTGAGTTCAGTGCAGTGATAGCTATCCATGGATCATATAAAGAAATGAGACATTGTCTAGCTTTGATCACATGAGCTAAAGCACTACTAAAGTGTTATTTCAGTTTCATAATTCTGCATACACTATGAAATTCTGGTTGCACAGTTACAATTTATTTATGTCCAGAATTCATGCTCCTTACGATTTGTACAAGTTTGCTTAATGATTTTACATGTGTGTCAAGTGATTGCAACTCCTAATAATCACAGAATTGTAAAATGAGTAGTTGAGTTGTTGCAAACTCTGGTTTTTCGAAATTGTTGTTGTTTTATGTAAACTTCTGCACAGTGCTTAATTCATTGTTGAGTCTTAGGCCATTTAACATTTCCTAGCTCACATTTTCCAGCTAGATCTAGTTGCTTAGGACCTTTCTTACACTTTTCTTGATCTATCCAGCTTTGCATCCACTATTTTATCAACTCTGCATCAGTTTTCAATGCATTTTCTTGCATTTTAGCAACTCAAACTGTGATTTGGATCATCTGCCTGTTTCTATGAATTATGAACATTTGAAAAATTTTATTTTAACATTTTAAACTTGTGTACACTGTTCAAATGGTCATTTGCAATCTTATATGCATAATTCCCCTTTAAACCACCAAATTTTGCTGCAATTTTGGCTACAACTGTTGTGATTTGATGAATCGGATATTTTCAATGCATTCTTACCATTTGTACAAGTTTTTTTTACATTTGAAAGTTGTTTGCACTGTTCATTTGGCATTTTCCAGCCTATGTGCAAAATCACTTTTTAAACCATTAACTTTGCTTGAAGTTAGGAAGTGGACCAATGATATTCTGTTGTGGTCCTTTTCTTTGTTGTTTGTGTGTTTGCGCACATCAAATATGATGATATAAACCTATTTGAGGTGTCAATTGAGCATTTGAACAATTGCCACTCATTTTTCCCATTGAAACCACCATTTTCTAGCCATTTTAGTGGTGCAGAATTCACTTTTTGGTGCTAAATGTAATTGTTCATAATTAGATTTCGGTTTTGGATTGGCAAAAGCTGGGATTTATGCTTATAAATACAATTACATGATCAAACAAGTGTAATCTAATCATAAAAAGCAATTCAATCCCTGCAATCCAGTTTTGAAAGGTCAAAAACCAGAAACACAAATTTTGCATCTCTTTTAGGCATTTTGTCAAACAATTTTGTATTTTTAGCAAACACTTTCACTGCATAGGTTTTTCCTCTCTGTTTTTTTTTTTATTGCTTGTTTCATCTTTTCTAGACCCTATACTAGGTTCCTTTTGTGTTCCATCCTTTATTATAGCCCAAAGTCATTAGAATTCAACATTTTTTTGGCCTTCAAGTCTATTGTAAAATCTGGTTTGCAATACCAAATCTGGTGTAGTGCTACATTTTGGTGCTAATTGTTTGTTGCTGGTGCATGGTTGTGTGACGTATTGGTGTAGCTTCTCCACTTCAGGTTCCTTGATCCAAGGGGGTAGCATCTTAGGAAGTGGATGATGTATTAAATTGAATACAAGCATACCACTCAAAGTGCCAATTGTCGTGGATAATCTAGCAGCAGTTTTGTAGCAAACACAACACTTTTTCTCCCAATTTTGGACCTATACAACTCTGAAACAGCAGCCACACTTGGCTTTGTTCATTTGTAAACACTTTTACTTGTAATTTTGCTTTATATCACGGAACTTTGTGTTTAATTTTTTTCTTTCCACTTGAAACTTAAGTGGTTTGCGAAAATGCTTTTCTAGCAATTCCAAGTCCACCATTAAACATTGTAATAGTCTAGTCTCCACATCTTAGTGTGAAAGTGTGTCAAGTGGCTCCAAGTGTCTCTTGCACTTTCACTTAGGGTCGTGTCTCATTCTTCCTTTCCATTTGCATTCTTTCTTTAATATTTTTCTTGTTGTTTATTTCTGTTTTACGTCTCCGTGATATCTAGGTGCACGCTCATATAGATAAACCTTCGTTTGGTTTCTAGGTGCATCTCATTCTTGCATTCAAAAAGCTTTTGAAAGATTTCTACCTAGAAACTAAGGTAAGAAACGACTGGAGAAACTCTGGCTAAGGAAGGACAAGGTTCTTAAGCCTGTCCATTGTGACTCACCTCTCCTTCATGGGAGCTATTCGGTTTCTTTTACCTCTAGACTATTTCTAGAAATCATTCACCGAAAAATCTCAAAACAGTTTTTGACTCTATACTTGTTCAAGCCTTTCAAACCCTTGTGAATACCTTTTCCCTCTACTTCACAAGTATGGGTCATTATAGTGTTCAAGGTACCCTTCATAATGATCAAGAGAATATACAATTGAGAGAGGAACTTAATAGAAATCATGCTCAACTTAACAGGACTGAAGCTGAGCTTAATCGAACTCAATTTGAGTTCCATGAACTCAGACAGATGGTCACTAATCTCACTATCAATCAGAGAGGTCAAAACCGTGAGGAGCACTCCCACAGGCAACACCATGATCATGGTGATCATTCCCACCATAGTGATCAAAATAGTATTCATCCATATGATTACTATCAATGCCCACCTAGGAGGCACCACAATCATAGAGAACATCATGTTGAACCAAAGCTTGACCTTCCTCCCTTCTAAGGTAGAGACAATGTTGAGGAATACTTTGAGTGGGAAATGAAGGTTGAGCAAATTTTCGAGTGTTACCACATAGATGATAGGAGGAGAGTGACCTTAGCAAAATTGACCTTTCAAGGCGCAACTCTCTATTGGTAGACCTCAATAATTAGAGATCAAAAGATGCACGGCGATTATTCCATACAGTATTGGAATGAGCTAAAACCTGCCTTGCATCGACGACATATCCCAACTTACTATGCAAGAAAAGCTCCATCGACTCTAACAGAGAAACATGAGTGTCAAGGAATGTCGACAAAAGCTAGAACTGCTCATGTTAAGAGCTGACATCAAAGAAGAAGAAAGATTCACCATAACTAGGTTTCAAAGTGGACTTAACTATGATATCCATGATAAGGTAGAACTTTTACCTTACCTAGATCTCAATATTTTTTTCAGCTATGTGTGAGAGTGGAAGAGCAAAATAGAAGACAATCTTCCACTAAAAGGACCTCCCCTACCACCTCCATGTATAGGAAAGATCTTAAGAGGGAAGGTAGTCCGACGAGGTATTTAGAACCTCAAGAAAAAGAAAGAGAAAAAGAGAAAGAGAGAGTGAGAGGAAAAGGAAAAAAGAATGAGAGAGAGCGAGAAAGAAGTACCTCTCAAAAAGAATCTTCAAAGGAAAAAAGGGGTAGAGAGACCAAATGTTTTAAATGTGGAGAACGAGGACATTATTCTTCTAAATGTCCTCACAAAAGGTCTACTTATTTCTTAGACCATCAGAGAGAAAATGAGGATTCTTCAAGTGAATCGAATACTTCCATATCTGAGGAAGAAGTCTTACCTTGTGAAGGTGAGTTATTATTGGTTAGACGACTTCTTGGAAGTCAAACCAATGAACTAGAACAATCACAAAGGGAAAACCTATTCAGAACAAGATGCAAAATCTTTGAAAACACTTGTTCATTAATTGTGGATAGTGGTTCCTCTTGCAATTGTTGTAGTTCTAGAGTGGTTAACAAGTTGGCCTTACCTACTATTCTTCATCCCAAGCCTTACAAGCTTCAACGGATAAAAGAGGATGAAGAAATAGTAGTCAACACACAAGTAACCATACCACTATCAATTGGAAATTATGAAAAAAATGTTTTGTGTGATGTTGTTCCAATGGATGCTGGGCATGTATTACTTGGTAGGCCATGACAATATGATCATAACTCCACTCATGATGGCTATACAAACAAAATAACTTTTCCCCACTAAAGAAATAAAATAACATTGATTCCTCTTACACCTAAACAAGTGAAAGAGGATGAAATAAAAATGAAAATAAAAACTGAAAAAGAACGAAAAGAAGAAAATAAATTGGGAAAAAACATTCTGAAGAAAAGAAGAAGGAGACAAAGGTATGCATGTTGTTAAGTTCTTCATTTCCAAATAAATACCTTGACTCTTCTTCTCAAAAACATCACTTTGTTTCTTTATTTCCTCATGGGGAATGTTTAAAACAAATGAAATAAAAAATAAATTAAAGGCCAAGACTTCTTCTCATAAAAATTTTGTCAAAATGCCTTCATTTCCTCTTCTTATCTTTGCATATATCTCATTCATCGTACTAATTTTTGCTATTTTTTGTAGATATATTTTTGACCGAGGTGGCAAATAAAAACCAAAGTTATGCTTCTTTCTTTCTTCCCGATTTGAGGACAAATCGTGTTTAAAGAGGAAGGGAATGATGGCAACCCCTTTAGGGACTTCTCATCCAAAGAAGTATCAACTAAAACTAAGACTAAAGAAAGGGAAGTAGAGTAAAGATATCTAAAGCTCTTTCCTTATCTAAGTCTTAGATAGATTTTCTTTACTAAATGCATTTGTCTTGTTTTGTAGGTCACTAATAAAGGGGAGAACCCATACCTATACCCCTTAAAAGGCTAGCAAGCAAAGGAGACTAAAGGAACCAAATAAGAGTGAACTTTGGAGGAGAAATGATTCTTGGATCCACACCATGTGCCCAACGTCAACCTTACATGGCCCAACGTTTTTGAACCAGCCAAAACACACTTTAAACATGTGTTAATTGTGTTTTGCCTGGAACATGCTCCCACTCCTTCAAAGCTTCTCCAGCACACTTATATGTAATTTTGGTAGTTCCTTTGCACGTTTCAAAGGCTTCTCTTACTCTATAAAAGAGAGCTTCTCCTTCTTGTAAAATCAACTTGAATGAAATAGTGGAACGCTGCTGAATTGAAATTCCAGCCACTTCTTCGAGTTCAATGCTTTATGCTAATTTAGCACCATCATCCTCTAGCTTCCTTCTTTCTTGGAAGGCCTCCTGAGTTAGAGAATCTACACACACACAGCCAAACACCACGAGACATTACCACAAACACCTTTCATGCACTTTCGTCATTCAACCATTTCTTCACTCCACTGCAATATTCTGATCCGAGGAGCCGCTTCGTCTTGAAGATTGAAGTCGCTTCCATCAATACGTGTCTTTATAATAGTATCAAATTCTTGTTGTTTGTGCTCCTCCAATTATGCCTAGTTCACCAAGTGTTTGTCAACCTCCAATTATCTCCTTCAACTAAGTTTACCATTCTAGTTGTCGTTCCAAAATGTATACATTATATTTGTAATCCATTTCCTCATTATATTGCTTTAAGTTATCATAGACTGTCTTCACCTTTTTATACTTATCTTTCGTTTATTTCGTCAAGCCATGCTAGATGAACTAAGTGCTCTTCATAATACTGGAACTAGGGAACTTGTCCCATTACCGTCTGGAAAATCTGTTGTTGGCTGTAGGTGGAATTTTGCTATCAAAGTTGGTTCTGATGGAACTATTGATTGCCTTAAAGTTGGTCTTGTGGCCAAAGGTTACACACAATATTTCAAGTTAGATTATGGTGATACTTTTTCCTAGTAGCAAAGATGGCGTTTGTTCATTTATTTATAGCCATGACGACTCTTCAACAATGACATCTCTAAAAATTGGATGTCAAAAATGCATTTCTTAACAAAGATTTGCAAGAAGAGATTTATATGGAGCAACCTCCAAGATTTGTTGCTCAAGAGAAGTCTTCTGGGTTGGTATGTTACCTTTGCAAATCCTTATATGGCCTAAAACAATCTTCTAGGGCCTGATTTAGAAAATTTAGTAATGTTGTTCAACAATTTGGTATGACTCAGTGTGAGATAGATCATTGAGTCTTTCACTGTCACTCGAGTGTTGGATCTGTCTACTTGATAGTATATGTTGATGACATTGTTCTTACAAGTAGTGATAGTCATGGCATCTCTCAGATGAAACAACATCTTTGCAACCATTTTCATACCAAAGATCTTGGCAAACTTAGATATTTCCTGGGTATTGAGGTGACACAATCCAACAATGGTATTGTTATATCTCAAAGGAAATATGCATTGAATATTTTGGAGGAAACTGGGTTGATGAATTCAAAATCTGTGGACACACCCATGGATCTTAATACTAAACTTCTACCTAAACAGGGGGGGCCTATGTCAAATCTCGAGAAATATAGAAAGCTAGTTAGAAAAGTGAATTATCTTATAGTTACTCATCCTGACATTTCCTTTGCAGTTAGTGTGGTAAGCCAATTCCTTAATTTCCCATGTGAAGATCATTGGAATGTAGTTATTTGTATATTAAAGTACCTTAAAGGATATCTTGGAAAATGGTTGTTATATGGTTCTAGTAACTATACAAGAGTGGTTTGCTATTCTGATGCTGATTGGGAAGGATCTCCTTCTGATAGAAGATCTACATCCGGATATTGTGTCTCCATTCGTGGTAACTTGATCTTTGGAAAAGCAAGAAATAGAATGTTATGCCAAGATCTAGTGCAGAAGCATAATATAAAGCTATGGCCTCAGCCACTTGTGAGCTTGTTTGGCTTAAGCAATTGCTTAGAGAGTTACAATTTGGAGATGTCACTCAAATGACAATTATATGTGATAATCAAGCTAATCTTCATATTAGTTCTAATCCTATCTTTCATGAGAGGATGCAACACATTGAGATTGAATGTCATTTCATTCAAGAGAAGATTGTATCTTGAGATATCAAGATTGAGTTCATCAATTCAAGTAATCAATTAGCAGATATTTTCAGTACGTCTTTACGGGGTTGAGAATTGATTATATTTGTAATAAGCTTGGTACATACATGCATCCTGTTATGTTTCTTAATGGTAGCTGCATTGATAGTACAGAGGATGACATGTCTAACATATTTTGGGAATTTCATAAATCAGCATTTGTTATTTATGGTTTAGTAATAGTATTGAAGAACTGTGTAATGCAAAAGCCACAAAATTATCATTATCTTTAGAAGACATGCCCTCCAAAAATTACAGAGGAACTTTGTGAATTAAAAATTTAACTTAGTCAATTATCATATTTATAGATTTTATTGCCTGATATTCTTTCATCCTCCCAAATCTACATGTGCAGAGGCTTCTTGGTTTGATTAAGCCAAGGGTAATTGTGATAAAATAGGTTTTTTTATTATCTCAATTTCAATTGTAACTATTTTCTCAATCAGTTCTCAACCAACCATTATCATAATATTACATCATAGTGTCTATTTTCTTTGGTCAATAAGTTCCCATCACCACACCACGCCACACCAACAATGTTGAATGAAATATAAGATGATTTAAATCAAAATAGAACGAAGTGTTTTGATTATTTTTTGTGTTTAAGAGCTATTTGTTTTGTGTTTTTGGAGCTTGGGAGCTATTTGGTTGTTCACCAAAGGGGTGGCTTCTTTTTTCTTCAACAGAAACCCAGTTCCTTTCTACCACTGTTCCGGGAGCGACATTGTTGTGACCCACCTTATTCGAAACTTAAGTCGAAGACTTCACCGGCACCACTATAGTGCTCGAATAGGATCTCCCTCTACCATAAACGCCACCCGTCTCCATCACAAAATCCTTCTCTTTTTCCTTAATCACGTGCAAGGGTTTATGCTTATCTTTTTCTTAACACTGAACAAGGGTTGGTGCCGCTGGTAGAAACGTCAATTGTAAAGCCTCCATGGGAGCTAGATGGGTGGCTCGGTAAAACTTCCATGGAGCTGAGTGGGTGGCTCACTTGTGAATGAGGAAAATAGAAAAGCCTCGTGCTTGAATAAAGCAAGGAGGGTTGACACGTTTCAAAAAAGGAAAAGGTGACATATGCACATTGTTAGCCACCTAAGAAGAAAACTAACATTGTTGGTCATGGAGGACTAAATCTGAGACTTTCTAAAAGAGGAAGGATGAAAATAGATCAAAGTTTCGGAGAGTAATGAAAACCAAAATTGCTTTGATGGTGTAAGATCCGAGAAAATAAGGGTTTTAAAAATAAAGTAGTTTTTCAGACTGGGATTTTGTTTGGAAATTAGTGTTCTTGAGTGTATATCTTTGTTAGAACATAATTGTTATGTTATATCTTTTATATTTTTGCCCAGTGGGCAAAAGGGCCTTTTACCTTTATTTAATTGGTGAGGAAATTAATTAAGGCGTGGTTTGGTGTTTAGAAACCCTAGAAACTCTTAATCAAAGAGAGAAAACAGAGGAAGATTGGTGGTGAAAAAGTCTTAGTGTAAAGGTAGATTGGTGGTGTTTTAGGGTTTTATATAAAGCCTTATGATTGTCCAAGGTGTGGGAAAACTTACCTTGGTTTGCTTATGGTTGTATGTTATATGTGTTCTTAATTATTTTGATTGTTAATCCTTGTTTTGATACATGTATATATGATTATGATTATTTGTGGTTATTGATAACGGTCTAAAAACCGTTATTCTTATACATTAATTTGATCTCAAAACACAACCTTTATGACTTATAATTAGCTTAGAATCATGCAAAACATCTTAGTTTGAATACAAGAGAGCCAAAAGTGGTTTTAGAGACATTATGCTTGGTTTTACATTGTTTTTGTAGGATTTTATGAGAATTGAATGATGAAGATGAAGAAGGAAGGACTTGGAATAGAGAAAGGGCGAGAAAAGATGAAAAGGGGGAGTCACGACCACCGCCCAGCGCCAGACCAGCGCTGAGCGTTAGAGTCGCAGACCACTGAGCGTTCAGAGAGCGCTGGGCGTCCTGCGTGACCACCGTTGAGCGGTAGCTAGCGCTAAGCGCCTAAATGATGAGCCTGGGCCAAAATTCTGTTATTTTTCTGGCCTATAAATAGATCCAGTGCGATCCTCAGAGTAATCTTTTGGCAATCAGAGACGTCCAGATCATCTTCTTCACTCCTCGGAGGCGATTTTTGGATGCGGGAGCTCCGAATCACCAATTCTAGGGTTTATTCTTCCATTCTTTTCATTAATTCCATCTAGTTTCACCATGTCCATGGTGAACTAAACCCATTTTTCTTGGGGAATAATGTAATCTTTTGAAACTCTCTTATATCGAAGTTCTTGTTTTATTCACATGCTTGTATTATTAATAGTTTGGGTCTTCTTATTCGATTTTAATGTTTGCGTTGTTTAACTCATTCGGTGTTATGATATTTGATTTTGTCAATACGGGAGCATACGGGGAAGTCTCGAACTGATAAGAATTCTCTTGGTTAACCAATACTACCTAGGAATCGGAGTAGGACGGCCAATTGCTTTAAACTTCTGTTTATCATGCGTTATTAATTACTTAGGGAGACTAGGAATAGTAAACTAGTAATTTTTAACAGGCTCTCTTCGTCTAGGAATCAGGTTTAAAGTAGACTAGAAAGCTGCATGACATTGATAATAAAACGAATTTAACAAGAATACTAGATATAGGAGGGTGGATAAAGATGAAATTGTAAACCCCTACAACTCCATTAATTCATAGTCCTATTTGTCAACTGATTCAATTTGCATTTGCATGTTTAAATTCTATTTTTGCATCAACACTACCAATTATTCTTCTTTCAAGTCTTATGCAATCAAATCACATGAACGTTTAGGCCACTAAGTCCTTTGGGAGAACGATACTCAGTCTTACCGTTTATATTACTTGATAACGATCTGGTACACTTGCCAGGGGCTTAACAGTTATTGTTAGGTAAGAGTTTATGTATGAATGGGTATAAGGTTTATGTTATATTTGTGATGAGTTTTCCCTATGAATGTATTATGTATATTTTGTTGGGTTATCCCAACAAAGGGTTTGATGCTAAGGAAAAACAAAGTTATGATGCTTGGGGGTTTCTATGCAAATATATGTTGTAAGTATTGGGTTATTGGACTCCCTTCCTATGTGGAGAATAAGCCAAATAATGTGGACCATTATGTCTCACTTTGTTTTAGTGCAGATGGGTCAGATTAGTAGGGCACATTAGGTTCATTTAAAGAGAGGAAAAATCCGAGAGAGAAAGAAAGAGAAGAAGTTATTCCCGTATAACATAAAACTTGAACTCGTGTTTTTGTTGTTGTGAAGTCGTTCACCTTAGATTAAGATGATTGGACAGTGGGTTCCAAACGTATGGTTCTTAATTCTTCCCTTTGAATCGTTAATCGGAGGTCTTGTTTGGGAGAAAACAGCCTCGCATCATCAACTCTATTTTGGAGAATTTCATAAAATCTACACTAGTGTTTTTATCGTTGTGAAGTCGTTCACCGATCAGGTTGAGTTTTGGACAGTGGGTTCTAGAAGTATAATTTTTCATTCTGACCGTTGGGATCATCAATTGGAGGTTTAGTTTAGGAGAAAATAACCTCGCATCAACAGCTCTGCTTTTGAGAATTTCCAACTTTTTGGTTCTCATTTGTAAGCATTTTGCTTAGTTATTTTGGTTGACTGAAAATCCTATTATTGGGGGTATAACATGTCAATGATTGGATCTGGATGATTCAAGTAATGTATTATATGTGCTTAAGTATGTTTACATAGGTATGTGATGCTTGAATGCATGTATTATGTGTTAACTATGTTTCCACGTGATCTAGGGTTGATGTATGTATGTTTGAATGCTTGAATCATGTCCATGATGTATTTCGATTAGGCAATAATTGATTATCATTAGTTATAATCTAATATATACGATTATTTTTTAGTGTGGTTTCGGGAATAATCGATTATCTGGGATGATAAATGATTATCCATTCCTACATGATGTTTTTGGATAAATTTTACTGAGATAATAGATTATCTTAAGTGATAATCGATTATCATAGTGTATTTTGGTGAAAAATGACGAATTTGATAAAGAATAGACGTGAACCAAGCCTGAACATTCTAAATACCTTTTTGATTTATTTATTTTTAAATTATTAGGGATTTTTAGTCATACATAAACCAACACTTTAATTATTATTTTTATTATTATTGTATTAAATTAACCTTTTCTTATTATAACTTCTATATTTATGATCAAGTTTAAGGATTAATATTATCTTTCATACATTAACTATTTCATTAATTAATTTTATTTTTATGACGTATTTTTTATTTATTTTTAAACTCTTGTTTTAATAACGTATATATTCCTTAGTAGAAAATTTGTGACACATGTAAATAAATTAAGACTTAAGTTTTATGAGACATTGTTTTAAAGTACCGTGACATCACATAAAATTTAATTAAGATCTCGGGTCATTAGAATTAAATAAATATATTTATTCTCCTAACAATATCAACAAAAATTAACACTAATTAGAGTATAAGTTTTATGTGATATTGTGTTACAATAGAACTTTTAAGGAAGTTTTAAAAGTGACGTGACATAATCCAAAAATAAATAAATTAATACGTGATATAATTACACTTAAAGTTAAAATTAAGACGGTGTTATAAATCATTTAATAAATAAGTAGTATTATGAAATGTTTAAAATTATTTATAAGAAGATGTAATTTAGTTTCTATATTTATATTTATGATTTATTTATTTTATTAAGTTTTTTTATTTGATTGAGTTTCTACTTTTTGAATAGAAATAATATGATTATTGGTAAATAAGCATTTAAGTTAGGAGATAATCTTATCTGATCAATCTAATACTTTTTTTAATTAGTAATTTAATTTTTATTTTCATGTTTATGTTCTTATATTTTTTTTTTCTAAATTGAGTCTTTATATTCTACAATAGAGATAAATTATTTTTTTCCTTTTTAACATGTTTTTTTTTTCTCTGCCTCCTCTCATTATCAGAAACTCCCTCACCTTCCATTATTTAAGATAAGAATTCAACATCTTAGATCATCTTCTTCAAATTCAAGATCATCCAAGAACTACATGGTCTACATGAACCTAGTTCTGACGTTTCGATTCTGGCCAATGGAGGTGAAGAATGATCTATGGAGTACAACATTGATAGAAAAGCGACTACATTGTCTCAATTAAAAAATATAGAACTCAATTAAGTTAAAAAAATATAAAGAACTTAATATCGAGACCAAATTACTATTTAAGATGGTTGGAGAAACACATGGTCACTTTATAACATTGTTAGCAATGATTTAATGGATAAAGACTATATTGTCTCTGTTTAAAAAATATAAGGACTAAATTTAAAAACATATAAAGATAAAAATGAGTCATAAGTTTAAATATAGAGATCAAATTACTAATTAAATTTTTATGAGAAATAATATCATGATATCTTCATTGTAAAGATTATACACAAGATCGTAAGGTTAACAAGACATGTGTATAATAAGACCTTTCTATTAGAGTATATACACATAATGTAAAATTTAAATTTAAAACTAAATATCAAACAATATCCTAAGTTGTCAGAATAAAAAAAATTCTCTCTTGAAAACATTAACTACTAGATAAGAAACAAAAACATTAATTAAAGTGAGAGTATTGTAGGACGTTTCCATTACAATGAAAGTACCCATGAGGTCTTATATGTAAATGGTACTATAGAAAAAATATGAGATCCTAAAAATTTTAATAATTAGAAAAATAGATAAATGTGGTTAAATATTTTAACTAAAAGATAAAATGATTTGTTAGTTTTAATTTAAAGGATTTTTATTTTATTTTAAAAATTTTCTAAGAAATAAGATTTTGTGAATAATCCTTTAATTAAAAAAAAATATTATTCGATATTATTAGATATTAGTTTATATTCTTGGAAATTATTATATTGCTATAAATTAAAAAATATATTGATATATTGTTATATATAATTAGATATAATTTTTAGATGATAATAATAAAATATAATATTTTCCTTAAAGATATTAGATTTCTAATATATGGGAGGATGAGGTTTATGGGGAGAATTTTAATAGAAATTGTGGCAAGTGAAAGAAGGAAGAAGTAAAGAGTAAGAGATACGGAGAACTTATATTATTGTGTTTTTTACTTGTTTAAATTTTTTTTTTGTCTTATGTGTGAATGATTTTTTGTAGTGTATTAATGTTATGTGGGAAATCTTGTTTAGGCAGGGGATGATGATTTATATGTTTATGTGTGTGTTTTTGAGTAAAAGGTGAAGTCTTGGATTTTTTATAAGTTATGTAGTGATGCAGTTGGTGAACTTTGCTTGTAAGTCACTTTGAGAGAGTGATGGGTGTTAGAGTGGTATTGCATAATGGTTAGCGTGAAGAACAAACCAAGAGAGGGGTGAATTGGTTTCTTATCGCAAATCGTGCCTTTAATAATTTTCTTTTATAACAATTATAAAGAGTGTAAGAGAGAAAATTGCACAAAAAAATTTATACTAGTTCAGATCACAAGGATCATATGTCCATTTCTTATTCCAAAGGAAGATAACGTTCTACTATCACAAAACGAACAAAACTTTTACAATCACAAAGAAAAAAAACACAAGATTAAGGTTTTGAACACCTCTTTTTTTAGCACAAGAGATGTAACTCACTTCCCCTAAAGGCCAGAAGGGGTGAACACCTCCTCTGAATACTTCACGAAAGATGAATACTTCCTTTGAATCTTCATAAAGGATGACATGCTTCACTCAGGAACAACAACAACACTCAATCACTCTACGTTTTTTTTTTGTTTGTTTTTTTTATAATTATAATTATAATAATTGTAATTATATTAAGGAACATACTTATTCTTAACAACCTTTTTTTTTGTAAATTATTTTCACTATTTTCAGCATGGGTTGTTTTATCTAGTGGTTTCCTTTTACTTATACAAGACATACATTCATCACTACTAATATATTTTCCTTTTCCCATAATATAATATTTTCATACCTACCAAAGCTCTCAGAAACAGAAGAATCCTCTGGGGAGTCAAGCAACAAACATGACTCCATGGACAAGAACGACGAAGACAAGCTTGTTGGAAAACAGGTAGGCTTCGTTTTTACACCAAGAGGGGGGGGGGGGTGAATTGGTGATGTTTCAAAAACAAAATCTTTTCGCAATCTTTTATCAAAAGTATAAACCGTTTTGAACTTTCTTGAAATGCAAGTAATGAAAATTTATATGCAGCGGAAAAACGTAGTTGACTGCGTAAAATATAAAGTTGACTGGAATTAAAGAGTGTAGGGATAGAGAAAATCAAACACTGATTTTTATACTGGTTCGGCCAACAATGCCCACATCCAGTGTCCTTCCAACCCAGGAAGCAAATTCACTGTAATGGTTGCGGTTTTTACAACAATGAATTTATAGAAGACCTCACGTCAAAAATATAAATCTCCTCTCTAACCCAAAAACCAAAATATAGCTGCAAGAATCCCCTCTTCTGCAATATGAACCCACGTCGAACAATCCTCAACGTGAAACCCCTGTATCACAATAGGTCCAATTCCAGCAGTCTTCACAGGATGCCAAGCCTTCACAAAATGCAGTAGTCTTCACAGGATGACAAGCCTTCACAAAGATCAACTCAGAAGCACCTTCTTTGTGCAGTATTTGATCAAGCAATGAGTGCACAAGCTATCTCCCTTTGAATCTCTCTCAAGAAAGATCACCATCGTCTTCTTGGAGAATTCTTAGAGCTTTTAACACAAAGAATTCAATCTGAAACAAGAATGAAAATGTTAGATCATCAAAAGTCTCTAAACATCTCGTGTTCAGCCAATTTATACTTTTCTGTCAATCAGATTGTTTCTCAGTCGAATAGACTACTAATTCAGTCGACTGTATTATTACAGTTATAACAGACAGTCAACATAGTAGCTCTAAGTCAACTAAAATCAACACACATTTAATACAGTTGACCAAGTAATCAATGCTTAACTAACTTTTAAAAATATAGTTGTTGGAGGGCAAAAGCATAACAGAATTCCAAACAGATCAGAGATACAGTCGAATGTAAACCATACAAAGTCGACTGGCACAGGTAAAAACACTTTGAAATTCTTTTCAACTCAAAACATCACTTAGTACTGATTCTCAAAATCTGTACAAAGGTTTTAGCATAGTCGAATCCATTACTAATGTAGTCGACTGTACTATAACTTTGTCACACAGTTATAAGTTCACGAAAGTGCTTTGTGATTTTTCACTTTAAAAATTGTGCAGTAAAATATATGTAATAAAGCATTTCACATTGCACATAAGCATGTAAACATGTTCCATATATATATATATATATATATATATATATATATATATATATATATATATATATATATATATATATATATATATCAAACAATCAACATAGGAACATACAACAGTACATCAAACATGTTCAACAGATATATCAATCAATACAGCATAAGAACATGTAATGCAGCAACACATGTACTGTTATTAAGCAAAGTGTTGTCATCATCAAAAACTAGATTGATATAGAGTTTGTGGTGTCAACAATCTCAACAACCTCCCCCTTTTTTTTATGATGTAGAACCATGATTAATAACTCAACCATGTTTGCACAATTCAATACAAAACAGAGTAATAGTATACAGCAAAAGATTTAATACAGGTCAAGTACTCTTCATTAGCAGCATAATATCAAGCAGATGAAGTATGAGACAAAATAACTATTTTCCCCCTTTCACAAAGCTTTTATAATTTTTCTCATACTTTCATATATCTCTCCCCCTTTGTGCATTAACAAAAAAGGAATGCTCTAGATATCTATGCAGATTTGAAAACAGAGATGCATCAGAAAGATATGCAAAGTATAAAATACAATGATGCTCTCACAATCACAATTTAATCACATAACAATGTTAACTCCCCCTGAAATGTAGGCATGTGATGTAAAATGTGTAAGAAGTGATATTCCCCCTGCCATTATGAATAATAAAATCAAATCAGATGCACAATGCAATATATCACAGATTAATCAAGATTTTAGCACATAGTTGTATCAAAGACAAGATATCAAACGATTTAGATAAGCAATGATACAAACTTCAACAATCTCACAATATTATCTCAATTAATATATTTGCAACAGATAATAGCAGAGATAATAGCAGATTTATATGATTTAAGCAATCAGTAGAAATAAAACCAGATTCCAGATATGGAATTGTTAACCCAGTTATACGCAGTCGAATGCATTAAATCATTAGTCCAATGTATTGTTTCTCAAATGCTGAATTCCATTTGTAGCTTCCAAAGCAATGTCCTTCCTGCAAAACCTTTCAACAACCTTTTCTAGATCAAGTGTTTTGGTTAAGCAAGCATTATAATTGAAATAACAGAAGTCAATATGTAAAAAATGTATGACAGAATAAGCATAGTTGACTTCATACAAATCACAGTCAAATTAATCAATCAGTATATAAGATATTATTCACACTTATTAAAAGCAACTAGATTGATTCAAAGGTACTAATTTCATTTCCTTGAAAAAGATCTTACAATAATGGGATCAGAACAAGGAAAAACCAAAAGAAAGACAACAAAAGATATGGCATTATAAGTCATACACAAAAGAAAAAAAAGGACAAAAACTTAGTCTATGACTCAAGACACAGCAGGATAAACATAACTCTATTTTGATTCAGATGATTCTTCAATCTTCTTATCAGCACTATTTATACCGCTATCAGTATCATCGATGGATGACTCTTCGAACACCCTTATCCTGAGTGCATAATCCATTTTCTTGTGAAGGTTAGATAGAGATTTTTGCGTCACAGTCAGTTTGTTATCCAATCTATCAAATCTTTTATCTACATGGCCTTCAAAGATGCTCAATGGATGAAATTTATATCTTGAGGCATCAATGTTTAGAGGATCCATTTCAATCGTAGATGGAATGTCATCAATCATTATCCACTCATCTTTTAACTTGATTATTCCAACAGAATCTAAGAAAAGAGTTTCCATAACATTACTCTTTTTGTAGTGAATGACCATTTCATTTGTGATGTCTACTTTTTGCATCTTCAATATTCTGCTAATTAGTACTCCATATGGTAAACATAATCCTTTGCTTTTAGTGAACTTCATCATGTGATCACGAATAACAAATGCCCAATTTGTTTGAATACCAGATGATAATGCACAAATTAGGTATATGTCTTCATCTGTTAGTAAAGAGTGATCATCTTCTCTTGGGAGCAATATATAGGTCATTACATATGCACAGATGCATTCATCCATTAGAAGATTTCTGATGTTGAAGTCATCAAAACATTTTGAACGAGCAGGTCTTCTTAGTATAGTTCTATATAGTCGATGGCTGTTGTAACCACCAATTCCATGATGTGAGGACATACCTTCATATCGAAGTCCTGCAACACTTTCCCAGATGGTATTGTTTATAACAATATGAATTCCTTTGACTCTTGATATTAGGCTGTTTCCTTCCCTTATGAGATTGCAGTAGAATACTTTAACTAAATTTGGGTAACATCACCTTGTAATTCAACAAACTTCGTCAGGTTGTCTCTGGCGAGCCATTCTTGAAACTTGAAACCCTCATTCTTATAGAATGCATTATTTATGCATTTGTGCCTCAAAACTTCTTTGAAGCCCCATTTACAAATGTAGTAAGTCCTTTGATCATCATCACTGAACCATCCAAAAGGAGCAGCCTCTCTTCTTGCTGACATAGGTCGAGTTCCGGGTCTTGATGAAGAGGCAGTCATTTGAGCAGGATGAGGGAAAAATTTCTCTAGAATCAGAATAAGGGTTTTGTTTATCGCAGTGTGTGAGTTCATCAGACTTTCACACCCTTATATAGAAGGAAGACGCGCCAAAGATTATCATTAAACCCCAAGTTTAAATTTTAACGGTCTTAAAAATCAGAAATATAAAACATTTGCATACCATAGTCGAATTTATTAAAATTGAAGTTGACTGAGATTCGCAAAAATCATTTTCAAATAGTTTCAATCAATCAAACAATTAAGCATACAGTACAATCAATCATACAGTAACAACCAATCAATATAAGCATGTTGCAGCAGATGGATACAATTTTACCAGTTGTAGATACTCAATATTTTTTATGTATTCCATAATTAATTCATCCTTGAGATCAATCTGCATCAGCTTTGTATCCTGCAAAACAACTAATTTTTGGTTGCTGGTACCCATTTTACTTTGGGTCCATGATTGTTAATCCTTGTCACTTGGTCCTTTGGTATCCAAACATATAATCCTTTTGGAATAGCAACATTTCTGTAATAGCAATTTCTAACAGTATGACCAACACAATTACAATAGAAACATGCATTTCTAGCAGGTTTGCTTAAATCAGTAAATTTCCTAACATTGGTTCTGTTAGATTGACCTTTGTAACCAATTCCTTGTTTATTAATAGCTCTGCCAGATGATTTTAAAACCACATCTAAATTGTCTCTACCTTGAGTAAACTTAGCTAGCGTGCTAGTCAAGTAACTTATCTTTTCAATATGAGTAGGACAATTTTCACAAGATTTTTCTACTTTAATAGTTTTAATTTCAATATTCTTAGCAGATAACAAAGCTTCACTTAACTCTTTTTCTAATTTCTCATTATCAGCAACAAGGTTATTAATTCTATATTCATAATCTCTTCTTTCAGAGTTCAGTCGATTAACCTTGTATTCCAATCGCATTGCTTCAGCATGCAGTTCTCTGAATGTCTCTATCAGTTTCTGATATTTCTCTTCTATAGGCAGCTTCTCAAATTCATCATCACTGTCACTTTTAATTCTTGATGTTCCAGCCATGTGACATATGTTGGATTTCTTCTCTTGGTCAGCATCTTCATCACTTGAGCTTTTAGAATTTGAGTTCTCCCAAGCAATGTAAGATCCTTTCCTTTACAGATTTTTGCCTTGAGGAAATCTTTTCTTGCTTTTCTGTTTTAGTTGTAAGTCAGGACAGTCAGGCTTGATGTGACCTACCTTTCCACATTCATAGCTGTCGCAACCGGAAAATCGCGACGGGACGACGACGATCCAAAAAAGGAAACTAGTTTTAAAAAGATAGATTTTGGAGTCGCCACCATAGTTTATTCTGGAAAACTATGGAAAAACCAAAAAAAAACGATAAAGCAAGGTCCACAAAAACCAGATTCTGGGTTCAGGAGTCGGTTACGTGTGGGGAAGGTGTTAGCACCCCCACAACGCCTGCCCTAAGGCAGTACCTTTAATTAAAAACGCAAATTCGATGTGGTTTGTAAAATGTTTAATTTCCCCTACAAAATAAAGCTCTAAAGAAAACAAAATATATTTTTTAGTTTTTTGTGCCCGACAAGGATTGACCTTGCTCCTACGTATTCTCTCAGTAGGACTGAGAAATCAGGGTTACGTAGTTCTTTCGAAGCTATTTGAGAAAGATTTGTTTGAGAAATTGTTTGGAAAGTTTGATTGTTGTTTGAAAATCCTTTTGATTTTTGAAGATTTATATAAGAAGGGAAAAAGTTGTTAGCACAAGGCCTACGCGAGCGGTCGCACGTGTGCTTAACCTCAAAACGTATTTGTGGTTATTTTTTTTATAAAAGGGAAGAAGAGGTTTTTTAGCACAAGGCCTACGCGAACGGTCGCACGTGTGCTATTAACCTTTTAAAATATTTTTATCGATTTTTAATTTTTGTAAAAAGAAAATGAAAAGATTTTTAATTTTATTTATTTTTGTAAAAGAAAAGGAAAAGATTTTCAGCACAAGGCCTACGCGAGCGGTCGCACGTGTGCTTAAACCTTTTCAAAACATTTTTATTTTTATTTATTTTTGTAAAAGAAAAGGAAAAGATTTTCAGCACAAGGCCTACGCGAGCGGTCGCACGTGTGCTTAAATCTTTCCAAGATATTTTTATTTGATTTTTTTTATTTTTGTAAAAGAAAGGAAAAGGTTTTTAACACAAGGCCTACGCGAGCGGTCGCACATGTGTTTAAACCTTTTCAAAATATTTTTGATTATTTTAATTTTTTATGATTTTTTATATTTTTATTTTTAACAATCAAATAATAATAAAACAAATTTTAAAGATAAAAAATAAAAGCAAAGACAATAATAAAAAAAAAACAATAGAGTCCAATAGGCCCAATAAGAAATATGGGAGTGCAGAAGACAAAACCAGGAGTGCAATATGAAATTTCTTGGTCCAGGCCCAAAGATAGGGGGTGCGGCAGGAGAATTGGAGGTGGCGCATAGTAGCTCTTGGTCAGGCCCAAGGTAGGGAGTGCAGCAGCAAAAATTGGAGGTGGCGCATAGTAGCTGACTAAGCCCAAGGCCCATTTTCTTGTTTCCAGAAAGGGAATAGTGGTGTGACTAGCATTGCACGTGGTGGCAGAAGTCGCAGCCCAATAGCCAGGCCCAAACCATTTTCTTTTGTAGAAACAAAATAGGCTTCAATCTAATCAAAATAGGGGTGTGAATGGCATTGTGCATGGTGGCCGGAAGAAACTAGGACCCAAAAGCCAGGCCCAAGTCCATTTGTTCAGAAAATAGGGGTTCCAGTAGCTCCACCCCCATTTCCCTCATTCGTGCTTGGTCTCTCTCCCAAATGAAGCAACCTCCGGTCACGTAGAGGCAACACCATCTTCGTCTAAACTGTCGCCGCCAGCTGCAGTGCAAGACGCCGCCAGTGTGCCGACCACCACCACAGAACCTACCGGCCGTCGCGCCAAGCTTTCCCTTCTCCTTTTCTTCTTCAACAAACTCATCGCCCTAGGTCACAGTGTTGTTCGTTACCGGGGCCACCGGCGATGACGCCGGTCACGGCCAGGGCTCCTGCTCGTGTCGCAGCCTCCATTGCCTCCATCGAAGTCGCGCCGCCGCCCAAGTCATCGTCACAGCTGCATTAAACAAGATCCTCGAGACCAGTCGCGCCAACTCCTTCGTCTCTTCCTCGGATTCGAAAACGAACCACTGCAGTGCTTGTATCAACCTTGTTTAGAAATCATATTTGCGCCGTCGACGCCGCCACTACGAGTACCTTCCTCGGGCTCGTCGGTGCCACCGTTCTCCACCGCAATACTACCACGAAACCACCATAGTGAAAGTAGCAGGTGTTGGCAACACCACCCCCTTTCCTCTCCTAACTCTGCTTTGATTATATATTAACAAATGGAGATGGTGAGATTTGGGACTTTCATGATGACAAAGTCGTGAGAGTGGGTGAGGATAATTGTGGTTATTTTGTTGAATTTGCAAGTGATGATAGGATGTTGTTGGATGATGAAAATGTAAGAAGGCAAAGCGTGATTGAGTTTCTCTGTTTTTCTCTTGTTTTTCTCTTGTTTGGTGTTCTGTGATGGAGGAGGTGGTGGAAGGATGTTGTTTTGATGGGGTGGTTACAGGTATGCCGAGCAGAGGAGTAAGTATGATTGGGCGTGAAAGGCCAAAAAATGTGGTTTAGGTTGAGGGTCCTGATGGAGATGGAAAATATGACGGAGATGGAGGTTAGGAAGGGAGGTTTGGATTCTTCTCTGTTTTGTCTTTGGTTCTCTGTTTTTTTGTTCTGAATGCAGGGGAAAAAAACTAGTATGATAAGGAGGATGTTAATGGAGGTGAAATGGTGGAATGGTAATCACTGATGAAGGTTGTGGTTGGTTGGGATCATGAGGTCTGGTGGCAGCCGTGAGTGTGTGAATAGAGTTTGAGGTGAATGAAGAAGGATCGAACAGTGGTGGGTAATGGGTCTGTTCGAGATGATGAATAGGGAGCGAGAAAAGGAAATGTCACTGGATGATTACGGGTCTCCCAGAAAGGTTGAAGGGGAGTGATGGATAGAAAAGGATTATCTGTGTCCAGAGCTCGTGGTTGGGTGTCGTGAGTGATAGGTGTGAGAGATGTTTTTTTTTGGGGTCGTTCAGAGGAATCTGTGTGAATGGTGATGAGGTGTGGGTGAGGCCAATCCCTTGAATCAGAGTAGTGTGTGAATTGAGGGATCTGTTGGATTGAGAGTTGGTTACGGGTTAGGGAAGAGAGGGAGCCTTTGGTGGTTCTCGTGGTTGGGTGTGATGGTGAAGATGGAAGGGATGAAGGGCGAGAGAGATGATTCGGTTGGAGGAAAAAATGGATTCTGTTCTCTTTTTCCTTTTTGGTGTGCCCTAGGGGGAGTGTGTGGTGTTCGAAGATGAAGTTGAAATTGGGTGAGAGGATCGGATTCTATGTTGTGTGTGATGCGTGATGATCTCCGGTATTGAGTGAGTGTGTGAGTGGTTATGGGTGTCGGGTGAGAGGAGTGGTAGGCGTGATCAATTCTGTTGAGTGTATCACCAATAGATCACGTTGCCTTTTTTCTTCTTTTTTTTTCTTTTTTTTATTTTTTTTCAAAAAGAAAATAGAAAATAAAATCAAATCTAACAAAAACACCTAAATCAAATACCAAATAATAAAATGAAAATAATGAAATAATAGAAAAAAAGAAATGAAAATAAAATGAAAACAAAAATAAAATGAAATAACACAAAACATAACAACTAGTCCTATTATTTAGCCACCCGGACGAAATTAGGTGTTGACAGCTGCCCCTCTTTACTTAGATATTACTGGATAATATGAAAATTTGACATTTTCGTATTATCTGAGTAAAAGCTAAGTAAAGATAGAAACACTAATTTCGTCTGGGTTTCAAAAGAGAAAGAGAATAGAAATGAAATAATCACGACCCAATGACCATTGTCAAGCAGAGGGCCAATAACAGAAAACTAAAACCTGGACTTGGCCATTGCCTCGCAGAGGGCCAAGCTCACAGAACAGAAATTTAAATCTGACCATTGCCAAGCAGAGGGCCGATGACAGAAAATTAAAACCTGGACTTGACCATTGCCTTGCAGAGGGCCAAGCTCACAGAACAGAAATTTAAACCCGACCATTGCCAAGCAGAGGGCCGATAACAGAAAATTAAAACCTGGACTTGACCATTGCCTCGCAGAGGGCCAAGCTCACAGAACAGAAATTTAAATCCGACCATTGCCAAGCAGAGGGCCGATAACAGAAAATTAAAACCTGGACTTGACCACTGCCTCGCAGAGGGCCAAGCTCACAGAACAGAAATTTAAATCCGACCATTGCCAAGCAGAGGGCCGATAACAGAAAATTAAAACCTGGATTTGACCATTGCCTCGCAGAGGGCCAAGCTCACAGAACAGAAATTTAAATCCGACCATTGCCAAGCAGAGGGCCGATAACAGAAAATTAAAACCTGGACTTGACCATTGCCTCGCAGAGGGCCAAGCTCACAGAACAGAAATTTAAATCCGACCATTGCCAAGCAGAGGGCCGATAACAGAAAATTAAAACCTGGATTTGACCATTGCCTCGCAGAGGGCAAAACTCACATAACAGAAATTTAAATTCGACCATTGCCAAGCAGAGGGCCGATAACAGAAATGAACAAAATGAGATTAGGGTGCCAGAAAAAACTGGGTTTTGGGGCCAGTGTAGAAACTGGGCTTTTGAAATTTGAAATTGCCAGATGAAACTGGGCTTTTGGAATTTGAAATTTGCCAAATGAGACCGGGCTTTTGGAAAATTTAAAATTGCCAGATGAAACTGGGCTTTTTGAATTTTGAAATTTGTATTTTTAATTTTTGACAAAAATTGACTTTTGAATAACAACAAGGAGTTGAAATCTTTCATGACAAAGTTTCAAAATTTTGATTCAGGATCCAGGTTGCGTCAAAACCCCAATATATGAGAGAAAAGCATGATCAACAAGAAACAAAATCATGTGAAAGAGAACATTTGAATATCATGTTTTTTATTTTTGAAGAAGGACTCGACAACCATTCATATGAATGAAGAGGGTTTCGATCCGAAAGATTTTCTTTTTGATGGATTGATGGCAACTTATGTCATGCACACGTGAAAACATTTGTTTGGCTTTGCATTTCTTTTTTTCTTGAGTCAGTCATCTTGCTTGCAATCATCAAACTGATCTTTATTTTCAATGTTTTTTGTGAAAATTGAGGAATGTCATACATTCGAGGTCTAAACCTTGAGATTATTACATTTTGACTTTTCTTCCAAGACATCAATTCACATGTGCTTGAATTTATTGGCAAAAGGATGGATTTGGAGAGAATGAGAGTTGTTTAGAATAGTTTGGAAGGCCGGGACAGTCACGTGGGCACTGCAATCCTCAAAGGAGATGTAATATGTGAATGTCAAGACAAAACACGATATACCAAAAATTTTGCCCCGGTTTGGTATTTGGGAAAATGAACTGGGATTGGTGTCCATGAAAATTAGGATGAACATTTCAAATGAGATTTGCAAAGCTGCCCCAGTCTGGTGTTTGGGAAAATGGACATGGGGTTTGAATTTATGAAAATCAAGATGAAAAATTCCAGTGAGATTCATAAAGTTGTCCCGGTCCTAAGATTACAAATTGGTGAAAAACTCATGAGAGACTCTCTCAAAGTTGCCCCAATTTTTGCAAAGGGTTGATGAGTTTCAAGGGGAATACGCATGGTGAAATCCCCAATGCTGCCCCAGTTTTTTTCTTTGGCAAGGGTTTGGAAAAGGTGGTGGGCATGAAAAGGATGACCCCAATTGGTTTGATTCTCTTTTTGTGTGCTTCTGGCTAGATGGTAGGATGATCCCCTCTTCCCGAGTCGAGACATTATTTTTCTCTTTTTTTCATTTTTTTTTTCAATCAATTTTTTTTTTTTACGACACATTGAAAGTCATTTTATCGCAAAGTTAAGCTTTATGAAAATTTTAGCAAACATTATCCAATCTGCGTAGACTTTATTTGGCTTGTAACGTGGCTAGGGGCTAAAAGGTATTAGAAGAAAGGATATAAAGGCCCAAATGAATGTTTGTTGGTTATATTTTTTGAAACAAGGGTTATCATCTAAGTATTGCATCAACTATTTGACTTTTTGAGCACTTTGTTTTTTCTTCCTTTTATTCAACATCACTTTGTGATTTTTTGTTGTTCTTTTTGTTTTTCTTTTGTGATTTTATTCACTCTTCTTGATGAATTCTCTTCGTTTGATCATTGAGTGCTCTTTATTTAGACACTGAGTTGACTCCTACCTGATGACAACCCTTGCTTGGGGATTTTTTTGAAAAAAGAATTTATTTTTGGCTCAAATGGGGTGACAATGAATATATATTTTTTGGTTTTTAGGTAAAGACAAGAACGCCACACATCATTTTGAACTCTGATTGCTTTATTTTCAAAAGATTAACTTTACGACTAGATGACCCTAACATGAGTCGTGTTTTCTTTTTCTTCCTCTTTCTAGACCGTCCTTTCGGGTTTTCAATCTAGTGGACTTATTCTTCTTCTTTTTTGTTTTGAAAATTCTTTTGTTCTTTTGTTTGCCTCAATGGATTCAGGGATCACCCAACCAGTGCAAGCGAGAAATTTTGGCCAGACCAATCTGCCCCAGTATGAAGGTTTACTTTGTTACTGAGGGCAATGACAGTGTTTGTGGGGAAAATCCTTTATTTTGGGAAAGTGAATGGTAGAGGTTTTCAAGCAACATGTGCATAAATGTCTAGAAAGGAAACATCAAATTGTTATTTTTTATTATTATTATTATTTTTTTTTTTTAGCAAACATTGGACCTCGGAAAAGTCTGACATCCAAATTTTCTTTTTGATTATTCATCATTTTTCTTTTCTTTTTTTGCTATTTTCCAAAAAACAAGAGTTTAACGATTTGCAAAGAGACAATTGACTCAAGATTGTCTTCATTTTTTCAATACCCTTTCAGGACTCGATTTCCAGCACTACTTGGAGGAACCCTGTAGTGAATATTTACATTGCAAGTCATGGATGACATCGCGATATCAATGAGCATACTTTCCCAGTAGCAAGACTCTTCACAATCATCAAATTCATTTGTACAATGACTTATGCATCTTTATGTGGCTCTAAAGCCCATTTCATTTATTCATGGCGTTTGTGGAGACATTCTCAAGCCCTGCCTTGGTGTTGGGTTGACGTTTTCAAACATTAGCCATCTCGAATCAATCACAGGTTGCATTTGAGCTTGAACACCCAACATTTTTTATGGAACGATCGATAGCCTCTTCGTGGTAACCACCTTTGCATCATGAGTCTTGAGGTATTGAGGCTTTACAGGCTTCATGTAACAATTAGAGACAAAGCCTTTTTGTAGCAGACTTGGAAGAACATTGCATAAGTCATAGGGATATGAGTGAAACTCGCAGACTTTTCTCTTGATCAAACATTTTTCTGCCCGGCGGCTTGGTGAGAAGTTGAGTTTGGGTTGAGTCCCCAATTTTGTCTTGGTCTTGTTTCAACTAGAGAGTAATTCAACAATATTTGAGTGATGGGATATGGTTGAGCTCTTTCTTATCTCCTCTTCCCCAGCTTCGACCCAAACTCCTTCACGTTTGTTGTCATGATATGACTTTGCGCGATCTTTCCAATCCTTACACCAATTTCAATTCTTTCTTTGATTATCATCAAGTTTTCGAAGTTTGAGGAAACACTGCTCACCATGGTCTCACAGATGGGTGATTACGGAGTATTCAAGAATGTGTCAACCATCCTGTTATCACTCATAAGAGGCTTTCCTCGAGCAACATTCTTTCCACCTTTGGGCATGCTCTTTGAATGATTTCGACTCTTTCATCAAGCTCTGCAGTTACAGTCTATCAAGTGCCACATCCATATTAAATTTGAAATGCTTCAAGAAAGCATCCGCCAGGTCCTCCCAAGATCGGATGCTGGAAGGTTCTAGAGAAGTGCCCCAGTTTAGTGGCATGCCGACTAATCTACCTTGGCAGAAATGAATTAGCAACTTTTCATCATGTGCATGAACGACCATTTTCTCAACATCCTGAGGTGGCTCCTGAGACAAGTGGTCTGGCTTTATTTCTTGAATTCGGGCAATTTAAGCTTTGGAAGTATCACCATATCTAGGACTAAGCAAGCCTTGCAACCTTTTTAAGCTCAGCATTTCTTTCACCTTCTATGTTTGTTAGCCTTCTTCAGAATTTCAAATTTACCACTGTCAACCTCAATATCTATTGATGTAACGACCTGAGGGAGAGATTTCACCTCAGGTTACTTTGTCATTATCTTGCTCACGACACTTGATTGAATCACTTTTGTGGGGACCATGAAAGTGGTTGCCCCAAGCTTGTTTCCTCCTTCAACTGTTATTCTCAGCCTTTTGAGTGTGACCTTGCCCAAAGTACGCTCCTGAGGGTGAAGTGTAATTTAGGGGGGGACCATATGAAGGAAATTTGGGACCTCTTAAACTCTATGTTGAGGTTGTAGTGGGCACGAGTCCCCAAGGTTTTTCCAAGCATTCAGGACCTCTAGGGCTTGGCTCATTGGCCCCTTCGATTACTGGATACCGCCTTTCATCCCTTTTTGAACTCCTCTTTGGTTCTCCAAGATTTAGAAACTGGTCCGAGTCCTTTAAGGTATCTTGGATTTTTTTCAAATTTTATTAGATAAAACAAATTAAGAAGAAGAAAAATAAAGATGACAAGAAAAGAGAAGACAATATTCTAGTCAGAAATTATAAAGTTGCGAAAAGATTGCCCCGGTATAATTGGGAAATTAACACAAGACTGAGTCAATAGGGTAATTCATCATTCAGAAGTTCCCAAAAAGCGAGTCAGGAAGCCTTGATCAACTAACTCGGGCCTTGGCCATCACATTCTTCATTTCTCCGATGGGCTCTTGCAGCAATGGAGGAAAGTTTCAATCCCCTTAAGCAGCAGGTTAAAGATTGACAATGGAAACTCAGTATCTTAGGAACGCCTCCAATGGCTTTACTGACGAGGAATCTGGCTATGAGAAAATTCTCTTCTAATTCTCGATAACTCGCCTTTGCTCAACAATATGCTCACTTATCTGAATTATCAATTCTTGATTCCAACATTCTTTCTCCAATTCCGTCACTGCTACTTTCATCCACTGTTCATCATTTTGGAAATTCTTTTCACAATTTAGGTCGGGGAAAATTAACTTGAATGACAACCTTGACTGGCAACTTGATTATCTCATCCCTTTCTGTGATCCATTGGCGAAAGTAATTCTTCATTAACAGCCCATGATTTTGGGTCTCTTTCCAAGCGAACAGCATTGCCCCGAGCATCCCTAACATGAAGCATTTCAGTAAAGGTCCATTCCTCAGAAGATCTGCAATGTGGCAAGAGATGCAGGTGTTGGTGACCCTCTCATAGGATACCCAAATTGTTTTTTTTTTTTTGTTTTTTTTTTGTTTTGTTTTTTTTGTTTTTTTTTTTGACACACATTCAAAATGGATACCCATGAGGGGGACATTAAGGTAATTTCTGCAATTGTGTATGATACACGATCTTTGTTGCCAAGAAAGATGTCAATCCAACTTTTCCTCCTCTGAGCCTGTACAAAGTTGCACCCATTCATTTGTCCTTTTCATCTTTGGTTTACATTGCAGTAGTTCACCTAGGGAACATGTAGCATTCAAGGCTCCCTTACTCATGCGAGAGATGGATGATACATACGACACCAGTAAACAACATAATCTCTTCTTTGTCTTTGGCTTATAGCACTGATTAAGGGCCTCATAAACTTCAGCCCGAACAACCATGACTGGATTCTTAAAGCAAACTTTGTATCTCGTAAATGCATCCGTGACGGCGCAGTCGACCAACTCTTTGGTATTAGGAAAAAGAATGACAACACAGTGGATAAGAGCTATTACTTTTACGAAGGTTTCCCACTTTTCCTCTTCTGTCAATCGATGCAAGAACAACTCTAGGTAATCCCAAGGAAAGCTCATTGCTTTACCCTTAAGTATGAATTTGCTTTCCAACTTCATAGGGGGAACTTTCATTATCCTTGCTAGCTGCAAATCAGGTATATACTGCCCAAAGTGGTATGAAGTGTTTCCCTTGAGGAATACATCTAAGGTATCCTCAAATTCTTCTATTGTTGGCATCAACTAGAAATGGGTCATAGTGTTGGGCTAAAACAATAATTGTTGTTGTCTGGACTCCCACCCATTTCTGAATGCACTTTTCAAGGTCATCTTTTTCACCAAATCCCACAAATGATTGATATTGCCCCCCTTGGCCTCAATGTGTATGTTTTTCTTCAAAAAGTCTGAGCTCGAATACCCCTTGACTCAAAATTCCATGTTAATTTCCATTTTTACCGTAATCACGACCTTATAATTTCTTGACTAGTACTCACAAAATTTGACAAGACCATAAAGACAAGCAAAAGTGAGGGTTAAAAGAATACACACATCTCCCTTTGTGCCCTAGAAAAGGTTCAACATTTCAGGTCCAAGGTCAAGTATATGCAATCTCACCAGGGTGGTTTCCTGAACCTAAAGGTCAAAGGTCACTAGAGCTATGGCCCCCTCCACAGCATCTCCACAACAGTCGAGTAATCAACTAGGTGTGAAAATACAAATGAAGAGAACAGACTCTAGCTGGAGTTCTCACGATAGCCAAACAGGAAGTACATCCCAGAGTGACACCGCTACACAACTCCTCTAATTCTAAGTTACGCTCAGGCCCGGGTATAGGGCCCCACTCATGATATGCACAAAGTGTGTGTGTGAAGGGAGAATGCGAATGCAAACCCAAACCCTCACCTGCAAAACAACCAGAAAAGTTCCCAGGCAGATATAGACATGTTTTCTAGCCTAGGGTTCAACATCCAGCAATTATTTCAAACATAAAGAACAAGCAGCATAACTCTCATGCAATTATTCTAAATATCAAACATAGACAAAGAAACGGGGAAGAAAAACATCAAGCAAAACCACATCAAATTCACGCATCTAATTAAATGGCTTGACTCTCTAGACGTCCCCAGTGGAGTCGCCATCTGTCGCAACCGGAAAATCGCGACGGGACGACGACGATCCAAAAAAGGAAACTAGTTTTAAAAAGAGAGATTTTGGAGTCGCCACCATAGTTTATTCTGGAAAACTATGGAAAAACCAAAAAAAACGATAAAGCAAGGTCCACAAAAACCAGATTCTGGGTTCGGGAGTCGGTTACGTGTGGGGAAGGTGTTAGCACCCCCACAACGCCTGCCCTAAGGCAGTACCTTTAATTAAAAACGCAAATTCGATGTGGTTTGTAAAATGTTTAATTTCCCCTACAAAATAAAGCTCTAAAGAAAACAAAATATATTTTTTAGTTTTTTGTGCCCGACAAGGATTGACCTTGCTCCTACGTATTCTCAGTAGGACTGAGAAATCAGGGTTACGTAGTTCTTTCGAAGCTATTTGAGAAAGATTTGTTTGAGAAATTGTTTGGAAAGTTTGATTGTTGTTTGAAAATCCTTTTGATTTTTGAAGATTTATATAAGAAGGGAAAAAGTTGTTAGCACAAGGCCTACGCGAGCGGTCGCACGTGTGCTTAACCTCAAAACGTATTTGTGGTTATTTTTTTTATAAAAGGGAAGAAGAGGTTTTTTAGCACAAGGCCTACGCGAACGGTCACACGTGTGCTATTAACCTTTTAAAATATTTTTATCGATTTTTAATTTTTGTAAAAAGAAAATGAAAAGATTTTTAATTTTATTTATTTTTGTAAAAGAAAAGGAAAAGATTTTCAGCACAAGGCCTACGCGAGCGGTCGCACGTGTGCTTAAATCTTTCCAAGATATTTTTATTTGATTTTTTTTATTTTTGTAAAAGAAAGGAAAAGGTTTTTAACACAAGGCCTACGCGAGCGGTCGCACGTGTGTTTAAACCTTTTCAAAATATTTTTGATTATTTTAATTTTTTATGATTTTTTATATTTTTATTTTTAACAATCAAATAATAATAAAACAAATTTTAAAGATAAAAAATAAAAGCAAAGACAATAATAAAAAAAAAACAATACAGTCCAATAGGCCCAATAAGAAATATGGGAGTGCAGAAGACAAAACCAGGAGTGCAATATGAAATTTCTTGGTCCAGGCCCAAAGATAGGGGGTGCGGCAGGAAAATTGGAGGTGGGGCATAGTAGCTGTTGGTCAGGCCCAAGGTAGGGAGTGCAGCAGCAAAAATTGGAGGTGGCGCATAGTAGCTGACTAAGCCCAAGGCCCATTTTCTTGTTTCCAGAAAGGGAATAGTGGTGTGACTAGCATTGCACTTGGTGGCAGAAGTCGCAGCCAATAGCCAGGCCCAAACCATTTTCTTTTGTAGAAACAAAATAGGCTTCAATCTAATCAAAATAGGGGTGTGAATGACATTGTGCATGGTGGCCGGAAGAAACTAGGACCCAAAAGCCAGGCCCAAGGCCATTTGTTCAGAAAATAGGGGTTCCAGCAGCTCCACCCCCATTTCCCTCATTCGTGCTTGGTCTCTCTCCCAAATGAAGCAACCTCCGGTCACGCAGAGGCAACGCCATCTTCGTCTAAACTGTCGCCGCCAGCTACAGTGCAAGACGCCGCCAGTGTGCCGACCACCACCACAGAACCTACCGGCCGTCGCGCCAAGCTTTCCCTTCTCCTTTTCTTCTTCAACAAACTCCTCGCCCTAGGTCACAGTGTTGTTCGTTACCGGGGCCGCCGGCGATGACGCCGGTCACGGCCTGGGCTCCTGCTCGTGTCGCAGCCTCCATTGCCTCCATCGAAGTCGCGCCGCCGCCCAAGTCATCGTCACAGCTGCATTAAACAAGATCCTCGAGACCAGTCGCGCCAACTCCTTCGTCTCTTCCTCGGATTCGAAAACGAACCACTGCAGTGCTTGTATCAACCTTGTTTAGAAATCATATTTGCGCCGTCGACGCCGCCGCTACGAGTACCTTCCTCGGGCTCGTCGGTGCCACCGTTCTCCACCGCAATACTACCACGAAACCACCATAGTGAAAGTAGCAGGTGTTGGCAACACCACCCCCTTTCCTCTCCTAACTCTGCTTTGATTATATATTAACAAATGGAGATGGTGAGATTTGGGACTTTCATGATGACAAAGTCGTGAGAGTGGGTGAGGATAATTGTGGTTATTTTGTTGAATTTGCAAGTGATGATAGGATGTTGTTGGATGATGAAAATGTAAGAAGGCAAAGCGTGATTGAGTTTCTCTGTTTTTCTCTTGTTTTTCTCTTGTTTGGTGTTCTGTGATGGAGGAGGTGGTGGAAGGATGTTGTTTTGATGGGGTGGTTACAGGTATGCCGAGCAGAGGAGTAAGTATGATTGGGCGTGAAAGGCCAAAAAATGTGGTTTAGGTTGAGGGTCCTGATGGAGATGGAAAATATGACGGAGATGGAGGTTAGGAAGGGAGGTTTGGATTCTTCTCTGTTTTGTCTTTGGTTCTCTGTTTTTTTGTTCTGAATGCAGGGGAAAAAAAACTAGTATGATAAGGAGGATGTTAATGGAGGTGAAGATGGTGGAATGGTAATCACTGATGAAGATTGTGGTTGGTTGGGATCATGAGGTCTGGTGGCAGCCGTGAGTGTGTGAATAGAGTTGGAGGTGAATGAAGAAGGATCGAACAGTGGTGGGTAATGGGTCTGTTCGAGATGATGAATAGGGAGCGAGAAAAGGAAATGTCACTGGATGATTACGGGTCTCCCAAAAAGGTTGAAGGGGAGTGATGGATAGAAAAGGATTATCTGTGTCCAGAGCTCGTGGTTGGGTGTCGTGAGTGATAGATCTGAGAGATGTTTTTTTTTGGGGTCGTTCAGAGGAATCTGTGTGAATGGTGATGAGGTGTGGGTGAGGCCAATCCCTTGAATCAGAGTAGTGTGTGAATTGAGGGATCTGTTGGATTGAGAGTTGGTTACGGGTTAGGGAAGAGAGGGAGCCTTTGGTGGTTCTCGTGGTTGGGTGTGATGGTGAAGATGGAAGGGATGAAGGGCGAGAGAGATGATTCGGTTGGAGGAAAAAATGGATTCTGTTCTCTTTTTCCTTTTTGGTGTGCCCCAGGGGGAGTGTATGGTGTTCGAAGATGAAGTTGAAATTGGGTGAGAGGATCGGATTCTATGTTGTGTGTGATGCGTGATGATCTCCGGTATTGAGTGAGTGTGTGAGTGGTTATGGGTGTCGGGTGAGAGGAGTGGTAGGCGTGATCAATTCTGTTGAGTGTATCACCAATAGATCACGTTGCCTTTTTTCTTTTCTTTTTTTCTTTTTTTTTTCTTTTTTTTCAAAAAGAAAATAGAAAATAAAATCAAATCTAACAAAAACACCTAAATCAAATACCAAATAATAAAATGAAAATAATGAAATAATAGAAAAAAAGAAATGAAAATAAAATGAAAACAAAAATAAAATGAAATAACACAAAACATAACAACTAGTCCTATTATTTAGCCACCCGGACGAAATTAGGTGTTGACAATAGCACTAGACAACATTTGTACTGAAGCTCTTCTTTTTGCCTTGACCTGCATGGTTAGACAGTTGACTTTCATTCTGCATAAGTCGACTAAACTTTCTTACCATCAAGGTCATCGATTATTTTTCGTCCATGTCTGTTCCTGTGTTGTTCTTGCTTGAAGCTTTCAGAGCAATGGACTTCTTCTCTTCAATCTCCTCTTCATCCTTTAATCTACCAAGTTCCAACTCATGTTCTCGTAACTTGCCAAACAAGGTAGCCATATTCATAGTTTTAAGATCTTTGGATTCAGAGATTGTTGTGACTTTTGGTTGCCAATTTCTGTTCAGACCTTTCAAGATCTTGATTTTGATTTCTTCCTTATCAAACACCTTACCGAGAGTCATTCCCTCATTTGCCATGTCCACTACTAGAAAATCAATCAAGAACTCCAACTCCTCAATTTGAACAATTGCATTCTCCACCATACCAACTGGCTTCTTAATAGATCCATCTGCAATTGTCAGGGTAGTATTAGCTGGTTTTAATTTTAGCCCTCCAATCTTCTTGAAATCACTAAAGGGCATCAAATTAACACTTGATCCTGAATCGATCATGGCTCTTCCTATATCCACATTATTAATAATACAAGGAAGAGTCAAACTCCCTGAATCCTACAATTTTGGTGGATGGTCCTTCTTTCTAGACTTAACAACCCTTTCCTGATCTTCTTCATCATCAAGATCAATTACCTCTCAAGGATACTTGATCCTCTTATCATAATCAAGAATTTGCGGAAGTACTAAAGGAGTAACAGTCACCTGATTAAAGATTTCTCTGAATGGCTCTCGGCGACTCTCTTTCTCTTTTTCTTTCTCCTCTTCTTTGTCTTCGCTACTTTTCTTCTCATTAAATTCATCAGCACTCATCATCTCTTCATCTTCTTCCTCGCTGCTCTCAATATCAAGTATTTCCCCTTCTGTCTTCCTTTTATTTCTTGTCAAAACAACTTTGCACTCCTTTTTAGGGTTAACATTAGTGTTAGCCCTAAACTGATTATTCTCGGTGATCTCTACCCTTTTAGACAACTGCCCAATCTATGTCTCCAATGCTCTGAAGTTGGCTTTGTCACTAGCTAGTTGAGACTCATAAAATTTCAAGAATTTATCAAATCTGTCACTTAAGCCTCTAATCGTCTCTGTCAAGCTGCTTACCTGCGGCCATAAAGGTGACGGTTGTTGCTGCCGGAAGCTTCCTACTTTCCTAGAAGAATTATTCTAATTTTGTCCAATACTCGGGTGGTTCTTCCAACCTTGGTTAGAATTGCCTTGGTCAGCGTTACCTTGCCTGTACTGGAATTGATTTCCCATGTAGTTGACTTCCTGCTGCATTTCTTCAGGAAAAGCACATTGACCATTAATATGATCACCACCACATAAATCACAAAGTTGTTGAGTTTGAGAGATATTCCTTATCCCCTTTGGAAGTTCAGAAAGGACCTTCGTTAACTTATCCAGTTTTTGAGTAAGGCGATGATTCTGAGCAGCCATAGCATCATCAGTAGGGAGATGTAATAGTCCTCCTTTCTGTATGCCCCTTTCACTTTGCGTCACTTCACTCGTAGCCATTTCTTCAATCAATTTGTAGGCCTCATCTTCAGTCTTTCTGTTTATGCTGCCTCCAACTGAGGCATCTAACATCATCTTTGACTGAGTGTGTAGCCCTCCAAGGAAAGCAAGTAAATATGAGGTCTTGTCAAACCCATGGACTGGGGTTTTCCTCAATAGGCCTTTAAATCTATCCCAAGCATGTCCAAGATTTTCTTCCATTCCTTGCTTAAATGAAGAAATTTCCAGCTTCCCTTGATTGATCTTTGTCTGCGGAAAGAATTTAGTGACAAACTGTTTTGCCACAGCCTCCCAATTTCTGAAAGTACCTTCTGGGAATGAAGAACATCTTTAGCGTTTCCTCCAAGAGAGAAAAGAAACAAGCTGAGTCTGACCCTGTCATCTGAAACTCCCTTCATCTTGACAGTATTGCAAATTTCACTAAAAATAGTCAAATGATTATAGGGATTCTCATTTGACAACCCGTGAAATTGTTTGCTTTGTACTAGCTGGATGAGTGCAGGGTTCATCACCATGTTTGTTGCATTATTTGCTGGTATGGCTATACTGTTGAAGTGCAAAGGACCCGCTGTGTTTGATGAGTCCCCCAGTGTGCGTCTTGGAGGAGGTTGGTCCGCCATCTCCTCTATATCCTGTGCAAAAGTCTCTAGTGAAGATTGCAAAAGTCTTTCAGGAGAGGAAAAATTTTCACGTGCAGGACGTATAATTTTCCTTCCTCTCCTGTCTGATAGCCCTTCTAGAAGAGGTTGTTGGTTCTTTTTACTTCTAGTGTGTATTTTTCCTGCATACACAAGAAACAAAAACCCTAAAAGCACTTTTACAGAAAAATAAAACAAAATAAAACAAAACAAAATATAAACAATAATTACAAGGAAGTCAAATTTCAATCAATCTACACTACATGAAAAAGTTAAACCTCGAGTCCCCGACAGCGGGGCCAAAAACTTGTTAACAAAATTGGCAAGCGTACCAGATCGTTTCAAGTAATATAATTGATAAACCCAATATCGTTATTCCCAAAGGACTCGAAGGCCTTATCGTTCGTGCAAATTGAAATCGTAAAACTTGTAGACAAAAAATAATTGATTTGGATGCAAGAAACAACAAGTAAACATGCAAATGCGATTGATTTAATTGACGAGAAAAAGACTATGGATGAATGGAGTTGTTGAGGTTTACAATTTCATCTTATCCAATTTCTCTTATCTACTCCTCTTATTTAATTCGCTTTGTTATCTAATTGTCATGCAAACATTCTTAGTCTACCCTTAACCCGATCCCTTGACGAAAAGAGCCTATTACTAATTACTGGCTTGCGATCCCTAGCCTCCCCTAGTAATTAATAATGCATTATAAACGGAAGCAAAAACAATTGATCGTCCTACTCCCCCTATTCCTAGGTGGTATTGCTTAATCAAGGAATTTCTCACAAGTTCATGATAGTAACATACGTTCCCGTATCAATAAAGACAAACAACAATTATCGAATGAGTTAAACGATAAAAGCATTAAGCGCAGGTGAGAAACCCAACAATTGATAATCAAAGCATACGACAAGCATATAAATAAATAAGAGTTTCAATAAAAGAGAGTTTCAAAAGACTACATTGTTCCCCAACAACAAAAGGGTTTAGTTCACCATTGTCATGGTGAAACTAGATGAAAAATGATGGAAGAATGGAAAAACAAACCCTAGATTGGAAAAACAAACCCAAGGAGTGAAAACTAGGTTTGGCCACCCCTCTCTGTCAAAAGCATCCATCTAAACTCGCAATAGGGTTATTTATAGCTGAGGATTGTCACAGAATTTAGGCCCAAGCCCAGCAGACAACCGGCCGGCGTCACACTTTTGGCGCCCGGCGGTTTCCCCTTAATCACGCCACCGCCCGGCAGTGACTTGTGCCGCCCGGCGGTTTGCCTCTAATCGCAAAACCACCTGGCGGCACCGCCTGAGCGCCAGATAGTGGTTGCCCTCGCATGTTTCTTCTTCTTTCTTAAGTCTAAGACCTTCCATCTTCAATCTCATTCTTCATCTTCAACAAAAATGTTGCAAAACAATGCAAAACCAACATAATATCTCTAAAAACAGCTTTTGACTCTCCATTGACTCAACTTACGTGTTTTGGTTTATTCTAAGCTCATTTTAAGTCTTAAAGGGTGTATTTTGATCTCACATGAAGCATGAAAATAACTGTTTTTCAACAGTTATCAATATGTTCTTTAAAAATCTTTTCAGAATCTTGAGATTTCTTGGAATGCAATCAATAAAGAATAAGAACAAAGTAAAAGTGTAGGGAAAGAGAGATTCACACTGTGGTTTATACTGGTTCGGCTAAACTGCCTACGTCTACTCTTCTTTTAATCAACCTTAGATTGAAAGGATTCCACTATATTGGATGAGTTCTTACAAGCAAGATACAGATAACAATCCCCTTAATGTACTCTCCTTCCTAACTCCAGATCAACTATAGCATAAACCTAGAAAGTTCACCCACTTTTTGTCACCCTTAGAGATACCCCACTCTAAGTCAAAGAACTATACCAAGTCCTCTTCCTGGCCGCAGGAGCAGGGAACACAATCAACCTTGTTGTAATGAATTTGATCTCCAGAAAGTACACCTTAATGTGCAAGTATGTTCAGCCTATGACAACACTTCAATTCTTCAAGAACCTTTAAAAATTTCTTCCAAATGTAGTATTCTTGATTCATGGAGAAACAGGACGCTTCTACCATTAAGATCTCAACAAACAAGTGAGATATTAAAGATATGAATTATAAAAGTTGTTGAATACGGAAAGTAATGTGTCTATTTATAATTTTCTCATGTCTGACGCATTTTAATCAATTATGCGTCTATTTATAATTTTCAACATTAACAGATTTACATTTCACAACATTTAACATATTAAGAAGTGCATCTAATCAATTAACCAAAACATATAAGCTACAGTATTTAAAAATATGACCGTTATGACACTTATGGCTTTCCATGAAAAAAGTTTTCATATAAAATGCATTTTAACCGGTTAAGAAATTAACATAATCGGTTAAGTTTGTTACTTAAGAAAATTTTGAAAACTTTTTCATTCAAAACACATCAATGCACTCAGTAAACATGTGCAGGCATAACCACGAGTTTTAATCGATTATCCACATAATATAATCGGTTAAAACTCGGGGTTTTGCCACTATTAAGCATATACCGATATATGATAAATTATAACAAATGTAAACACAATAATCAATTAAATCATACAGATATGCAATGTGCAAAGTGTTATATCAACAGATTCATCCATAAACAATGAATACACATACATATAGTTCAAGCACAATCAATTATATAAACAGAAAATAGTTTTGTCATTTGTGCAAGAAACTATAAAACATTTCTTTTGTCATCATCAAAAACACAAATATAATATATGGGTTCAGCTGTACATAGCTCCCCCTATTAATAATCTCCCCCTTTTTTTATGATGCACAACAACAAACTATTTTCCAATTACTCTCCCCCTTTGGGCATTTGCAAAAAATAGCAAATCAAGTTACATGGAAATAAAGTGATTAAGAGATACATCATAAAGAATGTCTTACAGACCATTTGAAGAATGAGATTCTCCCCCTACCATAATGCAGTATAACACTTTAAACAGCATGAGCAATAAAGAAACTTATACCAGTTTAAATCAAAGCTCAAATTATCAAATGAACATAGCATGATAATATAAAAATGTATACAGATATGAGTATCAGAGTATATAATGAGTTCAAGATAATGTATCATGTGCAGTTTGCAAAATACTCAATATCAACACAAAGTATAATTGCATGATATCATTTTATACAGAAGCAAAATGAATGTATCAGAGTAAGCAATTCTGCAACTTTTGGTGCAATGTTCAAAAATGATGCATAAGAAATTATTTTCAAAACATTTTGTATAATATGCAACATTTGATGCTAAACATGTATGAAGTAACAGTTTAAACATCTTAAGCAGTTATATATCAGCAGATATAAACATAAAAACCAGTAAAAGGATTTTTAATCAATTACATTATGAAGCTAACTGATTAACCTCTTGTAAGTGAATTCTAATCGATTACAGATCTTTTGTAATCGGTTAAACTGCGCGAGTGAGTTCAATACATATTTATGATCATTAAGCCTTTCAAGATCAGTGTTAAACCTGCATAGCACAACTTTCTCAACCATGACCATTAAGCCTTTCAAGATCAGTAATAACCAATATAAGAGCAATAGTTGTGATGCAATTGTAATATGAAATGAGTATGAATGTGCAATGAAGTGTATGACAGTGAAATATACCAGATTGTATTCATACAAATCATTATCATTCAACCATTCACAATCAGATTTCATTCAATCATTCAAACATTCATATAGAAAGCATTTAGCCAATGAGCACTGAATATGAAATCAAAAGCAATATTTCATTTAACCAAAGTAAAGATCAAAATAGAACAAAGTATTAGAATTTAAAAGATAAGGCCCTATGGCCAAATTAAAATTATCCCAATAATACACAAAGTAGAAACTAAACTTACTTTGATTGATCATATCCCTAATCAAAATATCATCATCACTTTCAACTGGCACACTATCTTCTTCATCTCTATCAGTATCAACTTCTTCATTTTCATCACTACTATCATCAGAACTCTAAATCTCTAGCTTTCCTTTGATAGCAGCAATATCCTTGTTGATCTTGTCATACTGAGATTTGCAAAGAATTGATAAAGAGTGCATCTGCCTGACCATGTACTTTTCAAACTTAGATTTGGGCCTAAAGGAGACGGATGATGATCCAGCAGTTTCTTCTTCTTCATCATCCTGATTTTCATTTTTAAATGTCCACCCATCTAGTCCATGTTGAAGACTCATGTGATGCAAAGTTGTTTTGTCAATGATGTTCCTCTTGCCATACGTTTCACATGACTCTTCCACACAATCAACTTGAAAGTGAAGAAGCACCTTAGAGATAAAAATTGCATAGGGTAGGCTAG
Organism: Vigna mungo; assembly: GCA_036885675.1. Classification (NCBI taxonomy): domain Eukaryota; kingdom Viridiplantae; phylum Streptophyta; class Magnoliopsida; order Fabales; family Fabaceae; genus Vigna; species Vigna mungo. The sequence continues at coordinate 18,538,269 of CP144700.1, read as the reverse complement.
CAAATTCTAAACGAGTCACCTTAAGCATATTATCTTATATAGTTGTTGCCCAGTGATTGAGGCCATACCCGAATCAAATTTAATGAGTAATTAAATGCAGTATAAGCTACGAGAATGACCCCTAGGTCGTCTCTCAAGGACCAGTTGTGGTTCAAGAATTAGTTCGAACGCATGGTGGGGGGGTTGAAGGGTGTTTGGTGAAAAGAAATAGACTAATTAACACAAAAATTAAACATTGATTCAGGACAATTTGATCATTACCTTAGTTACAACACTTCCAATCCTCGATTAACAATCAATTAATCACTCTTTTCATCCTGTTTCAACACTAGTCAATAAACTAAGCGAAGATTAATTAGGTTTTCCTAAAATTGAATTAAGCAAACAAATTGCATACATTTGATCAATCTTGTACAGAACAAATTAATTAACTAAGCGATAATTAACCCAAATTAGACCACTAAATGTGTTCTAATCTCCAATACACAACAGATTCAATGAAATGAAAGGTCAGCAACAGATTTACATTTAATGCCCAGAAATCTTAAGGAAAATGCCGCAACATTGCTAATGACCAAAACAAACCGATTAAACTTCCATTAACATTAATTCAAAATGTTGCAACCTAATTCATAAATAAAATTCGAATCATTAAAACAACAATCAATTCAAAAATGAAATGAAAATAACGCAATTCTTAAACCAAGAAAATTGGAAACACAATCAAACTCGAACGAAATCAAACAACAGTGAGACGTAATGGAAACAAATTGAAAACGAGCTCAAACGAAATGAAAAGGAAATGGGATAACCCCTAAAATGAATTTGCAATGCGATAATGGGAATGAAATTAAATGTGCAAAATCGAAATTACAAGCAAGAGAAGAAAATGGAATTCTAAAATTGAAATTAAATTCTGGAATTGAAAGTGCATGAAAATTAAATGAAAACCTAGAACCCAAAAATGGGGGAGATCTCCCTTTGTTGTCCAAGAGTGCATAAAAACGTCAATGAGAGAGTGAGGGATGTTTTGCCCCCTTTGGGTCCTAAAACCCTATTCCAAGGTCAGCCCACAAATTGGGCTTTTAGTATTTTAACCCGAAATGGCCAAATGTGCTAAATCAGTCCAAAAAGCCTTAAAAATGAAATTACAATTGCAATTACATCTAAAATGCCTATGTGGATAGTGGTTGTTGACGTGGGAACCCTCTAATGTCCCAAAATATACTTCCAAAAATTTCCCTACAATTAATAAGGAAAATAATTAGCTTAGAAAATTCAAATTAATTAAAATAAGAATTTCTTGTCAAATTAAGCACAATTAGAAAAAATGGAGAAATAATAGACATTCAAGCACAATTCCCTAATTAAATCTAGCACAATAAGTTAAGTGAAGTGGAGAAAATATTGACTCATCAAAATAGACCAAACTTAGTCTTTTGCACTCCTGGGAAAAATCAAGACGCAGATCAAGGAACAGTTCAAAGGACATTAGAGGAGTGACAGAACCTAAGTACACAGAAATAAAAGACTCACAAGAAAACATACAGATTTACACAATCCTCAAAGAATCTGGAAAGAGAAAAGGGAATAGACAACATCCAACACACAAAGAATTAAAGAAATTAGATAATCATGGTAATCATCAAAGCAATTCCAGACATGGGGAAATAATCAATTGGCTCGAAAGGTGAATCAAAAGCAACAGAACCTCACACATGCACTATCATTGTTTCTCTCAAGTGTCTAGGATAAACAATGTCAACTCAATACACTCAAGAAAGCAAGCAACAAATAGATTTGGCAAGACTCTAATATCAACACCCAAAACATATGCATGTTCAAATCAAAAGGTCTTTTCATGGTTGTAATGGGGTCAAGGACAAGGAAGGATCAAATATGGATGAGAAGCTACAACCAAAAAGAATACAGGAGCAATGGGAACAAGTGAAAATACAATCAAATAACACCCGAAACAAGCGGGTTGGGGCTTTGCTTGTTATCGCAGGTTATGATTGGGCGTGCCATGACATGAGTGAGTTCTCCACATGTTTTTGCACTAAAGGTAAGTTAGGGGACTAGGCCAATCGTAATTGCGTGCTGAGATCAGTGGACTTTGGTGCTCTGTTCAAGTTGACGACGTGTGAGGATAACGAACGTGTGTTTCATGGGAAATGGGGGAGTAAGAGTGAGTTCTTTTTCTCTTACACCTACATGTTCCACGAGATTTTTGATTATCGTTCAGTTTGTTTCAAATGGGCGTCCTCCGAACTCAAACATTGCTCCCTCCCAAATACACCCGAACAACTGAGGGTGCCTTCGCCATTATCTTCCAAGTGTTGGATCTCACATCGACACCCGCAACTTTCCTCCACTACTTCCAGACTCGTCCAGTTCCAAAATATGGTTGGGTGTCTTGGATCTCGGAGCAGGGAAAAACTTTGTTTGACCTTTACTCCCTCTCGTCCAAAGGCTTTAAAGGCAAAATTTTCAAAGTCGAGATAACTGAGTTTGGCCGTTTGCGGTTCTTTGAGGAAGACGAACGACCAAAATTCCCTTTGTACTGGACCTGAGACCCTGCTCAGGTGACTTCCTGGATAAGGTCGAACATGACTCTGGTCGAGCAAGAGGTGCTCAATGTCCTTGACGATTTGCCTCGACCGCTCCCTTCTCAAAAGATAATCAACTGCCTCTGGTGGGAGGACCTCAATACTGAGGTGTTTGGAATGACGTTTCCTTTTGTCACTTGCTTTTCTCGCTTGATTTTAACTTAGATAAATTTTTTTGTCTTTCATAAATTATGGCTTCACATAATCCAAAGAGGAACTTCTTCAAGGCTTATGTTGAATAGTTTGAGCATGAAGAGTCTATCAAGTAGTCAAGGGAGGTCGTGAAGGTAGCCGAGAAGATTGATACTACGGCTCGCTCTTCCTCTCGCCCGCCGCCTTCGCGATCGGTCGGTTCTATGCCAACTAAGGGACAGGCCAAGGTGGCATTTAACCGACGACGAGAAGAGCCTTCTTGAGCAGATGTCAGAACAGCAAATGGCTGACGCCCCGTTGGAGCTTAGTTCCCATGCGGTCATGCACAATTGGCCTTTAGCCTATGCATCAGATAAGGGCAAGCTTCGAGCTTAGGTGAGGAAGGCCCTAGAGGCGAACGAAGGTTTGTCGTTGCAGCTGCAAGAGTTGGGCAAGGTCCATGCAAGTTGTGAAGTCAAGCATACGGAGTCTACTCGGTTACTGGCCGAAGCGCAACAGATCATGGTTGACGCTAAGGAGACCGCCCGCTCTTTAAAATACTAGAATACATAATTAGAGGGAGAGAATGCCCGACTAAAAGAGCGCCTATAAGAATTGTCGACAAAGAATGTTGAACTTCAAGAGGCAAAGAGGAGGGTCATGAAGGAGAGCGACCTAACGACTCGGTCTTTGGTTTTGACCGAGGAGATTAAATAGCTGAACCGAGCGATCTTTAAGGAGCATACTCGAGGTTTTGAAAAAGCTCAGGGCCAAGTCCTCTTCCTTATGAACGTGGATATGAAAGGTGTACCCTTCGATGTAATGAAGGATATCTACAAGGGTGACTTGGCGCCTATTAGAGAGATTCCTGATGAGGAGGGCTTTGATGTTGAAGAAGACTTTGTCGGTCAGGAAGACATTCAGGTGGTCGGGCCCGAGGTGGCGGAGATGCGAAGAGCTAGCAGGGCTGAGGAGATTATTGACGTGGTGGATTAGACTACCTCTCTTTTTCTTTTTGTTATCATTTATGTATAGGATATTTTATCGAGATCGGTTGGTAAGTAGATTGTAGGAGTTGTTTGCCACCCGGTCTCGAGGTATTGACAGTTAGCATTGACTTAACCATTATGACTGGTATTTTGCCTATCATTCTTGCAAAGTTTCCTATATCACGTTGTGTTAACACCCAATTTTGTCCAGGAAAGTAAATAATTAAATTTAAAGAATAGGAGAATAATAATTAATGGTGGGTAAAGAAAAAAGGAAGAAGAAAATAACAAAATAATTTTCCTTAAAAAAATGTATACGTAATTTTCAAACTTTAAAATATTTTTTAAATATTAGTCTAATATGGTAATAATTTGAATCAATATTATGTCAATAATTATAAGCAATAATTAAAAATATTATATTTGCTGCGTCAGTTGCTTTTTAAAGAGAAAAATATATTTTCTGGCAATAATTATAATCAATGTCAATATTATTGGACCTTTTCTTTCCCTATTTTGTTCATTTCCAATTAATTCACATTTATGGCAAGATCATCATAATATTACAATGTGTGTATATAAATACGTACCCTGGGATAGAAAAGAAAAAGGGGACGAAAATAAGAGAGAGAGAAAAAGAGACATGTAGAAATAATAGAAATAGAAAGAAAGAAATAAAGTATACAGGAAAATAAGTTCTCACATATAAGGGTTCTGTCAACGGCAACCACCAAGGAAGAAATGGGGAAGTACCAAAAGCTAAAAAGGTATGTCACTTCTACACCTTTCTTTTTCTCTTTTTATTGTACATTGAAGTTTTTTCTAAAAGGTATTATTTTTCACTACATACAAATAATGTTTTTTTTTAAATCATAATTTTTTTAATATAAGTACGTGTCGGCCTATGGCTGGTTTCTTTCCTTTTTCCCACAATTCTTGAAATAAAAAATACAAAATATTTAAAACCTAAAATATCAATTTTGTTAAACTAAAACCCTTTTTTTTACCAGAATTACATGATCCCTGATTGTCCATTATAAATGGATATACGTAAGAGCAAGGTCAATTCTTGTCGGGTTCACTTTTCAAAAATCTAAATCAATCCATAGTCATTTTTAAACAAACTCACAAACCTTTTTTCTAGATAAAGAACTATGTGATCCCTGATTGTCCATTATAAATGGATATACGTAGGAGCAAGATCAATCCTTGTCGGTTTCATAAAACAAAAAATATTTTTTTGTTTCCTAATAATTTATTTATTTTTTAATTTTTGGGGAAAATTAAATAATTTGGAAAACCACATTAACTTTATACATTTAATTAAAGGTATTGCTTTTGGACATGCGCGTTAGGGTGCTAACACCTTCCTTACGTGTAACCCATTCCCAAACCTAAAATCTTGTTTTCGTAGACCATGTCTTATTTTATGGTTTTCCTAGTTTTTCTGGAATAAATTATGGTGGCGACTACCAAAATATTTTCTTAAACCAGTTTGTTTTCAGTTCGTCGTCCCGTCGCGATTCCGGTCGTGACACGTTGCCTATATATTATTATTATTATCATTATTTTTACTCTTTACTACTCGGATAAAACTGCAAGTTCATTTAAAGCTTTTTTCCAGTAATTTAGACTGAGGGAGTTCACTAGGAACGTTCCTTGTTGCTTAGCTTGCACTAAGAGTTCGTTTAAAACGTTCCCTGGGTTTGTTGAGGCAACGAAAGTTCACTTGCAACATTCCACGTTGCTCAGTTAGTATTAGGAGTTCACTCAGAATGTTTCCTAGGTTTATTAAGGTAACGAGAGTTCACTTGGAACATTCCTCGCCGTTCGGTTAGTACTAGGAGTTCACTTAAAACGTTCCCTAGGTTTACTGAGGTAACGAGAGTTCACCCTGAACGTTCCTCGCTGCCCGATTAGTACTAGGAGTTCACTTAGAATGTTCCCTAGGTTTGCTGAGGTAACGAGAGTTCACTTGGAATGTTCCTCGTTGCTCGGTTAGTACTAGGAGTTCACTCAGTACTTTTCCTAGGTTGAGTTGAGATGCTTTGTATGTAGACAACGTACTGGAACCTCTTATTTCATTTATTCCAAGTGATGTTGTTACATGAGATTCAACTAAAATAAAATTAAGTGAGATGAGCTCCAGGTGTTTGGGAGCGCTTTCCCGTCCGGCAATTCGAGACGGTAAATCTCATTCTTCAAGTCCTCTGTGATTCGAAAAGGACCTTCCAAGTTGGCGGCTAACTAGCCATGTGCTTAGTTCTTCCTTGACTCTCCAATTTTTCTCCATACCAAGTCGCCTTCTAGGAAGCTGCGGGATTTAACTTTAGTATTATACTGGTGGGCCACCAGTCTTTTCTGAGCTTCCGCTCTGATGGCAACTATTTCTCTTCTTTCAAGCAAGGTGTCCAATTTTCTTCTCAGGTGTTCATCGTTGAGGTTCAAGTCTTTAATACTCCTCCTAAGCGAGGGTTCGCCCACCTCCACAAGGAGCATGGCATCCATTCCGTACATCTAATTGAAAGGGTTCTCCCCTATCGTGCCGTGCGGAATGCATCAGTATCCCCACAAGACTTCCAGGATTTCGTCTACCCATGCGCCTTTGGCGTCTCCTAAATGCCATTTTAACTCTGCCACAATGGTCTTGCTAGCAGCTTCCTCCTGCTCGTTTATCTGAGGGTGCTCGACGTAGCTTGTAATGTGTTTAATGCCCATACCCTTGTAAAATTCCTCCAACCTTTTGTCTATAAATTGTTTCCCATTGTATGTTATGACCGTTCGAGGTAGGCCAAATCGACAGATTAATTTTCAAACAAATTTTTGCACCTGCTGAGCGGTTATTGTGGCTAGGGGCTCGACCTCCACCCATTTTATGAAGTAATATACTGCCACAAGAAGGAATTTATTGTGCGCTTGTCCGACGGGAAAGGGCCCTAGAATGTCCATCCCCTACTAAGCGAAAGGCCAGGGAACGACTATGATGTGCAGCTCCGTAGGGGGTAACTTCATGTCCTTCTCCATTGTTGGCAAAAAGTACCCGGCCCTGAGCACTCAAACCTTCAGAGTTCTTTTGCCAGAATGTTGGCCACAAATTTCGTTGTGAAGCTCATTCATTATGTATTGCTCTTCCTCAGTCGATAGGCATTTTAATACCGTGAAACCCCTTCTGTAAAGGCCATCACTGATCAGGATGAATCAGGCGATCCTCTTCGAGTCAGCTCAAATTCTCTCCTTCATCATGCTTCTCCAAGAATTGTCGTATCTCCTTTCTCCAGTCTTGCCACGCCCGGTTTCCGCCGAGAGTACTTCTTTCGTTGGCTTAGTTAGGATAAGCCTTATGACCAACAATAAATAGCCCGTTTCCTTCCCTTTGGCCAATTTGGATAGGACGTCAGCCCTAGTGTTAGCTTCTCTTGGGATATGTAGAATGCTTCGAACCTCGAAATTCTCCAACAGTTATGTGGCTTGTGGAAGTATTGGAGTAAGTGGTCATCCTTGACTTGGAAATTCTTGTTCATTTGCCTAACAACCAGTTGGGAATCCGTTCGGCATTCCAAATTAGTAGCTCCCAGGTCCTTGGCTAGTGTCAAACCAGCTATCAACACTTCATACTCAGCCTGGTTGTTATTGACATTCAACTTGAATACTATCAATTATTCGACAACTAAACCATTCGGCCCTTCTAGGACAACCTTGGCTCCTCTGCCTCTTTTGTCGAAAGATTTGTCAATGTAAAATCGCTAAGGTTGTAAGGGAAGTTGTTCCAAACTTGGTAGTTCTACCACAAAATCTGCTAGATGCTGCCTACGCATCGAGCCACACGGTTTTAACCGCAAACCGAATTCGGACAACAAGTCGACGTTTGCCTGGAGTACTCTCATTAGTTCCTACTCCACCATAATTGCCCAACCGCCTCCCATGGAAGTAGTTTGCTCCGCCTTTCTCCCCAATACATAAGGTTTCACCTCACCAAAAGGTTATAGGCGGTCGTTGGTATTCCGCCTCGAGTCGAGGTCAGCCATCGCTACTTTTGAGTGTTTAACTCTCCAACGAGGGACGAATGGATCGACCTTCAGTTCAGCCATGTAACACTCCTGAGCTGTTTTCTGGTCGGCTCGTAAGATTCTGATAGTCCCTTTATTGGTTGGGAACTTCATTGCGAGATGTGGCGTGGAGACTATGGCCCCGAATGCGTTGAGGCAAGGTCGGCGTAACAACACGTTGTACAACGTATTCGCTTCCACATATAGGAACCTCACCCTTAATTCCTTGCTATCGCGGTTGGTTCCCAAACGGGTCCTCAAATCGACATACCCTTTGGTATCTACCCTCTCGCCCGCAAAACCCATAATTTATTCGTTGAAAGGGACGATGAGGTCTTCGGACAAATCCATCTTTAAGAAGGTCTTCCAGTATAAGATATTAAGGGAGCTGCCTTGATCAATGAGGACCTTACTGACATTGTACTAAGTGATTTCAATATTAATTACCATTGGATTGTCTTGATCCAGATCGGGTGCATGAAAGTCATTGTCTGTGAATGTGATAGGAGGTAACGTTCTAACTTTCTATCCAACGAGCGGACGTTTTTTAGTTCTCTCAGGTGCCTTTTTCTAGTGGAAGAAGAGGCTCCTCCTCAGGCGACACCTCTCGAGATGATGTTGATATGGCCTTAAACCGGTTGGTCCCGACTCCTGCTGCGACTTCGACTAGTCCTCCTATCCTGATATCACCGCTCGTTACCATGGTGAGATCGTTTGGAACTTCGTCGAGGCGATCTCCTCCTCGGTGGACTCTAGCGCACCCTTTCCTCCTTCAAATACCTCAAAGTGTCCCACTCGGATGAGCTCTTCGATGTTATTCTTGAGAGCGGCACACGTTTTGGTAGTATGCCCCAAATTTTTATGGTACTATCAATGCTTCTTACCGTCGGCGTTTCTTGAAGTGGGCTTCTTTTTTACACAGGGAAGAAGCTTTATGCTTAGGGCCTCCTCCAGGATTTTGGCCCTAGGGGCGTTAAGAGGGGTGTATTGGTTAAACTTAGGCACTCGGGATAGGTCTTTGGGACAAGGTCTTGTCCCTTTCTCACTATTGCCGAAAGGTTTCTTACCCTCCCTTTTATCTCCTGCCGCAGATGCTTCCTCATGTTGCTTCTTGAGGGAAATTTGCATATCCTTGACATGGATGAACTTGCCGACTCTCTCCTAGAGTTCATCCATACTTTTTGATGCTTTAGCACACAAGCTATTTGCGAATGATCCGGCCCTTAATGATGACAATAGGTCGTTTATTATGAAGGTGTGGTTGACATCTCTCACCTGACAAGTCGTCTCGTTGTAATGCTTCATAAAGGCTTTCTATGTTTCCTCCTTCTCTTGGGCGTGGATGAACGCGTACTGCCTATCGAAGAAGGTCTCCATAATAGAGAAATAGTACATCATGTTATGAGGAAGAGTGTTATACCAGGCCAATCTTCCCCCCTAAGCGATAATGAGAACATCCTACACATCCCCAAATCATTGAACGAGTAGAATGTCATTGATTTAACGAATGATCGGAGATGATCATCTAGGCCAGTCAAACCATCATGCTTCTCGAACACGTGAGGAGCCTTCTCGGGCATAAGAGCCTCCATGATAATAGTTGTAAACGGTAACAGGTCCCCTGCACGAATAGTTCAGACAGGGACGAGCGCCTGGAAGGCCTGTGTTACAACACTATTTACTGCCTTCCCCTCTCCTTCGCTCAGGTTGGCGCGACTAGATGTCGAATTGGCTCCGCTGGGAGACCGAATGATCAACAGATTATCTTCCGAGGGGGATGAGATCAGGGAGACCAAATGATCAACAGATTGTTCTCCTCGTAAGGCCGCATGCTCAACTCAGAGCGCGGTGATTTCTGCTTCATGTATCCTTTGCATATCCACTAACTATGCTTGCATCTCCCTTATAATTTCCATTGGGTCTTGTTGTTCTACCATGTTTCTTATGGTCACCATCGGGTTTCTTTTAATGTTCTCGGGCCCCACGATGCCAAAATGTTTCACAATTTAGTCCTCCTTGTTCCCACTTAGTCCTTTTAACTTCTTTGAATCTCTTGTCCTTCACACTGTGCAGTTCAAGTCCGAGCAGTGGGTACCTGTTAAAAATACTCTGAAGCTCAAGTTAGTTTTGCGCTATCGATCGGTTATGACAATCAAGTCTTAAATGCACAATAAATGTAATCACCTATCTTTTTACCTTACCTTTATATTTATAGGTTTTTTAGTGGGTCTTTAATTATTGTAAGCTCAATCTTGATCCAAATCATCTAAGTATGTTTTTACCTTGCTTAATCAACAAGATTATTTCTTTAAGTAATCGGCTTTACTTATAATGTGTATCATTTGGTCAATCTGACTGCAATATGTTTTCTGAAGTTAATTTATCATGTGGACCAACCACTAATTGTGACCATATAGTACAGATCTAAATAAAAGACAAAGAAGAAACATCTCTGAGAATTTTTATAAAATAAATTTTTGATAATAAAAAATTATTTATAATTTTAACTTTTTATTATTAAAATATTTGTGTTATCTTTTAAAATTATAGCTATTTTTAAATTACTTTCTAAGTTTTCATATATATATATATATATATATATATATATATATATATATATATATATATATATATATATATATATATATATATATATATATATATATATATATATATATATATATATATATATGTGTGTGTGTGTTTGTGATCGAGTGATCGGTTTTATTTTATTTAAACTAATTTAACTCTATTGTCTAACATTTTTCTTCAAAGAGATGGAATATACTCTTTATGACAATTTCATTTTAAATTTATTACTGAAGTTGTTTTAAGTTTCTCTAAATAATTTGTTTCGATGCAGGAAATCGAATTCACAATTAGCTATTTTGAGTAGATGTTTAAAGATTATTAATTATTCTTTCATGTTTGAAACAAATTTAGGAAAAGATGCATTTTATTTAGAGAATACCTGAATAAATTTAATAATTCGTACTCGAAAGGTGGAAAATTGTTATTTTTCAATGTTTTAAAGTACAACGCTTCCAAAAATGTTCTCTATTTAATTTAATATCAGGGCTAGGGTTCGTTGAATTGTTCTTTTACAAAGTATTATTTACTTGCGGTTCTTGCTCTTGCAAAAGGTGGTGAAATTTCCCAATATTAAAGTTTCAAAATGTTAGCAACGCAGCTCTAATTGTACATTTTTAATGTATTTTATATTTTCTATTGAATACGTAAATATAAATATATAAATTTATTTTATATTCATATTCTAATTTTATTTTACTAACTCAGAAATCAATCACGTTTTCTTCAACTCAAATTTACACATTTTTTTTATCGAAGTCAAACTTGTACAGAAACTACTATGTCCATGAAGATTCATTAATGGAGGTTCTCTTCTAGTTTAAGAAAGAAGAATGTAGGGTACAATTTTAGGAATGAACACATGTTTGAATCAACAAAGTGATCAATTTGAACGCAACCAGGATTTAGATAACCTATTTAGATAATATATTTTTGTAAGTTATGTTTAAAATTTTCTTCTTTAAGATTAAATATCTTCTAAATCTTAACATCATAATTTGTTTAGAAATCATCTCAAACTAAAATGAACCCACCTAACCCTAAACAGAAACAATGAATTTTGCTGGTATGATGGTCTAAATCCAAGGAACAAAACAGAAAGTGCAATCATTCACCAAAAAACTGTAACTTCAGAATGTTCATATGGGGGGAGGTCACAGGCAAAACGACGGCTAAAGGAGAAAAACCCAACAAATAGTATATAAAAAAGGGGAGATGGAAACACACAAGTCACGGAAGAGAGACAAGCATTCAGTACCAAACATGGAATCCTAGGTAATAAAACATGGCATCTCAAATTGGTTTCAAGGGTATAGGTAAAATAATAGCCTCCCTGTTCAGTATATCTTCAAATTTTATTCCATAAATGAAGCAAGGAATTAGTCCCTAATCCCATCCATAAATGAGAAATTGGATTCAGAATTATTAGTTAAATTCTTTGGTAGATATCAATTATAATAAAACGGATGAATATTTTGTATTAATAACATATTAACTTGACAGTCTCAAAATACCTGTATCAATTGTATAGAAGTTAACGAAGTCTTAATTGCCTATAAAAGTCTTAATTTGGTTTACGCATTTTTATGATACAATACCATCTCTTACCAATCCTCTTATCTTGGTATTAGATTCTGTAATCTCGTGGGGCTCCAAGCTGTGGGCCATTGTGAACAAAACATAGCTAGGGCCATACACACGTAATAATAATTTGTATTTAGGAATGTAGAATCTCGAATACAAATTTGTATCCGAATTGGACAGTCCACATCATCTCCGGATTAAAAAATCTGGAACTAAAAGTAAAAATCCTAAACTAGAGGATAAATTTGGAATTTTTGAAGTTTATGAGGGTGCAGATTGAAACTATGAAGAAGGTGCAGGAAGAAGTTGCCAATTTCTCAATAGTATCCTGTACATCAAGGAGACCTCAATTACAAAACAGGTCCACTTCCTAAGATCAAATGACATAGACCTAGCAGAACTAGGCTTTGAACTTCAAACCTGATAGTGTTTGACTAAAGTACTTGCTAAAACATGTCTAATATTTTTTTGTTTCTCCTTCTGGTGAGAAGGATTTGATGTGTTATTTACAAAGTTTATGTTTGGTTTCAGTTTAGCATAACATGTCTGGTCTCAATTTTGTTCAGTTCATGTCTATTTTCCATTTACAGAGCATAACAAGATTGGTTGCAGTATGGAGATTAATTAAGTAATCGTTTTTTCAATCTACTGGATTAAGAAGGAAATGAGTATGAACAGAACACATCTAACCCAATAAGTTTCTTAATTATTAAATTTTTGTCTTGATCGCAAGCGTTCCCAAATATTTAAAGAACCTAATACCATCTATCTCATAACAATCATGCAATCTAGCTAGAATTCTTGATTAGGAGCTAATAAAGAGGAAATTCGTCTAATGCTTGGAGAAATCTCTCACAACCACCTGTGAGCTAATACTAATATTCACCCTTCCTGTTCGTTATCCCAACAAACTCATAACACATTGAGCAGAAAGCTAAAACCAAGATTTGTCTTCACTACCATAGTTCTACACAAATTATCTAAACTTACATTCAAATTGTAGTTCTTTCAAACCAGACTTGGTTGACTATTATTAAGTATTAATTAGATAATAAACCACCATCACTTAGTGGTAAAATAAGACTGCTAATAAGCAACAATTTTACACCATACTACATATATTCAAGTAAAGAAAAAACCATACCTAACTAATCCCACAACAGCAGCAACCAAAGAAAGACATTATCGATACCATACGTAACTCGAGGGATAGAGAATATATAAACCACAAATCAAAGATCAACATACTATTTATGCAAATGGAGGATTAAGATTTAAAGAGTAGCAAACAATAAAATCAAAATATAATTGCAATTTATCAAGAAAAACTAAAAACATTGTCAAAAGTAAAGAGAAAATACAAAACAAAGAATCAGCTGTTTTATCTGAATCCCAACATCTTCCCCTCTCTCTCTTCCCTACCATAGAGTTTACCTTTCACGAAAGTCAAGATAGGGCACCCCATTCAAGATTTGCTTTAAAGGCAAACTCTGAACACTGCTTCCGGGCCTCTTCCCCGTTAAAGGGGTCCGTGAACTAATTTGCTCAGAAAGCATCACACAGTTTGAAATTTTTGATTATAAATGTATTGTCTTCTAGTAAGTAGTAAGCAATCCCACCGCAAGAAATTTATCCTGGTGCTACATTACAACATCATATACAACCAATTTAACACGGTAGTTAATTCTTTTAAGCCATAGATTCAATCTCAAGCACTAAGTGAAAGAAGAGAGCTAAGAAACACAAACAACGTTTTTGCTCTCAATTCAATTGAAAAATCCTGTATGTATTTACCAACAACAATACAACATGTGAATTCGACCATACCATAATAAACATGAAAGAAGCAAACACCGGTGAATGTGAACTGAACTGAGCTGGGCTGAGCTACTATTAAACCAGGATTTGATCAAATTCCTTATTTAAAGCAACAAATGAAACAGATCAACCACTACACACAAACAAACAAACAAACAGACACCGAAAATCAGCACACAAGGTATCATTGATTAGTCTTCCACTGTTTTACACTATTCCATTACATCATAACAAAGAAAGAAACCAAACTTACAAATAATCGGCAGATGGGCGTGTAGGGGTTGGTTACAGTCATACATCCAAATTCTCCATCTGAATGCTGCTCTTGAGAGGGACGTATTCCCCAAGGTACCCTCCGAGGTGATCGTGCAGCGCGCTCTTATCAATCCCCTGGTGATGGAAACTCTTGCAAACGTAGTAAAACACGCTCTGCACCAACAACCCAACCAAATTGACAATGACCAACAGCCCCACGAGGAACCCTCCAACGACGATCCTAGTGAAGACGCCGTAGACGTCCCCACCGTGGACGACGACGACACTGAAGATCCCAGAGATGATGCTGCAGACAACGAGGTAGGCAGCGACGAGAACGGCGGCGTACTTGGTCCTACCCTTGAGAAGGTGGTAGCTTTTCTTCATGGCGGCGAGGCCATAGACGGGCTCAAGGACAGAGACGACGGAGGCGAGGTGCCAGAGGGCGGTGATATAGACATGGGCGACGAGGAAGAGGGAAAGGATGATGAGGAGGGAGAGGAGGAGGAGGAGAGAGTTGTCGGTGTCGATGGCGACGATGATGAGGACGAGGGAGAGGAGGATGAGGGAGTTGTAGAGGATCATGAGGAGGGTGACCCAGAGGAAGGTGATGAAGAGGCGTTTGAAGACGCGTGGGATGGCGGAGATGGTGGAGGAGAAGGAGACGGGCTTGGCGGTGTAGAGGGATGCGACGGTGAAGACGACGGCGGCGGTGGAGAGGAGGGAGAATGCGAAGAGGAAGAGGAGGTAGGAGAACTGGATGAGGAGGAGGAGGGTCCACTGGTGGGAGGTCTGGGAGGGGTCGTTGAAGGGATTCTGGAGCTGAACGATGAGAGGATGGGTGAAAAGGGAGTGGGCGAGGATCGCGAAGGAGAGAGGGAAGATAAGGGTGAGCGTTATGAGGTAGAAGGTCTTCGGAGAACGCTTTGGGATTGAGATCGATTCTCGCAGGATGTCGGGGATGTTCAGAAATTGAAGCTCCTCCGGTGCCAGATCCATCTTCTTCTTCTTCTTCTTCTTCTCAGAATCACCAACAACAACAACCACTACTACTGCCTTTTCTTTCTTTCTTTCTTTCTTTCTATGGACACAAGAGACGGTGGATGTTGTCTTGTGTGGGGGCTATCTTTTATTGTTTTCAGTAGACACGTTTTATGTTCAGTCACCAAAATCCAGATTTCCCTTCCCAAATTACAAATAACTATACCAGTTTCTTCGCCACTCACTGCTACTATTATATTTTCAATTATTACCATTAATTTTTCTTTTTTCTTAATTTATTATCAATTTTATATTCTGTTCTGTTAAAGTATTTTATTTATTCACCAAAGCAACTTTAAACATCTTCTCTACAAATAATATATACAATTTGCATCATAATTTATTCTAAAATTTTAGTTTATCATATAAAAAACAATTCACATTATATTTTATGTAATTTTTATAAATTATTGAGAATATTTCTTTTATAATTTAATTTATAAACAAAATATATTTTCTATAATAATTTAAAAATAAAAATATATTTAACTTTTTTTTTCATTATCGTCCTCTCCGGTTAGTAGATTTCTTTCTAAATAAGTTGAATTGAATTTAATGGAACTTGGAATGCGTGTTTTTTTGTGTTTTCAAGATAAAAATGTCAGTGGGAAGCGTGTTCAAAAGGATCCTAATTATATATACATAGTTCTCTTTTGCAAACATTTAATTATATCTGGTTGGAAGTCCAGCAGTCAGTTCAAAATTAAAAAACTAGTTTGTAATTAGAAATAGAAAAACTAATTGAAGTGTTTGGCAAAAATATATATTAAAATAATTAAAAATATAGATTATATTTATATATATATATATATATATATATATATATATAATGGCTAAAAAACTAAAATAATAATATAAAAGGGTAAAACTTACATAACCATAAATATTAAAATTGAAATTATTATAACCATTCATTTTTTAAATTTAAGTTTAATAATTACAAACAAATTTAATAATTATAAATAAAAATAAAATTTATATATATATATATATAATATAATATCAAACTTGTTACCATTTAAAAGTTGATGTAAGGACAACAAAAATTAAAATTAAAATTAATAAATAAATAAATAATTTTAACATTTAATGTGGGTCTATAATAATAAAAAGAACACCAACATCAATCATAACAACTGAACAAATATGCCTTTGTACGCGGCCTTAACATAGTCACATAGTTTATTTATGGTTACTTGAGAAATTTAATTGACATATTTTAATAAAATCTCTTAATTACTTACATTTTCTCACAATTTTGAAATAAAAGAAATTTACTTGAAATTCATAGTATTGTACCACTATTTATTAATACATCTCTTTTAATTTAAATATTTGTTTGATCATGTCTTATGACTAAATTTATAGATTGAAATAAGTTTAGTTATATAGAGAATAAATATTTTATTATTGAAAAATTATGAAGATTGGATATAAAATTATTTATTTAAAATCTTTTTTCTCTTTGTAAAATATTTTATTTCATGCTAGATTTATGAGGTTACTTGGAAGATCTGAGTTTGGTAGATAAATATAAGGTTAAATACGATTTTGTCCCTTATCTTTTAGTAAAAATTGGATTTAGTCTCTCTTCAAAACTTTGGCCTAATTTAGTCTCCCAATTTTAGAAATGTATAAATTTAGTTTTTTTAACTAAATTTTGTTAGATTTAATTGATGTTTCAAGTACATTTTATGATAGTATTTGGGTTGTTTACACTGTTTGACACATTTTTGCTTCAATGTTAACTGAGAAATGCGTTTGAAACATCAAATAAAGTTAACAAAATTTGGTTAAAAGGACTAAATTCATACATTTCTAAAGTTTTGGACTAAATTAGGCCAAAGTTTTGAAGAGAGACTAATTCCAATTTTCACTGAAAGAGTTAAGGGATCAAAAACATATTTAACCCATAAATCTATAATAATTTAAGTTTGTAGGGATATGTTTGATATATGAATTAAGTTTTTTGAGAGTATATTATTAAATTTCTTTTTAATTTTTTCTAAGAAATGTATTTTTTATATAGTCTGGTTTGATTCTTTATGTTTTTTAATATTTTTTTTTATTTTTTTTCTTTTATGGTATATTTTATATGATGACATGTAATTATTAAATTCTTAAGTGTTACTCATGTCAAAATTCAAAAAAATGTTTAACACAAAAAAAGTAAAAATATAAAATCAATTCATTGTTCATCATCTAAAACATTTCATCTTTTTAAAAATACAATGGCTCTTACTCCTTTCTAAATTTACAAGATTACATTTTACATCTTTTCTTCAACAAAATAAGAAGCTCTAAAGTATAAAATAATTTGATTTCATCAAAATTGGTTTTCATGTAAGCTTTTATTTTTCTATATATATCAAGTTTCTCTATTAATTCAATTGTATATGAAGTTTTGTTATCACATATGAGATTTGAACCAAACAAATGAATATTTAATAGCACAAGTCTAATGGAATATTTAGGAGAAAAAAGTCCATGAGATTAAAATATCTTTTATTAAAAAAAATTCATAAGACCAAAAGCTCATCAAATCTCTTTGTATCAAGGCCATGTGCTTTTTATTTAAACTTGAAAATATATTAATTTATATATATATATATATATATATATATATATATATATATATATATATATATATATATATATATATATATATATATTAAACCTATAGTTTAGGTTGATTTATATTGATTTTCAATTTGGATAGATCTATCTTAACTTTCAACCAAACTATTCAAAGTCGACATTTAACTTAAGTTGATCCATCTTGACCTTTGACCCAGGCTGACCCGTCTCAAACTTATTTTTTGGATTGGCCGAAGTCGACCTTCAACCTCAACAAGGCCCACCAATCTCGACCTTTGTCTTAGGTCACACCAATCTTGACCTTCGACCTAGGTCAAATAATCCCGACCAATGACTCCATTCAGTTTGTCTAAACCTATGACTAACGGTGGGACTGAATTTGGGTCAGGATAAACTCAACCGAATTCGGCCAAATTTTGATCAAGGTTGACTCAAACAAATTTGGTTGAATCTTGGTCGGTGCTGACTTAACCAAATTCATTCAAATTTTGGTCGAGCCCAAATTCAACAATGCCAAATTTCTCTTAAGTTGTTGATTAAGAACAAGACATATCATAAGCCTTCAACAATTGTTTTAATCATCATAAAAAAAATTTAAATAGTTTCTAAAAGAATCAATTCACTTATGATAATCGATTATCACAGTTAGATAACAATTTTTTAAATAGTTTCTAAAAGAATCAATTCACTTATGATAATTGATTATCAGTGGTAGTTGCAAAAGGGCTCTTCAGTTTTTTTACTTAATTTTCAAAAAAGAGTCTATATATATTTTATCTAAATCTAATTTAAAAAAAAATCACTCAGAGGTTTAAGAGTTATGTACTAGATAAATTATTTCAGTGAGTGTGTCTAAGTGATTGAGTGTTGATGTTGTTTCTATGAAAGTTGTTCATCCTTTGTGAGAAAGGTGAGTTGTTCATTCTTTGTGTGTCAAAGGAGGAGTTGTTCATCCTTTGTGTGTTGAAGGAGATATTGTTCATCTTGTGTGTGTCAAATGAGGTGATTTCTAACCTTAACTTTATTCTCTATGATTGTAAGTTCTTGGTTATTTTTTTAGAGTTTACTTAATCCCTCTTAAAGATATTAACAAATTGGACGTATGGTCTTTTTATCCAAACTAATATAAAATACTTATGCAAGGTTTCTCTTTTCTACACTCTTTATCTTTATTGTTGTTAATTATAAAGAATCAATTTTATTTATAAAATCAATATATAAAAAAAGGAAAACAGACACAATTTTTATTAAGTAAACCAATTCACTCCCTCTTGATTTTTATCCATCCACAAACATTATGTTGTGCAATTCTAACAAAAAAAATCATATCAAACCTTTTTTTTCCATTATAATTTTTGGATTATCATATAACAGTTTTTCAATTTTCAATTATGCATAATTTTTAGATACACTGGAAATAGTAACATCTCTTATCTCAATAACACCAAAGATAGAGATATTAAATGAATGAAATTATTTTATGGATGTGGAATAATGAAATAGAGCCACTTTAAGGCTCCTTATGAAATGAGACATGGAAGGGAACTGTTGTGCAGAAATTTTATAAGATACGAAGGAAAAATTGAGTTCCTATTGGTCATGGGTTAAGAGTCGAGATTAAATTCTATGAGATCGAATTTTCACATTGTTCCTTAAATGGTAGAATGGTTTATTGTAAACTGATTGGTCATAGGTTTGAATCCTACTTGGGGAGATTTAATTGATTTCGAAATCTATAATTCATTCTTTGACTGTTAAGATAAATAGATAACTTGTTTCCCTTGTCTTTTATTAGATGACATGTTAAAGGAATATTCAAAAACATATCTACAAAACCTTTGTACTCGAATTTATAAAGAAACAATTCAATTAATCAAAACGTACAACGAAGATGATATGAATATCATTTTTTAGTTCTCCACAAATATAATTTATTTCTTTATTCTAAGTAATTATTCTATTATTGGTAATAAGAACTTATTCTTATTAACTCTTTGGTTCAATAATTTATATATAATGTATAAGATTCCATTCAAGAGATAAGGGAGAACTAATTATTGGTTTTGTTTATAAAGATTTTTTGGATTTCCTCAAAATGATCAAGTTATATTCAATATTGTGTACACGTTTCCAGTAATTTTAGATATAATTTTAAGATATTATATTTTCTATTATTGAAATCACATGTCTCCCTCCACCACCACACACTATTCCCTACACCTCCCCATTTTTTTAATTCCAAAAATATCCTTACTTACTTTTACCCTTTACCTTTTTTAATTTTTTCTTAAAACCCTAATTGTTTAGTCTCTTATTCATTCAGTCACACACCACACCTATCCCAAAATTTTTGAGATGTCACAGTACTATTTTTTTTTTTCAAAACCTTTCAATAAAACATTTATGAAAGATAATAATCTTTATTCAATTAAAAATGCGGAAGCTAAACATAACCATAAATGTTGTTTGGAAATCTCAAAATAACATTTTTACATAAAAATGCCAAATCGAAAAACTTTTAAAAATATAAATAACAAGTCCCCGAATGTAACATCCAAACTCTCGTCAGCTACTCAGATCCGATCTTATCTGCAAACCATCTACTCTCGTACAAGTACAATTATCGTAAGTGGAAACCACAACCACAACTTTCAGGGTGAGCAACCAGAATTATCATATCATACAATATACAATTATATTAACCATAATAATAACCAAATCCTAAACATATATCACCACAACATTAACATCACACCAATAACATCACCACTCAATGGTCTATTTCCTCTAAACTACCATACCACCTAACCACCATAACCAATTCACATGACAACCTCTTCTCGTATCACACAACCCAAGAGAACCTCTTTTCCGCATCACACGGCCAAAAGAGTAATCACTACCAACCCATCCTCTTCCCGCATCATACGGCCGAAGAGAATCTCTTTCTCGCATCACACGGCCAAAAGAGTCATCACTATCAAACCATCATCTTTTCGCATCACACGACCGAAGATAATCTCTTTCTCGCATCAAATGGCCAAAAGAGTCATCACTAACAAACCATCCTCTTCCCGCATCACACGGCCGAAGAGAATCTCTTTCCCACATCACATGACCAAAAGAGTCATCACTACCAAACCATTGCCTTCCCGCATCACACTTAACTTTTCTTTTCTCTCCCACTTTCACTCACTTTCACGTCACTCATCATCATCATCATTACCCCAAATTTACCATGCACACCAATAACTATACAGATTGTAACATATAATAAAGAATATCATACAATGTCAAACCTACACACACAAGGTAATTCTAGTCACTTCCCTTACCTGGTCTCATATGGTTTTTGTTTACAAGATCACCAAGAAAGCTTCACAATGTCACCGATGGTCCCCCCACTTCTGGTGTCCCGCTCTCGGCTCTATTTTCTCCTAGGAAACGTCTTTTCTCTTCCTTATCATTTTAATTTTCATTTTTTCCTTATAGGATAACAAAATGCCAACCCTTTTTTACTCTTCTCCTTTTTATCATCTTCTATTTTATCTCTATCTTTTTAGTTTTAATAAAATCTATCAGTTTATATCTAAAACCACTAAGATTTCTTCTCTTATTCTATCTTAACTACTTTTTAAAATATAATCAACCACCAAATATTTTTAAAATCTACAATATCTAATAATAATATTTCTTTTAATCTTTAAACCCACCAAGATTATATCTCCTATTTTCGTTTAACTAATTTTTTAAAATAACAACTAAATCTTCTAAAAGATTTGCATAATATTATTTTTTTAAATATCTAAATTGTTTAATTTGCATAATTTTCCTTTCTACACCCTCCCTTAATTAATTTCTACACCAATTAAATAAAGGTAAAAGACCCTTTTACCCCTAGGCAAAAATACAAAATAAAGAAATAACATAACAATTATATTCTAACAAAAAAATATAAACTCAAGAACACTAAGCTCCAAACAAAAACCCAAAGTATTTATCATCTGTTGCTTGATTCATGGTGGGTTCGTGGTGCTGTAGAGTTTGGTGCTTCCTTTGTCTCCGATCCAAGTTAGTGATTTTATACGCCTCTATTCTATGTTAACTGAAGAAAAAGAGAAACGCCAAAGGTTGCAACAGATATGGGACATTTGTTGAGCCTTCAACGAATCTCCAATATCCGTTTAGGCCTCAACATTTCATTTTCTTATTTTTTTTTAGGTTATTAATTTAATTTTATTTAGGTTGTTAATTTTTGTACATTTATTTTAATTTAATATTTCCTGTAGTACTATTTATTCAGCTTTCCCAGATTTCTTTTATTTATTTTTTTTACTTTTTAGTTTACTAATTTATTGATTTGTAAATTAATTTTTAGATACTTTTAAAGTTAAGTAATTATATTTTAGGTTTAATACATCATTTGGTCCCTTCTTTTGGGGCTTTGGTTCAAAATGATCCCACCTTCGGACAAAAATCACTAAGGTCCCATATTTCATTAAAAGTTGTTCAATATCGTCCTTTTGGCAGGCGACGTTAAAATTGTAACGGTGCAGATGCTAGCGTGACAGAACATTAGTGAGCTGTTTGAAACGAAGCTTACGTGGAAGAGTATGAAGTCATTTAAAATAGGTTAAATTTAAAATATGTTAAATTAAAAAATAGGTTAAATTAAAAAAACCCTAACCCCAATTCAATTTGATTACTCCATCAACCTCTGCAGTCCACCCTAACCCCAAAAATAGGTTACTCTGACTAAAATCTCCGCAGTCCACCATCAACCTCCTTTGCACCACTTTCTTCCACCTGCAGTCCATCATCCATCTCCTTTGCACCACTTTCTTGAACTTGCAGTCCACCATCAACCTACATTGCACCACTTTCTTCCACCTACAGTCCACCATCAACCTCCTTTGCACCACTTTCTTCCACCTGGGAATTTTTGTTGTTGGGTATTGCAGATTGCAGCAGAAAATAGACATCTTTTATTGTTGAGTTTGTGCTTAGAGACATGGCCATTGGGCTTGTGGATTACAATAATACTCTAACACTGGGAAGAAAGAGGGTCGTGGTTTCCAACGAAGTGGAAGCTTCTCCTTAAGTTACCACTCCATTGAAGAAAATATGCAGCCATGGAATCCTTTCCATCTCTGAGATGTCTCCCCTTGAAGCCCTTCCTCAGGATATTCTGGTATTATAGAGATTTGATGGTGGACTGCAGAGGTTAATGGAGTAATCAAATTAGGGTTAGGGTTCTTTTAATTTAACCTATTTTTTAATTTAATATATTTTTTTAATTTAACCTATTTTAAATGACTTCAGACTCTGCCCGTAAGCTTAGTTTCAAACAGCTAACTAATGTTCTACCACGCTAGCATATGCACCGTTACATTTTTAACGCTGTCTGCCAAAAGGACGATATTGAACAACTTTTAATGAAATATGGAACCTTAGTGATTTTTTTCCGAAGGTGGGATCATTTTGAACTAAAGTCCCAAAAGAAGGGACCAAATGATGTATTAAACCTATATTTTAATTATAATTATATTTTAAGTAAATTGTGTATCTATAATTAAATTAATTTTGTTTTATTTAATGAAATTAATTATTATTAATTAAATTAAATTAAATTTAATTGATTTTGTTTTGAATTGTTTTACTTTTAAAGGAAAACTGTTACAAGGAGAAGGAAAAGAAGAGGAATTTGATTTCCGTGAAAGTGGTGGGATGTGAAGGTGCATTCGTATATTTTTGGGAGAAGGAAAAGAAAAAGAATTTGATTTCCTTGGAAGTGGTCTGGGGTGCATTCATATATTGGTGGAGATCATTAATAGAGTGATTTTTAACCACCACATTAAATATTACAGAAGAACAAAAGAGAAATGAGGAGGTGTAAAAAACAGTGTGTGTGGTGGTGGAGGAAGTAACACTTTTAATTCTTTTTTACCAAATCAATTAGTGGGCCGAAGAATTTGACACGGCCCAAGTAAAATAAATTTTATTATTAAAATATATATAATATTAATATATACTAACGGGTTCAGTAGAAATTGAGTGAGAGGCAAGCGCGGGCACAACAAGACTGCTACTTCTTTCATTACATCTTCTTAAAATCTTAGGGTTCTTATTCTCAGCACAATCTACATTTTCGCTTCCCTCGCTTCATTTCTTACTTCGCACTGTGAGTCTCTTTTCTGCTCTTTACTCAATTCCCCCTTCTCCATTCTGCTTTAATCTAACCGTGTTTTTATTTTTTCTGCTCTTCCTTGACATTTAATTTTCAGCTTTCAATTGCAAAAGACTGTGATTGCGATTGTAATTGTTGGGATTGCATTGAGAAGGATTAGGGTTAGGGTTGGAAGAGAGTGAGTGTGGATGGGGAAAGAGGAGGAAGAGATGAGGGGTGAGATTGAGGAGCGACTGATAAACGAGGAGTACAAGATATGGAAGAAGAATAGTCCTTTTCTGTATGATCTGGTGATTACGCATGCCCTTGAGTGGCCTTCCCTCACCGTGGAGTGGCTTCCCGACCGCCATGAACCAGCCGGCAAAGACTACTCGCTGCAGAAGGTTATATTGGGTACCCATACCTCTGAGAATGAGCCCAATTACCTCATGTTGGCCCAGGTCCAACTTCCCCTTGACGATGCTGAGAACGATGCCCGCCACTACGACGACGACCGCCCCGACATCGGCGGCTTTGGCTGTGCCAATGGCAAAGTTCAGATCATCCAGCAGATCAACCATGAGGGTGAGGTTAACAGGGCTCGCTACATGCCCCAGAACCCTTTCATCATTGCCACCAAGACTGTTAGTGCTGAAGTTTATGTCTTTGACTACAGCAAGCACCCCTCCAAGCCCCCTCTTGATGGGGCCTGTAACCCTGATTTGAGGCTCAGGGGTCACAACACTGAGGGTTATGGCTTGTCCTGGAGTAAGTTCAAGCAGGGGCACTTGCTTAGTGGTTCTGATGATGCTCAGATTTGTTTGTGGGATATTAATGCCACTCCTAAGAATAAGACCCTCGAGGCAATGCAGATATTTAAGGTTGGAACTGCATCTCTTGCTGTGTTTTGGTTGAGTATGGTTAAGTTAATCAGTGATTTGGTAAACTGTGTATATGTTTATGTTGTTGTCACCAGGTACATGAAGGTGTTGTCGAAGATGTGGCTTGGCATTTGAGGCATGAGTACTTATTCGGTTCTGTGGGTGATGATCAATACTTGCTTATATGGGACCTTCGAACGCCGGCTGTCACCAAGCCTGTCCAATCTGTGGTTGCCCATCAAAGTGAGGTGTGTTGTATTGAAAAAAATAGATAATTCTGTCAAAATGAGTATAACCTGAGGGGGATTAACTTGTCTGTTTTATGATTTGCTTAATTTTTATACCAGCAAACTTTGGTGACGGAATTGAATTTTCCAGTATTTATTTGGTGGTATTTTCTAAAAGTATCACCATTCACTTTGTTTGTTTGAAATATACAAATTCATGAGAAGAGTTTGGCCTGATTCACTAATCACAGACATCAAATCTAAATGGTGTTGCCGATGGAACGTTGATGGTAATATTGAAATGAAAAACTTAACATGCTAAACACATTTTTAACTGGAAGATAAGATTATATAACTTGCATATTACTCCTCTCTCAAGTTTGCTGTTGATGCTATTTCAATTCTATGGCTTTTCTTTGCTTGCATCGAGGCTTTTTTAGCTCTTCTTTTCGTTCTGTCTGCTCCTGTAATGCTCTCTGATATTCGGTAGTTGCTTTTATCCTTTTAGCTCTGCTATGGTGGGTTTTCAATGTTTAAAAAATTCTAATATTCTTCTACTTTATATCACTTGCAAGTTACCTATTTTTTATCTTGGATGTCTTGTCAGGTTAACTGCTTGGCCTTCAATCCTTTTAACGAATGGGTTGTTGCTACTGGTTCTACGGATAAAACTGTGAAGTTGTTTGATCTGCGGAAGATCAGCGCTCCTCTGCACATCTTCGATTCTCACAAGTAATTATCGTCTGATGTTTTTATAATTGCTCTATTCGTTCTTATATTTAGCATTTAATGATCTGGATTGTTGTTCGTGGGTCCAACAGGGAGGAGGTTTTCCAGGTTGGATGGAATCCAAAGAATGAAACTATCTTGGCTTCTTGTTGTCTGGGTAGGAGGCTCATGGTGTGGGATCTTAGCAGGTATAGCTCAATAATAACATTATCATCTCTGGACTTCTAAATGAATTTTTATTACTATTTGTTGTCTCGATATGTCTCTTCTCATACAGTTTAAGTGTTTCATATACTCTTTTTTGTGGTGTTTTTTTTCCACTTTGACCAACTTGTCAGAGTACTACTCCCAAACTCGAAGCATAAAATTTCGAAGACTTTCAGATCTGTGTAATATTTAAATCTATTCGTTGGTATCACTGTGTAAGCCCTTGGGATGGTTGAATCCTTGTGATGCAGTCTAACAGGTTCACGTTACAGTCGGGGAAAAATGCTTCCTAAGAATTCAGGTTGCTTTTACGTGTTAGTCGGATGATTTGGGGTCTGCATGTCGCTTGGATGATAGCGCTCTCTCTGGCAAGCAAATATAACAATGTCTCCTTATGCACACTAGGACTTAGTTTTAGTACGGTTTTATTAGTGTACAAGGATTTAACCATTCGTGGTAATGGTACTTGTAGCTCAAAGGTTTGAGCTGCTGAATGTTTAATGATTACTGAAGGATTGTTTTTCTGGTGAAAATGATTTATTAAAAATATCAAAAGTTGACATCATGTCATTATAAATCACAAAGATTTCAAATATTTGGTTAACAAGGTTTCACTAATTTGATGTGCAGGATTGACGAAGAGCAGTCACCAGAAGACGCGGAAGATGGTCCACCAGAATTGCTTTTTATTCATGGTGGTCATACAAGCAAAATATCTGACTTTTCCTGGAATCCATGTGAAGATTGGGTTGTTGCTAGTGTCGCTGAAGACAACATACTTCAAATATGGCAGATGGCAGAGAACATATACCACGACGAAGATGATCTGCCAGAAGAGTCAACGAAAGCCGCAGCTTCGTAATGTAATTGATGGACATGACATTTAGCATTTAGTGTAGTGTTGAATACAGGTTGAGTGTTGTTCCATATTAGTTTATGCTGTTACTTCGTTTTTCATCTTAGTTGTAGCTTTGTTTTTGTAAGGTATGAACTATGATATGATTGCCTTCACCAGTAACATGGTGAACAACCGAGACGTAGATGTAATTTTCGATGGTAAAGGTTTCCCATTTATGTTTACAAAATATCTTGTCTGATTGTGATAGTACTCATCATAATCCATCTGATCTTCGTTACATCTGTGCAATGTCCGAAAAAAAATCTCCACTCCAGTTTCTAATATTCCTGAAGTCTGTATGTTTTTTTTGACTCCAATGTAAATTATGTTTTTTACAAAGTCATTAAAATGATTAGAAGTTACGATTTGCAGGTATTAAAGTTAGTTTGCCATGCCTGTTTTAACTGCATTTTGCAAATATTTTGGTCTGTTATAATCCCTCCAGCAAATATCTTCCATTTTGAAACATTTGGATGTAGACATGTTCAGTATATTAATTTGAACAAGCGTTTTAACCGGTTGAATCACTGGTCCGAATTTAAAAGTAGGGTAATTTTTTTTCTTGTATTTCCTATAAAAAGTTTAGTTATATTTCTAATTTTTATTTTGTTTAATTTAGCCTTTTAGTCTTTAGAAATGATCTAATTAAGTTTTTATGTTAGAGTTAAATTATATTTATGTTAGAATTTATATTTCAAATCACTACTTAAAAAATAAAATTAATATAAATATTTAAGTTTTAAAATGGAATGTTTTGATATATAAATTTTATTGGAAATATAATATTAATCTAACTAAAAGAATTAATTAAATCATTTTTAAAAACTAGAAAATTAAATTGAACTAAATAAAAATTAGAGATTTAATTGATTCTTCTTTTTAGAATTTAAAGGAAAACATTTATTTTAGTCTTCAAATACAATTCAAAAGTACAAAAATACGAAACAAATTACTTTTTAACATCAAATTATTTTTGTCACTTATCCACTTATAATATTAAAACTTTGAATAGATAAATCTACAATATTTTGCTCTCTTAAAATGTCTTTTTTATTTCCATTTATAATACAATAAAAAAATGTTAACTAATAGTATTAATAAGTAATAAGTAATTAAATTAATTTCATAGTACTAACAATAATGTTATCTGTTAGTTCAAAATCGTGAATTAATTTTGAGTTAAAATGAGTGACTCAATATTCTTTCGAAAAATGAAGGAACAATATTTGGTTAGCACACGAGAACCAAGAGCAAAGAGAAACTCATTGACAACGATAGTCATTAAAATGTTAAGAACGTCATAAGTCATCTTAGACAAGTTTAGATAACGATTTCGACGATCCCTTCAATAATTCAATACATCCAACTTATAAAAAAACTTTGGATCAATATTCCCTTCATCTAAATAAATATCCAATTCAAACTTTTTGGTGTAATTATATTGTTGGATCAAATAATAAAAATATTAAGATATCATGAAAAAAAGTTAATGTCATTCGTAAATAAGAAATAAAATATAGATAATAAACAAAGAAATTTGAGAATTAAAAACTTACATCAAATGCATTCATCATTGACTTTAGTAAAAGAAGCTTGTTGTGTTAGAGGAGAAACGTCAGGGCTTGAAGTATTTGATTCATTTGAATTTAATTTGACACATTCTTTAAACAAATAGGGTTAAATATGTTTTTAGTCCCTATACTTTGGGGCGATTTTGGTTTTAGTCCATTTTCAAACTAAGGTACAATTTAGTTCTTCAACTTTAGAAAACTCTGGTTTTAGTCCTTTTACCAAATTTTTTTAACTTTATTTGTTGTTTCAAGCACATTTCATTATAACATTTGGATTGTTTACACTGTTTGACACATTTTTGCTTCAATGTTAACTGAGAAACGCGTTTGAAACAACACATAAAGTTAAAAAAATTTGGTAAAAAGGATTAAAACCAGAGTTTTCTAAAGTTGAAGGACTAAATTGTACCTTAGTTTGAAAATGGACTAAAACCAAAATCGTCCCAAAGTATAGGGACTAAAAACATATTTAACCCAACAAAATATACATGTTATGCTTTAAAACATTAATCTTTTCTTTACAAGTAGAAGGATTAATCTTTGAGTAATAAAATCAAATTACTTCGAACTTCATCCAAGAATCAAGAATAACCCCAATAGCAAAAATGTCAAAATAATGATTCCAATACTTACTAAACTTGTTGATCGTACTCAAGGACATATCTTTAATAATAAGTTCTACCTCCTTTCTAGATATTTTATTTTTTCTAGGTCTTACATAGACATCCATGAAGGCTATTAGAGAATCAGATCTTTCACAGTTGGAACCAATTTTGCAGTGCTTGAAGAAAGAAATGGAACATTGTTATGTGATCATTGAAATCTATTTCAACGGTGTAGGAATCGATTCTGTGGTGCTTGGAACCTGTTATGTGGTGGTGGTGGTTGAAACCAATTCTAGGGATGGAAGAATCAATTCTTTCTATATCTTTATTTATTTCAATTAATATTTTTTAAAATTTTATTCATTAAAAAAATTCTAAAATAATTCTAACTTATTTAAATATAACTTTATATTACTTTTAACATTAAAGATAATTTGATAATCTTACTTTTTAATCTATTAAAACTTTTTTTAAATTTATCAAATCCATCAAATTTCTCGTAATCTTTACTTTCACATCACTTTCAAATTATTTAAAATAACACTCAAATCCATCCACTTTATCTTTCTCAAATTATTCCTAATTACCATTAAACCTTCATTGTATGTTTAAAATTATAAAATATGTTTCATATTATAAAACATTTCAATTAAAAAGAATTCATAGAAATAGCCAAAAGATTCAATCCAAATAAGAATGAGATATTTTCAGAAGAATTATTCCTGTAATTTTTGTAAAACATATTGAATATTTTAAAATATATTTGTAGATTCAAAAGTACCTTTCAAAATATATAATTTAAAATATTTTTTTTATATATTTTGAATTGAGTGTTATATAAATGCATTTTTATCTTAAAATATATTTCGAAACATTCTATAAAAAAATATTTAAAAAAAGTACAAATATTTTTATTATAATTTTAGGACAAAGAATAATTTAGAAATTGAAAGTTTAGTGGACATGGAAAAAAAAAAAGGAGATACAAGAAGAAATGATCGTACACCTTATTCAGGTCATAATAAAATTCCATGCACCTCTTTAATACTTTTCAGTTGCATGGTTATTAACTTTGATTTTTCAAACACCCACTGGTGCCGTAAAACATGAGGTCGAAAGAGATAAAGGAATGACTCTCACCATCACAACCAGCAGCCCCACCACCTTCTCCATCAACGTCACCCTCACACCCTCCTTGGTATTCCGTCACCCCAACCTACCATTTAAACTACAAAAAAGGCGGAAATTTCAGGCGGCCCTTTACCGATGATCCTTAGATACTGGGTAATTCAATGGTGATTTTAAATATCGATGATCCTAGGTTGTCGGTAAGTATCTGAATAGATTAAGATCAAAATTTCTGATTTCCCTCTCCCATTTCAAGCACGTTGACCAAAAGTCCTATTTCCCTCTCCCCTACCAATCGTTTCCTCAGGCGCATTGTGTTACTGTCGCGGTTGTTCTCAGGTGTAAGGCGTAAGTACGCACTGTTCTCGCAGAGATTTAAGGTAAAACATCGTGTTACTTAATCATCTTGCATCACCATATTCAAATAGGAATTTCATTTGCTTTATTTTAACATTATCTATTGTAACAACAAAAGGTCCAGTAAGTAGTTGAGCATGAAGCTTAAATTAAGAAAAACTTTAACATGAAAGCATCTCACATATTGTTAGAAATGTTTAGAGATGCAAGGATCGCAGGACAACGCCCTTATTGGGTGGGAGAGCACATATGGAATTCATTGCTGGCACATTGGAATTCACCACAGTACCACATTAAACGTGCTACTGTCCAGAAAAATATGGTTTTAGAAAAAGGTGGTGTACTGCATACTGGAGGATCAATCACTACACATGAACATGCGATTAGTATGGTAAAAATCTTCATTCATTTCTTATTAATAACTCTATAATATCATGTACTTTGAAATTAATATATATGCCATTCATATGTTATAAAATATTACAGGTAGCGAAGCTTAGACGAGTTGTTCATGTTGGTGAGGTGTTTACACAAACTCATATTCGTAAGGGGACTGACGAATATGTTGATGAGAGGTCTCGCAAGACCGTTGTAAGTAAACTTTTTAACAACATTCAATTTTGTACTCTTTTTTTTTGTTTCACACTTTCAAATTCATGTTACTGACGTTTTCTATCTTATTTAACAGGAAGATTTTTCTGCGAGATTGACACAGGCGAGATCAGAGGGGATCTGCTCCTGATGCTGACTCTAGAGTAGATGCCGACGATGAAATCATCAGGACCTAATGCTGGGTTGGGGTCGTTGGGGGAAGAAGAAAGGACGATTGTATGGGGTAGGACAACTTGCCTCCAATTACATTGTTGGAAGAGGAGGCATATTTAGACATCAACCATCTACATTCGACACATTTGACCACAACAACGTCGTCAGTAAAGACGCTTATGATTCACTTCTAGCCATATTTGACAATCTTGAAAGTCTGGTCAAGACATTGATACCTCAGTAAGGACAGTCTGCCCTATCATCATCCCAACAGCCATGCCCATCTCAGCAGCCTGCACAGACCACACCTGTGCAAGAAGAAGATCATGCTAATTCTGATGATTATGATGATTACTAGACATTTAGGAACTTTTGAAAACATTTGAAATTAGGTTTTTTATTTAAAAACTTTGTTTTACCATTAGAAACTTTTCAAACTTTGAAGTTAGTTTTTTATTATCAAACTTTGTTTTGCATTTAGAAACTTTTGAAACTTGAAATAATTGAAGTATTCTTGATTAATATTGAATGATTACATTTGAATTGTTTGGATGAATTAGTTAACTGAATTGATGTTCGAGACTATTGATTGTTTATTTGCAAGTTTTATTTTATTGAGTATAATGCATAAACAAATTGCACTGGAAAAAACAATACACGTTACTAACAATCTAAAATCGTTGATAAAACTTATTTACTTTCGCTCTGCATTACCGAAGAATTTTGTCTCTAAGTAATACCAATGACCTAAAGCCGTTGCTAAAAACATCGAGTTTCACCTTGTATCAAGAGACAAAACCTTAATAATACCAATAACTTTTTAATCTTAGGTATTACCTAAAGTACTGGCATGTCGATAATATTGAAGACCTAAAAGTTGTCATTTTCAACAGGTATATTACTGACAACTTTTTGTTCTTCAATAATTACACTTTTTTTCATTACCGAGAGAGATTTGGGCAGTGGATAACCACCAACTTCTTCGATCCCACTTCCACTATCCCTACAACCTTTCCAAAACCAAATCCTCCCACCATCTTCTCATGCTTGAAATGGGAGGGTGTGCACCCACCTCACACCCCCCTAGGTATCTTGGCATTCCTGCACCGATGAATCTAAGAATTTCAAAATACAGAAACGGATTTACAATTTGGAAGCGGGTCCATGGCGATTCACCAGCTATGTCCGTGCAACCTCCAATGTAACGCAAATGTTTGTGAAGCTGCTACCAATGTCCGTGCAGCCACCAAAACACATGATCTTCCGGATTGTTCATTCCAGAATCAGAAACTTTCGGGACTGAAAATTCCGGAACGTGCCTTCCACCCAAAAATCAGCACCAGCTTCTACTACCACAATGCTTCTTCTTCCTCCAACACGCAACAAAGGAAGACAAAGACAAGGTTTATTAGCTCCATTGCATCCATGTGCTAGGAAAGTGAAGAAAAGAAGGAACAAAAATGGATGAGATTGTGGGGAAAGGAAGTACCAAAAATGAAGGAAGATGTGCAGAGCGGCGCTGATGAAGAGCTGCAAACCTCTACCTCTCAAATTAAGGTTTTTAATATATTTTAATAAAAGCTAAAGTGGGAATTTTAGAATTTTTGGGACTGCAGAAATAATTTCTCCTTATTTATTTACCCAATTATGTATAACGGGAAAGCCAATGAAACGGGCTTATATACATTGTAAAATCCATTAACACGTCTTTGTGTCTAATTTATCTATAAATATGAAAATGCACAACAAATTTCATTTGGAATATTAAAATTTGTAAATATAAAAAATTCTAAAGTCGAGAGGCTCTACTTATTTATCTCTGGCGAAACTCCATCGTAATGTATCAAGGAAAAATGATTTAGCGGGAGATGTAGTAACTTAACTGAATCAGCGCTACCTTTTGACACAAACGTGCAAGATGTAATAGAAATAGAGATAAGCCAAATTTGGGCGTTTCGCACAGCTAAAAGAGACAAGTGTAACATGTAAGCCTAACAAAGTTGTTAAAAATATATTTCTCTTCTATTTATATGACATACGAAACCCATTCTACATCTATTACCTTGATAAAGAAATTGAAAACAATCTCCTGATAAACAAATTCAAAACACCTAAGAAGCATCGGAAAAATCTTACTAGGATCGTAACGCGAGTTGTTATTTTACTTTATAATAATTTATTTTTACAGAATATACAATTTAAAGTGTACTGTATCTAAATTAATATATCCAATAAGGTTAAAACTTTGTTTTTTCTACTAATCCATAAAATCCTTAGCTTTGGAGAAATTTAGTATTCAGAAATGCTTCTTTATTATTATTATTATTATTACTATTTATAGCAAGTGTTTAATGTAGGGCAGTTCTAGCTTACGTTGTAGGAATGAATTGGATGAGTCAGTTTGCAATAGTTATTAAGGATAGGATGGGCATGTAGAGATTCAAACTACCTTCACTGCAAAAGGTTTTCATACCTAAAACTAGCCAGTTCTTGTCAATTTGTCCGTATCAGAGTACAACAAATCATGAAAATATCTATCAGGTAACTTCATGTAAGATCGACATGTATATCTAAATAAACAAAATGCAAGTAGAATAGAAAGAAGGGTCGGAGAAAGCCCTTGCTAAATGGTAAAAAGGTATGCGTTATTTTTCCTCTAAGCGCCGCAACACAGACTGAGCAAAGTTTTGTTGCCTACAAATGATTGAAAATGACCGAGGTTAACAGGATTTAAATTTCTCAAGAATTAGGAATGTGTGAACTGATCTAACAAGTTATGACAGGATGGTACAAACAAGTTCAAGCAGACAGAGTTAATTACAAAACTGAGAAGAAAGTTTAAATATTTAATAAAATATTCAACATATTCTGTACGGAAAAGTAATAGATGAAGTGCTGCCAACGGCACAAGTTTCATAGGCGAGTCATTTATGGAAAGAATCCCTGTTTCATTATTACACAAATGTCATTTAGTAATCATTTTTCAAATATTAGATAAGTTATGCTCCCATCTCCAGCAGCACCCTCCCTTTTATCTTAAAAGGTAACGTAATGAGTACTTTAGTCTATTTTAACGTAATCAAACTTCTTGAGAACGATTTCTCTCTCCTTCTTTGATTCTCACATCATTACTAGCTAATTAAAAAGCTCTGCCAATTTACTTCTGGACTTGAAATAAAAATAACAGACATGCATAGTTCTAATTATGAAATCTTGGCGACAAAGATCATATGATAACATGATTGAGAGATTGAGAAATTTAACTTACTTTCTTTCTCTGTGTTTTGGACTGGGGCGAGAGTACTTCAGATATCCATCCCAAGGAACCTTTTTAAGCCCAGCACGATGTGAGATAATATCTCTCACCCTGTACCGTTGGAATGATATATACTGTTTCAATTCCCTGCAGCAAAACATAGGTTCGTACAATATGGAATAAAGATCTTTTACCTCTCTGCAAATTCAATGGATGTCTCTCCAGGCTTCAAGTTTTGTGGCTCCAAGTACCAAACATCACAAACTACAGCCCAAGATGTCATTAATTGCAAGAGATGAGTGGTGAATGATTGTCTGAAAGTGTAGGAGATAGAGAAGCTCTTATCCAGCAATAAAAGAAAATATGAATGAATAGAAAGAAAAATTAATTATCATGTAGAAACCAACTTCTTACTTTCGACTATTCCAAAAAGCATCTACGAAAATTTTATTGTACTTGATTGCAACTGGGCAAACTGTGCAGCCAAGTTCAAATGCACCCTAAACATCATTAAAATTAGAAGAGGCTTCAATTATATTTAAAACTTTCAGATTACAGGAATTAGAATACAAGTGGATGAAGACAAAATTAAAGAGGAAAAGGAAAGCCTATTGTACAAGTAAAAGTGTAAAACTCAGGCATTTCACGTTCAATGCAATTGCAAGTGATCCTATACCTTCTTAAACATGACTGTATAGTGATTATTTACACAAGTTCCTTCAGGAAATATAAGAAGAGGGTTATTGTTAGCTCCCTGGACATGTTCCCTCAATCTGAAATATGAAAAATCACGTCAGAATAAGATTTTAGATATATTCTCCCAACATTTTCAATTATACTTACTTCCTTGCCACAATTTCTCGATCCTTCACCTCTGTACGATTGAACCAGATACACCCTACACTCTCTAAAATAGTGCTCTGCAATAATCCTGTGGATGAAATTCAGAAATGTATCAGGCATTAACTTGTGAAGAGTCCATCGAACTTTGAAGGAAAGTAGATCTGGATGAATATATAGTTTAGTACCAAATGTACAGTGTACTACCATAGAAAGATGCAATAGCACCTAGCATGATTAATTTGGTTGAGCGTGAGAAGATCAAAGGACATCCTAGCGTTTGTTTAAGTTCTAAAAATATAATGATGTTTAAAATGAAAAAATCTTCCCTGACAACTAGTAATTTTCTCAACAAATTTCCACCTACAACTCTAAGATCGGACCACATTATGTAATAAGGATGCTCGGTGAAATATTTAAGCGTTTGAGTCTTCTTTATATGTAGTTAGCGTTTTGAGGGTGGATTCCTCAAGTGTTTGGGTACTTACCAATTGGTTGTTGATCTTTTGGAAAGGGCTGATTGGTTCTTCCTCCTTAACCACTAGAGAGGAGGCTTGAACTCTCACTGATAGTGGAGTAGTCTACTTGAGCCTTGCAAGGAATATTATTACCAAGCCCAAATCGTTTAAGGATTATGTTTGACTGGCCTATAAAAGTTGTACTACCTCTATTTGATAAGAATTATGCTTTTAGAATATTGACTAGGTGTCATACTAGGAATGATCTTTCAGTGTAGACAAAGTCTTTACAATAACAAACTTTGAATGAAATAAGGCAGAGAAGAAAGTTTTTTCCCATTAAGATAGTTTCTCCTTTTTGTTGCCTATTTATGATATCAATTTTGAACACCAATAACGAACAAGCATATTTGCACCAAGCAATAAGGTAAGAGCAATTTCAACCAAATGTCTATTTTTTCTTTTTGCTATATCATTTTTCTAGAAAGATATAGAAGGCTATTTGGAAAACTTATTAATCTCACTATTTGCACTTGGCATTGTGAGTCAATTCATGCAAAAACTGTGTATTGATCACTGGAGTGTTGTCATACATATTCTAAAATATCTCAAAAAGGATCCAGGACAAGTACTTTACGAAGATAAAGGGAATACTCAAACTTTTGGCTATTGTGGCTCATTGTGATGGTTCTCCTATGGATAGATGTTCTATTACATGATATTGTGTTTTACTTGGAAGAAATATTGTCTCTTGGGAAAGTAAGAAGCAAAATGTTGTCTCTTGGGAAAGTAAGAAGCAAAATGTTGTTACTCGATCATCTATTGAAGTTGAGTATTGAGAAATGACATCTCTTGCCTGTGAGCTTATATGGGAAAAATAGTTCTTACAAGAATTAAATTTTGTAATATTCAGCTTACAAAAATGTATTGTGATAATCTGCATTCCACATTGCTTCCAAACTAGTGTTTCATAAGTGGACTAAGCACAGTGAAATAGATTGCATTTTATCTAAGAAAAGTTGTTGTCGAAAGAAATTTTCAATGAGTTTGTTTGAATCAAATGATCAACTTGTAGATATATTAACAAAATCTCAGATAGAATTTATTTGTTCTATATTTGGTACATACAATTTGTATTCAGTTTGATAGAGTGTGATAGGTTTCTATTCAACAAACCTAAAATAACCCACTCGCACACACACCAGAAAGGCACCAAAGAACAATGAATTACCTCTGCTTTGTATTATCAACAAAAGAATACAAGAATATGTTCTCCAACTGGGAGCCTAACCTCCCCCTACAGGTTTAACAAGCCTGTACAGAATACACGAAACTCAAAAGTAACTTCTAACGACTTCATTTATGAAGATAACCCCTGATTTCCTTAACTGCCTTGACAGTTAAACTAACTAACTCCTCTTTCTCCTCTCATAAACTCTCAACTTCCTAACAGAGTGTTAGAATAAACAATTATTAAGAAGATTTATTGTTAGGTGTTATGTGCTTTGTGTTGGACCTAATTCCTAGAAATGTCTTCTAGAATTCTCTTTTATTCATTGTGTCCTATATATCCCAAGCTATTATAAATACGAAATTCTTAGAAAGGAAATACATACTCTATCAAATTCACTCTAATTCCTTTGTATTTTTCTCAAGTGTATCCATTATTATTAGCCGCTATCAACTCTGAGTAGTTTTAGAAAGGATTTGGAAGATCTGTGCCCAACTCCCGATGAGCACCACATACCATCATCCAATGAATGACCAGATTAAGGTGGTCAAAATGATGTTCAGGGGTTAATTTGCATCGCTTGATGGGTACAAAACCTAGACAGCGGGCATTGCATTTAGCTCAAGCTGAATTTTGGTTCAATACAAGTTACTAAGATGTCTCATATCTGATCCTTGTATGGGTAAGACCATCTTCCTTTATCGTTGAAAGCAAACCACAATTCCTTCCAATGTTAAGGAACCCAATTAGCAGCTATACACTTTGAAGATTAACCTCACCTTTCCTGAATTCCATCTTGGGGACAATGTGTCACTTAGCACTG
Source organism: Vigna mungo (assembly GCA_036885675.1). Classification (NCBI taxonomy): domain Eukaryota; kingdom Viridiplantae; phylum Streptophyta; class Magnoliopsida; order Fabales; family Fabaceae; genus Vigna; species Vigna mungo. The sequence continues at coordinate 18,500,466 of CP144700.1, read as the reverse complement.
GGGTACTGTTGATAGAGCATGCCCCCCAATAACTATGGTCTATGAGAAGAGAACTGAGAAAGAGTTAGGAAGGTTTGTTATGTTCCTACCTAGAAGGCAGTTATTAAGAGCTAGGTACCAGGGTATGTAGACAATAAGATTGGAGAATACGGGCTAGAAATAATGTGGACATCAGTTTGGCAGGGGCCACGTTCCTCAAAATACATGCACTTTCTGTTTTCTGTAACTACTTCATTTAGTGAATAACAAGCTCTTGTCTCTCTGTTATATCAGTCTTTCTCTTTTTTTTGCTGTCTTCTGGTACCAGCTCTATTAGTTCATCAGATACATCCTTCATCTCAAGGGCTATTTAGGCCCAAGTTTTTTATTCTTGCACATCAAAAAAATTGTTCACATTCTCTGAATTGAAAACAAACTTTCATTATGATAAGTGTTTAAAAATATAAAGTAGGATAGCTTAGAAGAAGTTCAGAATCATGTTAGTACCATTATTCTTACTCTAAAAAAAACTGATTCACCTAGATACGGTATGCCACAAGCAAATATAGAAATAGAAAGCTGCTTTGATGATAATGACAGGGCTCAATTTGTATTTAAAAGCAACACAATAACACTATACACTAACCAACCCATCCAGGATGCTTCTGCATAATAACAGCAAATGCAGTCATCTGTTCTAAGATAATGAAATCAATCATGGAAGTATGATTGGCCACAAAAACCTGTTCAATATAGGGAAATCCAGATTATTAATAAGTAACATTCATATTATGATGGATATGGTAATACAAACAAGGGAAGAACCAATGTGCATCAGACAAACCTGTTTTGGTCGTACACTGGGCCTTGGCCCATGGTACTTGACAACCCCAGTCCAGGATGCAACAAAGAAACTGCACATCATCTCCACCAAACACCTCTGAAAGAAACGATAATTGAGCAATTTAGAGTTCATTGATTTGATACACAGCAATTTAGTAGTTCATTGAAGTTGCTATCCACTAAAAGGAATGAAAATAGAAAGAGTAAGATAGAAGTTGTATTCATCTTATGCCATGATCTCAGCTTCGTTACAATATCTGTCAATAAAATTATAGTAAACATGTATTTAAAAAATAAAGAAAAAATAAATAAGTTATGTCCTCGAGAAAATTGTCTCAAATTTGTTGCATTGACCTACTAGGCTGACAAGTAATTAGATTTACAAATCTGATTTCGAGCGGAAAATCCTTTAACTAAGATATTACAATTAACAAATACTAAGATATAAAGCATATGACAAAATGATTGATTTTCATGATCGATGAGGCAACTTTAACTGAAGCCCTACGATAGGTGTTTAAAATTAAAACCAAACGAAGTAAAGGCTTACTAAAACACTACAATAAAAGTAGCCTACGAGCTGTAGCTCAATTGACACCAAGTCTCAAACCTCCATCTTAATAATAAAATATAAACAATAAGTAGAACACAATGATACCAAATAGTTGGACATTATAGGCCTTTAAATTGGAAATATTATGCACATTTACAAATTATTGTCCATTCAGTACCAGCCAGACAACTGACATATAGGAGTTCATTGTATTTTAAGCTAAGCTAAATCAGAAAGTTGAGGCGTCCTTTTTACTTTTTATGGACCGAGTTCAAACTTCAAAGATGTCTTAAAATTTCTGTGGCGCAGGTTATAACAGCCATTAAATGCAGTCTTCCTAGTGTGCAAAACAGAAACAGAAGTCTGTGAACAAAAAATTTCAACTGGACAAAATAGCAAGAATAATCTTAATTGGTACCTCAATCTTTTTCCTCAAATCGTCATTTCCTTTCAGGAGGCAGTGCACTGGAATGAAGGCTGAAAGAAATATAATCCATCCTAATGTCAACACTAGAATTCTGCAGAGTGAAACAGGACACATCACATGGCCAGAAAAAGATTGTAGTGAACTGAGGTATTAACATGAGAAGCATGAAAGGGAAATTAATGGGCCAAACACAAACGTCGTGTTTAAAGTCAAAATATTAGAAACTTCATTTGATTTATAACTTTTATTTTCTGAAAGGAGTTTCTTTGATTTTGAAATGTTTGTGACTCAGTTGTGTTGTGAACACGCAAAAATCTGCTCAAATTTGGTGGGATTTAATTTTAGCTTTTGTTAAACTGACATGTGAATCAGTTTTTAAATAAAATTGGTTTTATTTTTATTTTTTGATTCCAAATGCAGGAAAATAAAAATGTAATTGAAGTAAATCTTTAGTTCAAATCATATCCTAATAAACTTTTCCTAAAATGCGTCTAGTCTCGGTGCATGTCTACTACCAAATGTAGCATTGAAAACTAGCTAGGCAAACCCTAGGATCGAATGATTTCGGAAGTCCTATTGCATCATCATGCATAACATGTAAGTATCGAAAGTAAAGCAATAACCTAACCTAATAGGGAAAATAATCAAATATCGAATCACAACTCCACAGCACCACAAAGGAAACAAATAAACATTCCAGTTCCAAGGTTCTGGAGGATTTGATTTGAAGCACCTTGTGAATGAATCCTATAACATAAAATTCAGTCAGTAACCACAATGTGAGTGATATTTCAAGAAAAGATGACATGTCTTGATGGCTTCAGGCTTGGGAACAGAGTCTGAGAATTACACAGATATAAATGAAAAAGTCAAAACACTACAGTTCCTCTCTGCTGGATTTGACCTGGAAATGGGAATTTTTAGTTCAGTGTTTCACCTGGAAATGGGAATTTTGAGTTCAGTGTGGAATTGCATGTGGTTTTGGGTGTTGCAAATTTGTCTGATGAAACAGGGCTCTCTGGTCCGGTTTTGTGACCCAGGATGAAAAACAAACCTTGGCTTATTACCTCACTCGTGGACTTCTCTCTGGCTATTAGCACCCATTCTTTGCCCTCTCTAACCTATCCAGCTACCCCACTTTTCTCTGGCCTCTGCCTTCTGTTTATGCACTCAGATTTTTGCCTCCATTGACTTTATTGTTCTTCATATTCTGTATGTTGGTAGTGGGCAGTTCTCTCTTTCAATTTTATTTGTGTTTTTGTTCTTTCAGTTATGCTATAAAAAAAATCTTGTTATGATATATTGTGGGCTATATCTTAAGAATTTTCAATTTTAGTTAAATATCGTGATTTACATGTCATTTTTGTTATCTAAGTTATTTTCTATGCATATATATGTGTTTAAAGTATAGTTTTATGTTGTAGCTAGGATCTTACTTTCCATGTTCTGATCCTGCAATTTACGGTCATCCCATCCCCTTCCTGATTCTTGGTAGGACCTCAATTTTGAAAACATTGGGAGATTTCCTACAAGGTCAGGATTTAGGTTTAAAAATGTTGAACTCATCATGTTTGACGTTAAATTCTCTCCATAACTATTCCATGATCAGCAATTTTCAAAAAGATAATAATTGACATGCCAAAACCACAAAGCAGAAGAACAGCATATGAAGACAAGGTCAAAAGCTCACATCTACAATGGCACCTGCTGCCTCAGACAGACTAGGTGAAATGTCGAGAAAATCACACCTGAAAACAGAAGTCGTATATGTTGATATTGCATTGCCACGAGATTTCGGAAAACCCGAGGAGAAAAAACGTAAAATGACAACTTCAAATCAGGAGAACTTAATCTCCATTCCTCAATTAGATCATGCAAACGGAAGACTACTCCATTTTCAGTGCCCTCATCATTGAGCATCTAAACAACAGTAAAAGCAAGACATGAAAATGAAAAAGAAAACAGCAGAGGCACATACAGGCGGAGCTTCCCATGCCGTTCATGTTGAACACTGGATCCAGAGGGTAGGTAATCCTCAATGTTTGGCCGATCAAGGTCCAATTCAGAACTCGACGATTTGAGTTTCCCAGTTCTATTCATCTTTGTTACGCTTCCACAACAACCAAAATCGCGTGACTAAACTAGAGACCTTTTGATCCTGAAACAAGCATGGATAAAAATTAAGTGCTTCAATCAAATCTTCAAAGAGTTGGTGAACAAATTTCACCCTTCGTTGCAGCAATTGATTGATTGATAAATTCTATAATCTAATTCCACCAAACAGCTTCCATGCAATGAAATTAATTTGGTAAGAAAACCTTTAGCTCTTTCTAAAAATAGATCGTTTTGAGGAATGTGGGAGACCTTTCTTGTAATATAAATAATCTTTTATGTGTTTTTCAATTTAGTATCACTTTAGTTCACTTTTTTGTACTTTATCATCTAAGAACATTTTTACTTTGTTAGAGATAAAATAAGAATTAATAAGGTTATATTGTCTATCAGATAAAACATTTGCATATTTTTATTTATTTATTATGTTTTAAGTTATCATCTTTCAAATAAAAAATAATTAAGTTTTTATATTTAATTGTTTTTAGCAATTAATCGAAACTAGGACTTTTCTCTAACAAACTATATTAAGCAATTTAATGTAAATTGTTATTTGGATAGAATAGTCAGTTTTGATAATATTATAATACCCTATATCTAAAACGATTCTAGTATTGACTTATGTAAAATTAGAAAGATACTAGTACATAAAATTAATAAAATAAAATATATATTTAGATAAAGTTAGAAACATGTTATTTATACCATTATATAAAGATATTTTTTCTATTGGTGTACACATTTTATTTTTAAATTTATCCTTTAAATAATTATTTCTTTAAAATTAAAATAATTGTTTTACCAATTTTATCTTTTAAGTATTTTTTTAGTTTAACCATTGTTTTTCCAAGTATTTAACCATTATTTCAAATTAAAATAACTATCCATAAGAGAAAAATATATAAATAAACAAAAACTATCTAAATGTAAAAATTATTTACATTTATTTTTATATAGTAGTTATATTATTATTATTATTATTATTATTATTATTATTATTATTATTTACTTTGTTATTAAAGAAACAAGTCAACACATGCCCACAGCACATGTATTTCCACAAGTTTCTATAAAAAAAATTGGCAATGTCTTTGAATTAACTTTGTCTTTTAAAATTAATATTAAAATGAATTTTTTAATTAGCTGATAATTTTTTTTTTCACGAGTTTTGTTGTGTTTCGAATAATATTAGTTTAAATCGTTTCTAGTTAGGGGTAAATCTTAATTATTTACTAATTTTAGTAACGTTTGTTTGGTTATATTTATTAACAATGTTATTATTATTATTATTTATACACACACACACATACATATATATATATATATATATATATATATATATATATATATATATATATATATATATATATTTTCTATAGTAATATTTTCTTAAAACCGTTACTATAAATAATATTAACAATAAAATTGCAACATTTTTGAAAATGTTATCGTAGATAAATGAATTTACTGTATAATCCTTTTAATCAAATGTTACTAGTACCATAAGAAATTATTTAAATATAGATGAATTTAAAGATTAATAATAACTAATCATTATAGTGATTAAATTAAAAATTACTAAGTATCATTAAATGTTATAATTTTAGTAATTAGTGATTATTAAAAATATTTGTTTATTTAAAAACAATATTTTTAGTGTCTTGTTAAGATGTAATTACAAATTATTTTTTAGTCATTTGTAATTTATTTTAGAGATTAAATTTTAGTCAATAAAAGTAATACAATTAAAAACTGACATTTTAATTTTTAATTATCATATTATTAAAAACTTAAATTTTTTTATCTCTATTATCTACATTTAGATATTGATTTTGCAGTAAATAAAATTCATAAAATCGTAAAACAATTTATTTTTGTCTCAATTATAAATTTATAACATATTTTTAAATTAGTAACAACAAATTTACTAATTTATTAAGGTTAGTATAGCATTGAAATAGTTAATATTAATTTAAAAGTTGACATGTTAAAATAATATTTTAATTTTATTAAAACATATACATTAAAATTATTTTAATTTTTAAACTTTTTAGAAAACATGTTATTTTTTAAAAAAATAATAATGGAAGAATTATTATATGAAGTAATTACCCCAAATTCAACATTATTTCCTAGGCTTGGTTTGCATTCTCTGCAGCTTCTGCGCAAAGGCTACCCTTTTCTCTTCTCAATCTCTGCATTTCACTCTCATCCGATTAATGCATTTTAACGCTGCTTCAGCACAATTATTCAGTACCATGCTGTTTCTTTTGTTATAAAAACAGAGTATTGCAATGAACGTTGCCACAAGACTCGTTCTTCTGATCGAAATTCTTGGGAGTCACGGGCGGTTCTTCACGTTGCCGCACAGTTTGACTACTTCCTCTTTTGCAAGGGATTCTCCACAACACTACTCATGGTGTGTTGCATTTTTTGGAATCCATCTACACTTAAAAATAAGCATACCATACTCCTCCAAGAAAACACACTTTTCCCTCTTTCAAAATCTCCTCCCTCTAACACAACTTATCTCATTCTCGTTTTTCTATACTTTCATTCTTTTATGGATTCTTCGATTATTTACTCTTTTAAAGGTTATTTGTTAGTTTCTAAGTTTCTCAAAAAATTAAGTAAGTTTAGGCTTGTAATATATTGTGGATAAATGTTTAAGGACAGTGAATATAGATTGCAGATAAGACCGTAAGGACATTGAATATATATATCAAGAAATTCTATTGTTTGTGATTTCGTTACTACAACAATCTTAAAGATTTATTGACTGAGGAAATGGACACCAATAACAACTCTATGCTAAAGAAGTCAAACAATGTTTCCAGACAATCTTTGCATAACCTTTCCTGGATATTTCAAAAGTCAAAGAAACCAATAAGGAGTGTACTACCCCGTAAGAGTTAAGGCATTATCGGTTAAAGTTCCAAAAACATACAAGAAAAAACTTTATCACATGAGTAAAATTATTTTTAAAAACTCTCGTCCCAATGCATCTAACCCCATTTTTAAATAAAATAGAGTTAGGAACGACAATCCTCTTGAGGTAAATATAGCCGAAGAAGAAGATATAATTATTGCAGTCATTTTTTAAATAAATCTTGTCACCAATGTGAGTATAGCACATTTGTTCAAACAAAAGTGTTTTTACCTCCTACACCAGTGTGGAGGATAGAGAAGAACATGTGTATTTTGGTGATTTTAGGACAACTCTTTTTTTGGTAAAGAAAAATTTCTTCTAAAGCTCACATTTAGGAAGATTTTGGCCTTGAGTGATGTCTTACTTGTGCCATCAATAAGAGTTAATCTAATCTTTGTAACATTTTTGGAAAAAATTAGGGTTAAAGTGTCATTTGAATATGACAAAATTGTTATGACAAAGAATAATGTTTTTATGGGGAATGAATATTGTGATCAAGGTCTTTTTGTACTCAATATTTCTGAAACCACTAACGAACCTTGTTGATTCATATGAAGTGTCGCATGCTAGATTAGGACATATGAATTTCTTGTATGTTATGAAATTAAAAAGACTAGGATGAGTTAATATGTGTGATAAAAATGTAGTAAATGTAATATATGTATGGAATCTAAAATTACTAAGAAAACTTGTCATTTTATAGAACGTCAAACTGAACTTCTAGGGATAATATATACTGATCTAGTTAATTTAAAACAAACCATGTATAGAGATGGTAAAAATTATTTTATAACGTTTATTGATATTTATTCTAGATACACCAAAGTGTACTATCAAACATAAAGATGAAACATTTAATGTGTTTTTAACTTACAAAGTGAAGTAGAAAATTAATTGAATAAGAAAATTAAGAGAGTTAAATCAATTAGAGGTGATAAGTATGCATTGTTTAATGATTGTTAAGTTAAAGAAGATATTATCCATGAAGTAACTCCACCATATTCACTTGAGTCTAATGGAGTAGTTGAGAGAAAAAATAGAACTCTTAAAGAAATGATAAATGTTATGCTAAATAGTTCTAGTGCATATGAAAATCTTTGGGGAGAAACTCTTCTTCCTGCATGTATTTTACAAAATAGGATACTGTTAAGTGTCAAATTAGACACATTTATGGTGTTTTAGAGTACTTCTTTGGGAGCTTTGTCTTCTTTATTTTCTATTCTTGAGTGCTTTAGTATTTTCTTCTAAAAATCTTAGTTTTAATAAAAATGTGTTAAAAATGGTGTTTTAAGAGTGAAATTTTGTTAGGTGTGCTTTGAGTTTCTAGGACTAATCTAGTTTAGAGTTTCCTTGATTTTATCTTTGAACTAACCTTTCCTAATTTCTTGAACTTGAGCTTAATTATATTTGTTAAATATCTTGGATTATTAGATATCTTAATATTATATTTATCTTTTATCGTCAGTTACTTATCTTCTGTTACTTTGTTATTATTCTTTAGTTTGTATTTTGGGCTTAACCCATATTTCTTTCATTATAAATAAAGTACCCTATGTGTATTTTCTACACAAGGAGATTAATCTCATACATACTTTTTCACTATATTCAATATGGTATCTAGAGTATCAGGTTCTTTTGAAAAATTTTCATTGCCCCTATCCACTGTAACCGTCACCACTGTCAGAGTCGCTACCGTTGTCACCATCGTTGGAGTTTTAGTTCCGACTGGAGACCACACAGTTATACTCGTCTTGGTTAGGTGACTCTAGCATTGTCGAATAATTGTTGCCATTGGAGTCTAGATGCACTTCCAAACATTAGTTGAAGTTCATGGACACTGTCTTTCCCAATTGCGCATGGCAGTGCATGTATTGTCTTCTTCGGCTTCAATCATCATCATTGGATTAGCCATATTTTTCACTTTCTGGATCTGACCTTGTTGCCTTGATTGGAGAAACTTGGATTTTTAAGGGTTCCCCTCTCTCCTGTACATATATGACTTCTTCTGCCATTGTCTCTTCTAATCTCTCTTCTGTCACTAGTGCATCTGACTTGTCTATATATACTAACTATGTTAACGAACACTTGTCTATTGATAAGTTAGATGGCATTAATTGTGCGACTTGGACATCAAACATTAAACTTTGGCTTAAGAGTAGGGGTATGTTGATTATATTACTCAAAATGTCACTAATATTTCTTTTGCTAAGGTTCCCAATAGAATGATAAATTTATGCTCAGTTATGCATCGTTCTCAAGGGTACCTTTCACTCTTCTTAAAAAAAAATGTTCCTAAGACACGTGTTCTGAAGTCTAGGAATAGGTCAAATTATTATACATCAATGATACTTAACTTCTTTATGGCGTTTGTCACGATCTTTTCAATGTTGTTGCTCATCAACATTAGAACTCTATAGCTAATTAAATAGTAAGATTGATGCTCTTTTTCATGAATTTAATGAGTTATTTCCTCCACCTCTACTCCCACCCAAGAAATAGAGTAACAACCAAAGTTCTTCATGATAATGACATTACATAGACTTGTTGATAAATATTCCTATATACGTGATCAACTTTTGGGTTAACCTGTTGTACTTACTTTGACTTCTACTTGTTCCCCTTTTTTGTGTGTATTAAGTACACCCATCAATGATACACCTACTTTTACTGATGATTCCTCTACATTAACATCTCAACGTCATTATCAAAATTGCTCTTGCAAACTTAGAAAAGGACATCACAAGTGTGACCATTGTGGCAAGTTAGGAAACAAGATTGATAAGTGTTATGCATTAATGGACATCCTCCTTGATTTGTTGTTGTTGTTTAGACTGATCCTCCCTCACAATCACCTTATGTGAATCCTCCTTCATCTAATATCACTAACAAATATGTTATTATTAGTAATTTTCTCAAATGATATGAGGATCAACAACCTTCTAGTTCCAATGCCTCTGTAACATGCACAATTCAATTTTCTTCTCTTGGTCCTTGGGATGCATCTTATTGAAACAACTCACACTCTTTTGATTCATGGTGAGGTTTCTCAATATTTTTGAGATGATGCTATTCTAACTACATGTTATCTCATCAATCGCATGCCCTTTTCGGTATTAGATAATAAAATACCTTATTCTATTTTATTTCTTTATGAACTTCTTCATCCTTTACCTTTAAAAGTTTTTGGGTCTACATGTTCCGTTCATAATTTTAGTCCTGCTCTTGATAAGTTATTTCCTCGATCAACAAATGTGTTTTTTTAGGATTTATTATATAATAAAAAGGATACAAGTGTTTTTCTCCTTCTCTTAACCACTATTTTGTTTCCATAGATGCACCTTCAATGAGTCTTCTTTTTACTTTAAAAGTCTTTCTTCTTCTAATATGTCTTTGTCTAATATAATTAATATTCCAAATACAATTCATATTCCTTTTACTTGTGCTCCTCAATTTATGCCTAGTCCATTGTTAGATTCTTTTCCACTACTACTCCAGGTTTATAGTCATTGACATTGTCTTCAACAACCACCAAGTGACTCAATTCAAGTGCCAACTAATATGTCTCCTTCAGCTCTAACAATTGAGTTTGACCTCCTGATTGCCCTATGTAAAGGTATGCGCTCTACTTGTAATCCCTCTCCACATTATATTTTTAAAAGGTATCATAGATTATCTTCACCTTTTTATACATATTTTTCATTTATTTCTTTTGTTGCTAGATCACGCTAGATGAACTAAGTGAACTACAAAATAATGGAACTTGGAAGCTCGTCCCATTACTGAATGAGAAATCTATTATTGGTTTCAAGTGAGTTTTTGCTATCAAAGTTGGTCCTAATGGTACTATTGATCACATTAAACCCATCTTGTGGCCAAAAGGTACACAAATTTTTGGGTTGCATTATGGCAATGGTTTTTCTCTAACGGTAAAGATAGCTTTTGCTCATTTATTTATAACCATGATTTCCTTCAACAATGGCCTATTTATCAATTAGATATTAAAAATGCATTCCTTAATGGAGATTTGCAGGAAGAGATTTGTATGGAGCAACCTTTAAGATTTGTTGCTGAAAGAGATTATTTTGGATTGGTATGTTGTCTTCGCAAATCTTTATATGGCAAAAAACAATATCTTAGGGCTTGGTTTTAAAAATTTAACAACGTTTTTCAACAATTTGGTATGACGTGGTGTGAGGTAGATCATTCATTCTTTTATTGTCACTCAAGTTCTAGATGTGTCTACTTGATGATATATGTTGATGATATCGTTCTTAAAGGTAATAACAAACATGGCATCTCCCATATGAAACAACATATTTTTCACTTTAGACCAAAGGTCTTGGAAAACTCATATACTTCTTGGGTATTAAGGTGGCACAATCCAAAGATGGTACTGTTATATCTTAAACGAAGTATGCATTGTATATTTTGGAGGAAACTAGGTTTATGAAGTCAAAATTTGTTGACACACCCATGGATCTTAATACAAAACTCCTATCAAATCAAGGGGAGCCTATGTCAGATCCTGAGCAATATAGAAGATTAGTTGGAAAATTGAATTATCTTACAATTACTTGTCCTAAAATTTCCTTTGCAATTAGTGTGGTAAGCCAATTTCTTAATTCCCCATGTGAAGATCATTGGAATGTTATCATTTGTATATTAAAGTACATTAAACGATCTCTTAGAAAGGGATTGTTATATGGTTCTAATAACTATACAAGATTTGTTTGTTATTTAGATACTGATTGGGAATAATCTTCTTCTGATAGATTAATATCATCAAACCCATTTTCTAATTCTGTAATAAAATAATGTTCTTGGATTTTTTTTGAATTGTTCAATCTTTGCTTTATGCTAGAGTTGATTTTTGGATTTAGGACTAACCTTTAGGGAGTACAATGTGACCCTTTTTATCTAGGATCTCAAATTGAATTGCGAGTGTCAAAGAAGCTCATTCAAAGTAAGATTCAATTTCTAGTTTTATCTCAAAACCCATTTTATAGATTTTAAATTTAGTTATAATTTCTTCATTTCCAATCATGATTCTTGTAGTAAATTTTAATTTTCTAGTTTCTTTTATATTGCAGTCTAGTTTTCTTGTCATTTTATAGACTTTCTTTGTGACTTTGTGCAAGTACTAACTCAAAAACCCATTTTCTCTGTCAAACTTAGTTCAAGTTTGTTAGTTCATAATTTTCATATTTTGTTTCTTTTTCTTGATTTGATTTCTGGATCCATAATTAGTATCAAAAGAGTGCAATATCACAAAAATCTAGAGCTTGGTTTTGCCTTCAAAACCTAATTTTTTTGTTTTGCAACTCAATTAATGATTTTTTATTTCAATACATATTTCTTGTTATTCCTGCTTTCTATAATATTCTTCCATGATCCTTGACATGTTCCAATCCTTAGATTTTAGTTTATAAGTCAAAATTCTCATCTTTTTTTTTATATATTTGGTAATATGGTTCTTTTTCTTGCTTGTTGTTCTTAGTTTTCTTCCACTTTTGTTTTTTGTGATTAAAGTGCATTTCTATGCATTCTAACAAGTTTGTCTAGCGTATTGAATCATGTGTTGATAGAGGGAGCGGTGTAGCTGAACCCATATCTCAGATTGTGTTTTTGATGATGACAACTGAAATGTTTTATAAGTTTCTTGCACATTAAATTTGTAAAATGTTGCTTGATCATATTCATGTATGTGCTTGAACTATCTGTGGTGTATGTTCACTGTGTGAATATGTATGCTTGATTAAAGCACTTTGCACATTACATATCTGTATGAATAAATCGTTTACACTGATTATATAATCTGTTAGATTCATGAGATATTAGTATATGTTTAACTGTGGCAAAACAAGTCTTAATCGATTAAATTATAGGTACAATTGATTAAAGCTTGTGGTTATGCCTGCATATGTTTACTGAGTGCATTGATGTGTTGTGAATGAAAAAGTTTTCATAATTTGCTTAAGTATGATACTTAACCGATTATGTTATATCTCTAATTGGTTAAATGCGTGTTGATTGAAAACTTGTTTCTTGTTAAGTCATAACTGTCATAACGGTAATATTTTTAAATGCTATGACTTGTATTAATTGCTTAATCGATTATGCGCTCCACTTAATCTGTTAAAGTGTTGAAATGTAAATATGGTATAGCAGAAAGAATTTCCTAGCCGCATTTGTACTGATATTTGTATAAATAGATGCATTGCTCTTTGTTTTCAACAACTTTAATGATTCATAACTTTCATATCTGACATTGTCTGTTCAAATTTGTTATAGTAGCGTCCTACTCCCTTCAAGAATCAAGAATTCATACATTTGGATATTTCATGAAGATTCTTTGAAGAATTGAAGATCTTACATTGGCTTATCACTTTCAGCATTCAAGGTGTACTGTACAAGATCAATTTTCATTTTGCAATCAAGTGATTGTGGTTCCCTGTTGCTGCGGCCAGGAAGAGAGCTTAGAGAAATTTTAGTGACTTAGAGAAGGGTATCTCTAAGGGTGTACAAAAAGATGATTGTTCTTTTTGGCTGTATTGGCTATAAATGATTTGGAGTTGTGACGAGAGTACATTGAGAAGGTTGTTTCTGTATCTTGCTTATAGAACTCGATCATTATAGTGGATTCCTTTCAATCTAAGGTTGATTGAAAGAAGGTTTGATGTAGGCAAGTTGGCCGAACCAATATATATTGTTGTGTGAATTCTCTCTTCCCCTTTACTCTTGCATTGCTTTTCATTCTTTGTTAATTGCATCCCAAGAAAGATCAAAAGATTTCAAAAATATTTGGAAAGAAATTATTTTTACAAGGCAAACCAATTCACCCTCCTCTTGGTTGAGAAACTTGGCCAATCCATTTCTACATCATATTTAAGCCATCAATTATCCCATTCAATGCATTTGCCGAATTTTGACCCATTATGTAGATTTTAGGTTTTTTAGTCTAGCTTGTATTAGGAATTTTATTTTGCATTAATTATTTTGGTAAATTCTCTGTTTTAGATTCTCATTAACATCATATCAAAAGTGTTCAAATGATAGGATCATGCATTCATGCATGGCTATACATTCAGATCCATGATTGCAAAAATAAGCATAACTAGAGTGCTGAAAATTATATTTTAAATAGTGATTTTGTGAATGTGTGCTTGTTGGACAATTTACATTGCATATTTCAGTGTATTGAAAATTTCTCAAGGCATTTACAATGAATGAAATACAATTTTTGTTAAGACAAGATCATGTAAAGAGACAATTGTCAAGCAGCTCTTGTTTTGAAGTTTAACAAACGAACTTGAATGAAATAACGTTTATAGCTTAAACCATCTAGAGGTTATGTTTGATAAAAAAAATGTTGAACAATATAAATAAATCATCTATATTGAGCCTGGATAATATTTTATACAATGCACAAATAATGTCTAACGTAAGTGTGTTTAACATCTCAACTTTTAAGCAAAAGCTTTTATTAAACATTATATCTTGTAAATGCTTTGTTACTCAAAAGAATAAACTACTACGCTAAATTCTTAGTATAAAAAACATGCCTAAACACTCTATAACGATTATAACATTAAGTGAATGTACAATTTATAATTTATAATGTACATCTGGTATCAGCCGCTGATTTCTTTTTTTAGGGAGGAATTTGTCAGATTATTATGACATTGAGTGTGCATTACAGGTTGGGGAGAAATGATTATGGACGGTGCTCTGATGAATGAATTTCTGTACTCTGATGAATTTCGTGATGAATTTCTATACTCTGATGAATTTCGATTTCGTACTCTGTTTTTTCCCTTTTGTTAATTTTGATTGAATAATAGCATGGTTTCCATTTGCTTGAGTTAATTATTACGGTTCCTTTATTATATATGTACGTAGGTATATACGTACATACGTACATAGATACATACATATATATATATATATATATATACATATATATATATATATATATATATATACATAGATACATATATATATATACATATATATACATATATATATATATGTATATATATATATATATGTATATATATATGTATATATGTATATATATATATATATGTATATATATATAATGATGAATGAATTTTTGTGCTCTGATGAATTTCGTGATGAATTTCTATACTCTTGATGAATTTCGATTTCGTACTCCGTTTTTTCCCTTCTGTTAATTTTGATTGAATAATAGCATGGTTTCCATTTGCTTGAGTTAATTATTACCCTTCCATTTGAGTCATGGAAATGCGGAAAGTATCAAATAAGTATGCCAGCTGTATATTCAAACTTTTTCATTACTTGTGTAATATAAAAGGTAAGTACTTCCTTTATTATATATGTACGTACATATGTATACGTACATATATATATATATATATATATATATATATATATATATGTATATATATATATATATATATATATATACGTATATATATATATTGTTATATTATTATAATATTGCAAAATTTGAATGCTGGATAAACGTTGCTTCATAACGTTGATTTTCATTAAATGGGCAACGAAATTTTTATTTCAACCAATTTGAATGCTGGATAAACGTTACTTCACAACAAATTTGTTTTAATGTTTTTAATTTCTTTTTATTTCTTGATTCTTTCCTAGCTCTATAAATAGGGAGCTCCTCCTCCATTCCAAAACACACCAACCTCATTCTTCTCATTCTCTTCTTCTCTGAGTTTCATTCTTTAGCTCTCTCTTTCTTCTAAAAATATTATGGGTTGTTCTTATACTCTTTTAAGAGTTTCTTGCTAGTTCTGAGATCCTCAGAAAGTCTGAGAAGTTCCTGTTGTATCCTGGGGGACTTGCGCAACACACCGCGGATAAGTCCTTAAGGACAGTGACTCTACACGCCTCAGGAAAAATTTGTTCGTGATTCTGTCAGCCTTTTTACAACAATCTTAAGGACTTATGGCTGACGTCAACAACAAGCCTTCGGAGAGTCGAACCATTGTTTCCGGAACTCAGACGGTCTTTGCAAAATCTCTTCCAGACGTGTCACAAGTCGAGGTTTTCTTTGGTCAGAACTTCTGGTGTTGGCAAGAACGCGTGTCCACCTTTTTAGACGTGTATGGATTTGCTGATGCTCCTAAAAGGTACGCACAAAAACCTGATCACAAAAGGAAAAATAATTTTCTTAAATCTCATCCCAATGAATCTAATCCCACCTGGCATAGAGTAAGAAACGACAATCCTCCTAGGGCAAATATAGCCGAAGGAGATGACGTTATTGTTGCGGTCGTTTCTCAAGCAAATCTGATGACCAATGTGAGCAAGTGGGTGGTAGACTCTGGTGCTACCAGGCATATCTGTACAAACAGGAGTGCCTTTACCTCTTACACTAGTGTAGGGGATGGAGAAGAACATGTATACCTCGGTGATTCCAGGACCACTCCTGTTATGGGAAAAGGGAAAGTTCTTCTCAAACTCACATCTGGAAAGACTCTGGCCTTGAGTGATGTGCTACATGTGACATCAATCAGAGTTAATTTAATCTCTGTGGCACTATTGGGAAAAGTGGGGAAAGGGATATTGTGATCAAGGTCTCTTTGTACTTAATATTTCTGGAAATATTAATGAACCGTCTTCTTCTGCTTATATTGTTGACTCATATGATATATGACATGCTAGATTAGGACATGTGAATTCCTTGTATGTTTTGAAGTTACAACGACTAGGATTGATTAATATGCATGATAAACAGAGTAGTAAATGTGATATATGTGTAGAATCTAAATTAACAAAGAAATCATGTTTTTTTGTAGAACGCCAAACTGAACTGTTAGGGTTAATTCATACCGATCTAGCTGATATGAAACAAACTATGTCTAGGGGAGGTAAAAATTACTTTGTGACTTCATAGATGATTTTTCTAGATACACCAAAGTTTACTTAATCAAAAACAAAGATGAAGCATTTGATATGTTTTTAACCTATAAAGCAGAAGTAGAAAATCAATTGAACAAGAAATTAAGAGGATTAGATCAGATAGAGGTGGCGAGTATGTCTTGTTTAATGACTATTGTGTTAAAGAAGGGATTATCCATGAAGTGACCCCACCATATTCACCCGAGTCTAATGGAGTAGCTGAGAGGAAAAATAGAACCCTTAAGGAAATGATGAATGCTATACTTGTTAGTTCTAGTGCACCTGATAACCTTTGGGGAGAAGCCTTGCTTACTGCATGTTGTTTACAAAATAGAATACCCCATAAGAAAACCGGTAAAACTCCTTATGAGTTGTGGAAAGGTTACCAACCTAACCTTAAATATCTAAGAGTGTGGGGGTGCCTAGCTAAGGTAATATTACCCGATCCTAAGAAAAGGAAAATAGGCTCTAAAACCGCTGATTGCATGTTCTTAGGTTATGCTGAACATAGTGCTGCCTACAGGTTTCTAGTTGTTAAAAGTAACATTCTTGAGAGAAATTCTATAATGGAGACGAAAAATGTTGAGTTTTTTGAACATGTGTTTCCCTTAAAGGTTAGTGAGATGTCTCAACCTTTTGATGATAATGATAATAATAATAATGATAATAATAATAATAATAGTGATATCATGAATGAGGACTTGAGAAGAAGTAAAAGACAGAGAAAAGAAACTTCCTTTGGAGATGACTTTTATACTTATCTGGTTGATAGTGATCCAACATGCTTTGTAGAAGCTACTAGGGCTCCTGATGCAAAATAGTGGGATAAGGCCATTAGGACTGAAATTGAATCAATTCGGAAAAACAATACTTGGACTTTAGTAGATTTGCCTAAAGGAGCAAAACCCATAGGTTGTAAATGGATCTTTAAGAAAAAGTATCATCCTGATGGATCCATAGAGAAATATAAGGCAAGATTAGTAGCAAAAGGATTTACTCAAAAACCCAACACAGATTACTTTGATACTTTTGCTCCTGTGACTAGGATTTCCTCTATTCGAGTGTTGTTAGCTCTAGCAGTTATCCATAAACTAGTGATACATCAGATGGATGTTAAAACAGCCTTTTTGAATGGTGATTTAGAGGAAGAAATTTATATGACTCAACCTGAAGGGTGTGTTGTACCTGGTCAAGAAGAGAAAGTATGTAAACTCTTAAAATCTTTGTATGGGTTGAAACAAGCACCAAAACAATGGCATGAAAAACTTGATAATGTGTTGCTTTGTGATGGTTTTTCACCTAATGATGCTAATAAATGTGTGTACTCTAAATTTGAAAATGGTGATTGTGTCATTATATGCTTATATGTGGATGACATGTTAATATTTGGTACATGCAATGAGATTGTCGCTAGAACTAAATTGTTTCTAGGATCAAAATTTGAAATGAAATACATGGGTGAAGCCAATGTGATTTTAGGTATTAGAATCATAAGGAAGGGAGATAGTATTTTACTTTCTCAAGAACAATACATTGAGAAACTTCTTAAGAAGTTTGGGTTTTATGACTTAAAACCAGTGAGTACCCCTTATGATGCTAATTCTAATTTAATGAAAAATAAAGGAGAATCGTTATCTCAGCCTCAGTATGCCCAGATAATTGGGAGCTTACTGCACTTGATGAGCTTTTCTAGACCTGATATTGCTTATGCAGTAGGTAGACTGAGTAGGTACACTCAATGTCCAAATCAAGAACATTGGGATGCACTTGCTAGGCTTATGAGATACTTAAGAGGTTCAATGGATTATGCCATTGAATATAGTGGATTTCCCGCTGTACTAGAAGGGTACAGTGATGCTAACTGGATCTCTGATTCAGATGAGACAAAATCCACTAGTGGTTATGTATTCACACTTGGGGGTGGTGCGATTACATGGAGATCAGCCAGGCAAACTATTATTGCAAGATCAACAATGGAATTTGAGTTTGTTGCTCTTGAGATGGTTGACAGTGAATCTGAGTGGTTGAAAAACTTCATAGCGAACATTCCACTAGGAATGAAACCAACCCCGTCGGTATCAATACACTGTGATTGCCAATCGGCAATAGCTATAGCTAAAAACAAGAATTACAATGGAAATAATAGACATATACAATTGAGACACAATTTGGTGAAACAACTGCTAAAGAGTGGAACTATTTCCATTGATTGTGTGAAATCAGAACGGAATCTAGCGGATTCTCTGACAAAACCCCTGGGAAGACAAATGATATTAGAAACATCGAGGGGAATGAGACTTAAGCCACTTGCAAACAAACAAGTGATGGTAACCCAACCTTTGTGATTGGAGATCCCATGAATAAGGTTCATATGGGTAAAAACAAGTCACTTGTTGGTTCTGATAGCACTAAAATTGATTTTAATCAATTATGTCCCTTCCTATGGTGTGTGTGAAAGTGCTATAGACTGCATTATTGAGAGGTTAAACTTTGTCATTAAAATTCTATGTGGTGAATGAATTTTAGCTTAAACAAAGTTTTAATGATTTTCATATCCCTTATGGGTGGTGTATGATTTGCAGCATACACTTGATGAAATCACCTATATGAGTGTCGAGTGGGGCCGCTTGCATGAGATCTTGGCATGACCTCTAGAGCACTCATGAATACCGGGCACGCGCATGGCCTAGTAAGCGCAACACAGCGATAACAACAAGGATTGTGGGGGTGTATTCTGATTGATAAACCTCTAACACACGTCAAGTGTCTTTGGTTCATATAGCTTGCTATACCAACTACATTGTGTGTTAAGTTTCTCAATCTAAGACTGGTTCATATAGCTTGCTATACCAGCTCTGATGCATTACATCCTATAAACCCAGAATAAAAGTTTCTTATCTCTTTTAGTGTTTGAACTATTTGAGTCAAAACCTTTTCTTTCAACTTATTTTGCAATATGTGGGGGATTGTTATATTATTATAATATTGCAAAATTTGAATGCTGGATAAACGTTGCTTCATAACGTTGATTTTCATTAAATGGGCAACGAAATTTTTATTTCAACCAACGTTCAAATGCTTTTATTGTTGCAACGTTATTATTTTTTGTTTTAATGTTTTTAATTTCTTTTTATTTCTTGATTCTTTCCTAGCTCTATAAATAGGGAGCTCCTCCTCCATTCCAAAACACACCAACCTCATTCTTTTCATTCTCTTCTTCTCCGAGTTTCATTCTTTAGCTCTCTCTTTCTTCTAAAAATATTATGGGTTGTTCTTATACTCTTTTAAGAGTTTCTTGCTAGTTCTGAGATCCTCAGAAAGTCTGAGAAGTTCCTGTTTTATCCTGGGTGACTTGCGCAACACACCGTGGATAAGTCCTTAAGTACAGTGACTCTACACGCCTCAGGAAAAATTTGTTCGTGATTCTATCAGCCTTTTTACAATATATATATATATATATATATATATATATATATATATATATATATATATATATATATATATATATGTATGTATATGTATGTATGTACATATGTATATATGTCAAAGTAATGCACACTCAGATGTCATAACACTGACAAATTTCTCTTCATACTTTTTTAAAAAAAATTTATTCATTAAAAAAATTCTAAAATAATTTTAACTTGTTTAAATATAATTTTATATCATTTTACGAATAATTTAATAATCTTACTTTTCAATTTATTAATTCTTTTTCATTTAAATATGTGAAATCAATCAAATTTCTCGTAACCTTTACTTTTTAAATTTACCGAACCATTACTTTCAAAATCTTTAAAATAACATTATAAACTTCACTTTTAAATTCATCCATTTTATCTTTCTCAAATTATTCATAATTATTTCTTATACCATTAAACCTTCATTGTATGTTTCAAATTATAAAATATGTTTCATATTATAAAACATTTCAATTAAAAAGAATTCATAGAAATAGCCAAAAGATTCAATCTATGAGATAGGTTACTTTCTGGAACATTTAAGAGTGCAATATAAATATAAATATAAATATCATTATAATGTATTATTTGAATAATTTTGAAAATATATTAAATAAAAATATTTTGTATTTGAAAAAAAAAGTTTGGCATTGATGCAATCCGCGTTTCCATAATTCTGATTCGCTTAACCGTTTCCATTTCAGATTATTTTATTAAAATAAATTCTTTAAATGGCCATGGGTTTGCCCATCTTCAAATTTGTGAAGAAAGAATTAGTATTCCTTTCTCGTTTAGCTTGGGCTACGTTGCCGGCTCTAACTTTTTGATGATGTCGTTTTTAGCTGAATTTGAGGGGATCCTCTTTGTTCCCCACGATTTGAGGGGTTTTCGTCGTAGGTTTTAGAGTTGATAAGCTTGAGAAGAAAACTTTGGAGATGAAGAAAGGTTTAGCCGTTGCTGATAAGGTATGCATTACTTTATATTGGTATCAGTCGTTGATTTCTTTTTGTAGGGAGGAATTTGTCAGATTATTATGACATTGAGTATGCATTACAGGTTGGGGGGAAATGATTATGGATGGTGCTCTGATAAATGAATTTCTGATAAATTTCGTGATGAATTTCTATATTGTGATGAATTTCGATTTCGTACTCTGTTTTTTCCCTTCTGTTAATTTTGATTGAATAATAGCATGGTTTCCATTTGCTTGAGTTAATTATTACCCTTCCATTTGAGTCATGGAAATGCGGAAAGTATCAAATAAGTATGCCAGCTGTATATTCAAACTTTTTCATTACTTGTGTAATATAAAAGGTAAGTACTTCCTTTATTATATATGTACGTACATATGTATACGTACATATATATATATATATATATATACGTATATATATATATATATTGTTATATTATTATAATATTGCAAAATTTGAATGCTGGATAAACGTTGCTTCATAACGTTGATTTTCATTAAATGGGCAACGAAATTTTTATTTCAACCAATTTGAATGCTGGATAAACGTTACTTCACAACGAATTTGTTTTAATGTTTTTAATTTCTTTTTATTTCTTGATTCTTTCCTAGCTCTATAAATAGGGAGCTCCTCCTCCATTCCAAAACACACCAACCTCATTCTTCTCATTCTCTTCTTCTCTGAGTTTCATTCTTTAGCTCTCTCTTTCTTCTAAAAATATTATGGGTTGTTCTTATACTCTTTTAAGAGTTTCTTGCTAGTTCTGAGATCCTCAGAAAGTCTGAGAAGTTCCTGTTGTATCCTGGGGGACTTGCGCAACACACCGCGGATAAGTCCTTAAGGACAGTGACTCTACACGCCTCAGGAAAAATTTGTTCGTGATTCTGTCAGCCTTTTTACAACAATCTTAAGGACTTATGGCTGACGTCAACAACAAGCCTTCGGAGTGTCGAACCATTGTTTCCGGAACTCAGACGGTCTTTGCAAAATCTCTTCCGGACGTGTCACAAGTCGAGGTTTTCTTTGGTCAGAACTTCTGGTGTTGGCAAGAACGCGTGTCCACCTTTTTAGACGTGTATGGATTTGCTGATGCTCCTAAAAGGTACGCACAAAAACCTGATCACAAAAGGAAAAATAATTTTCTTAAATTTCATCCCAATGAATCTAATCCCACCTGGCATAGAGTAAGAAACGACAATCCTCCTAGGGCAAATATAGCCGAAGGAGATGACGTTATTGTTGCGGTCGTTTCTCAAGCAAATCTGATGACCAATGTGAGCAAGTGGGTGGTAGACTCTGGTGCTACCAGGCATATCTGTACAAACAGGAGTGCCTTTACCTCTTACACTAGTGTAGGGGATGGAGAAGAACATGTATACCTCGGTGATTCCAGGACCACTCCTGTTATGGGAAAAGGGAAAGTTCTTCTCAAACTCACATCTGGAAAGACTCTGGCCTTGAGTGATGTGCTACATGTGACATCAATCAGAGTTAATTTAATCTCTGTGGCACTACTGGGAAAAGTGGGGAAAGGGATATTGTGATCAAGGTCTCTTTGTACTTAATATTTCTGGAAATATTAATGAACCGTCTTCTTCTGCTTATATTGTTGACTCATATGATATATGACATGCTAGATTAGGACATGTGAATTCCTTGTATGTTTTGAAGTTACAACGACTAGGATTGATTAATATGCATGATAAACAGAGTAGTAAATGTGATATATGTGTAGAATCTAAATTAACAAAGAAATCATGTTTTTTTGTAGAACGCCAAACTGAACTGTTAGGGTTAATTCATACCGATCTAGCTGATATGAAACAAACTATGTCTAGGGGAGGTAAAAATTACTTTGTGACTTCATAGATGATTTTTCTAGATACACCAAAGTTTACTTAATCAAAAACAAAGATGAAGCATTTGATATGTTTTTAACCTATAAAGCAGAAGTAGAAAATCAATTGAACAAGAAATTAAGAGGATTAGATCAGATAGAGGTGGCGAGTATGTCTTGTTTAATGACTATTGTGTTAAAGAAGGGATTATCCATGAAGTGACCCCACCATATTCACCCGAGTCTAATGGAGTAGCTGAGAGGAAAAATAGAACCCTTAAGGAAATGATGAATGCTATACTTGTTAGTTCTAGTGCACCTGATAACCTTTGGGGAGAAGCCTTGCTTACTGCATGTTGTTTACAAAATAGAATACCCCATAAGAAAACCGGTAAAACTCCTTATGAGTTGTGGAAAGGTTACCAACCTAACCTTAAATATCTAAGAGTGTGGGGGTGCCTAGCTAAGGTAATATTACCCGATCCTAAGAAAAGGAAAATAGGCTCTAAAACCGCTGATTGCATGTTCTTAGGTTATGCTGAACATAGTGCTGCCTACAGGTTTCTAGTTGTTAAAAGTAACATTCTTGAGAGAAATTCTATAATGGAGACGAAAAATGTTGAGTTTTTTGAACATGTGTTTCCCTTAAAGGTTAGTGAGATGTCTCAACCTTTTGATGATAATGATAATAATAATAATGATAATAATAATAATAATAGTGATATCATGAATGAGGACTTGAGAAGAAGTAAAAGACAGAGAAAAGAAACTTCCTTTGGAGATGACTTTTATACTTATCTGGTTGATAGTGATCCAACATGCTTTGTAGAAGCTACTAGGGCTCCTGATGCAAAATAGTGGGATAAGGCCATTAGGACTGAAATTGAATCAATTCGGAAAAACAATACTTGGACTTTAGTAGATTTGCCTAAAGGAGCAAAACCCATAGGTTGTAAATGGATCTTTAAGAAAAAGTATCATCCTGATGGATCCATAGAGAAATATAAGGCAAGATTAGTAGCAAAAGGATTTACTCAAAAACCCAACACAGATTACTTTGATACTTTTGCTCCTGTGACTAGGATTTCCTCTATTCGAGTGTTGTTAGCTCTAGCAGTTATCCATAAACTAGTGATACATCAGATGGATGTTAAAACAGCCTTTTTGAATGGTGATTTAGAGGAAGAAATTTATATGACTCAACCTGAAGGGTGTGTTGTACCTGGTCAAGAAGAGAAAGTATGTAAACTCTTAAAATCTTTGTATGGGTTGAAACAAGCACCAAAACAATGGCATGAAAAACTTGATAATGTGTTGCTTTGTGATGGTTTTTCACCTAATGATGCTAATAAATGTGTGTACTCTAAATTTGAAAATGGTGATTGTGTCATTATATGCTTATATGTGGATGACATGTTAATATTTGGTACATGCAATGAGATTGTCGCTAGAACTAAATTGTTTCTAGGATCAAAATTTGAAATGAAATACATGGGTGAAGCCAATGTGATTTTAGGTATTAGAATCATAAGGAAGGGAGATAGTATTTTACTTTCTCAAGAACAATACATTGAGAAACTTCTTAAGAAGTTTGGGTTTTATGACTTAAAACCAGTGAGTACCCCTTATGATGCTAATTCTAATTTAATGAAAAATAAAGGAGAATCGTTATCTCAGCCTCAGTATGCCCAGATAATTGGGAGCTTACTGCACTTGATGAGCTTTTCTAGACCTGATATTGCTTATGCAGTAGGTAGACTGAGTAGGTACACTCAATGTCCAAATCAAGAACATTGGGATGCACTTGCTAGGCTTATGAGATACTTAAGAGGTTCAATGGATTATGCCATTGAATATAGTGGATTTCCCGCTGTACTAGAAGGGTACAGTGATGCTAACTGGATCTCTGATTCAGATGAGACAAAATCCACTAGTGGTTATGTATTCACACTTGGGGGTGGTGCGATTACATGGAGATCAGCCAGGCAAACTATTATTGCAAGATCAACAATGGAATTTGAGTTTGTTGCTCTTGAGATGGTTGACAGTGAATCTGAGTGGTTGAAAAACTTCATAGCGAACATTCCACTAGGAATGAAACCAACCCCGTCGGTATCAATACACTGTGATTGCCAATCGGCAATAGCTATAGCTAAAAACAAGAATTACAATGGAAATAATAGACATATACAATTGAGACACAATTTGGTGAAACAACTGCTAAAGAGTGGAACTATTTCCATTGATTGTGTGAAATCAGAACGGAATCTAGCGGATCCTCTGACAAAACCCCTGGGAAGACAAATGATATTAGAAACATCGAGGGGAATGAGACTTAAGCCACTTGCAAACAAACAAGTGATGGTAACCCAACCTTTGTGATTGGAAATCCCATGAATAAGGTTCATATGGGTAAAAACAAGTCACTTGTTGGTTCTGATAGCACTAAAATTGATTTTAATCAATTATGTCCCTTCCTATGGTGTGTGTGAAAGTGCTATAGACTGCATTATTGAGAGGTTAAACTTTGTCATTAAAATTCTATGTGGTGAATGAATTTTAGCTTAAACAAAGTTTTAATGATTTTCATATCCCTTATGGGTGGTGTATGATTTGCAGCATACACTTGATGAAATCACCTATATGAGTGTCGAGTGGGGCCGCTTGCATGAGATCTTGGCATGACCTCTAGAGCACTCATGAATACCGGGCACGCGCATGGCCTAGTAAGCGCAACACAGCGATAACAACAAGGATTGTGGGGGTGTATTCTGATTGATAAACCTCTAACACACGTCAAGTGTCTTTGGTTCATATAGCTTGCTATACCAACTACATTGTGTGTTAAGTTTCTCAATCTAAGACTGGTTCATATAGCTTGCTATACCAGCTCTGATGCATTACATCCTATAAACCCAGAATAAAAGTTTCTTATCTCTTTTAGTGTTTGAACTATTTGAGTCAAAACCTTTTCTTTCAACTTATTTTGCAATATGTGGGGGATTGTTATATTATTATAATATTGCAAAATTTGAATGCTGGATAAACGTTGCTTCATAACGTTGATTTTCATTAAATGGGCAACGAAATTTTTATTTCAACCAACGTTCAAATGCTTTATTGTTGCAACGTTATTATTTTTTGTTTTAATGTTTTTAATTTCTTTTTATTTCTTGATTCTTTCCTAGCTCTATAAATAGGGAGCTCCTCCTCCATTCCAAAACACACCAACCTCATTCTTTTCATTCTCTTCTTCTCCGAGTTTCATTCTTTAGCTCTCTCTTTCTTCTAAAAATATTATGGGTTGTTCTTATACTCTTTTAAGAGTTTCTTGCTAGTTCTGAGATCCTCAGAAAGTCTGAGAAGTTCCTGTTTTATCCTGGGTGACTTGCGCAACACACCGTGGATAAGTCCTTAAGTACAGTGACTCTACACGCCTCAGGAAAAATTTGTTCGTGATTCTATCAGCCTTTTTACAATATATATATATATATATGTATATGTATGTATGTACATATGTATATATGTCAAAGTAATGCACACTCAGATGTCATAACACTGACAAATTTCTCTTCATACTTTTTTAAAAAAAATTTATTCATTAAAAAAATTCTAAAATAATTTTAACTTATTTAAATATAATTTTATATCATTTTACGAATAATTTAATAATCTTACTTTTCAATTTATTAATTCTTTTTCATTTAAATATGTGAAATCAATCAAATTTCTCGTAACCTTTACTTTTTAAATTTACCGAACCATTACTTTCAAAATCTTTAAAATAACATTATAAACTTCACTTTTAAATTCATCCATTTTATCTTTCTCAAATTATTCATAATTATTTCTTATACCATTAAACCTTCATTGTATGTTTCAAATTATAAAATATGTTTCATATTATAAAACATTTCAATTAAAAAGAATTCATAGAAATAGCCAAAAGATTCAATCTATGAGATAGGTTACTTTCTGGAACATTTAAGAGTGCAATATAAATATAAATATAAATATCATTATAATGTATTATTTGAATAATTTTGAAAATATATTAAATAAAAATATTTTGTATTTGAAAAAAAAAGTTTGGCATTGATGCAATCCGCGTTTCCATAATTCTGATTCGCTTAACCGTTTCCATTTCAGATTATTTTATTAAAATAAATTCTTTAAATGGCCATGGGTTTGCCCATCTTCAAATTTGTGAAGAAAGAATTAGTATTCCTTTCTCGTTTAGCTTGGGCTACGTTGCCGGCTCTAACTTTTTGATGATGTCGTTTTTAGCTGAATTTGAGGGGATCCTCTTTGTTCCCCACGATTTGAGGGGTTTTCGTCGTAGGTTTTAGAGTTGATAAGCTTGAGAAGAAAACTTTGGAGATGAAGAAAGGTTTAGCCGTTGCTGATAAGGTATGCATTACTTTATATTGGTATCAGTCGTTGATTTCTTTTTGTAGGGAGGAATTTGTCAGATTATTATGACATTGAGTATGCATTACAGGTTGGGGGGAAATGATTATGGATGGTGCTCTGATAAATGAATTTCTGATAAATTTCGTGATGAATTTCTATATTGTGATGAATTTCGATTTCGTACTCTGTTTTTTCCCTTCTGTTAATTTTGATTGAATAATAGCATGGTTCCATTTGCTTGAGTTAATTATTACCCTTCCATTTGAGTCATGGAAATGCGGAAAGTATCAAATAAGTATGCCAGCTGTATATTCAAACTTTTTCATTACTTGTGTAATATAAAAGGTAAGTACTTCCTTTATTATATATGTACGTACATATGTATACGTACATATATATATATATATATATATATACGTATATATATATATATATATATATATTGTTGTATTATTATAATATTGCAAAATTTGAATGCTGGATAAACGTTGCTTCATAACGTTGATTTTCATTAAATGGGCAACGAAATTTTTATTTCAACCAATTTGAATGCTGGATAAACGTTACTTCACAACGAATTTGTTTTAATGTTTTTAATTTCTTTTTATTTCTTGATTCTTTCCTAGCTCTATAAATAGGGAGCTCCTCCTCCATTCCAAAACACACCAACCTCATTCTTCTCATTCTCTTCTTCTCTGAGTTTCATTCTTTAGCTCTCTCTTTCTTCTAAAAATATTATGGGTTGTTCTTATACTCTTTTAAGAGTTTCTTGCTAGTTCTGAGATCCTCAGAAAGTCTGAGAAGTTCCTGTTGTATCCTGGGGGACTTGCGCAACACACCGCGGATAAGTCCTTAAGGACAGTGACTCTACACGCCTCAGGAAAAATTTGTTCGTGATTCTGTCAGCCTTTTTACAACAATCTTAAGGACTTATGGCTGACGTCAACAACAAGCCTTCGGAGTGTCGAACCATTGTTTCCGGAACTCAGACGGTCTTTGCAAAATCTCTTCCGGACGTGTCACAAGTCGAGGTTTTCTTTGGTCAGAACTTCTGGTGTTGGCAAGAACGCGTGTCCACCTTTTTAGACGTGTATGGATTTGCTGATGCTCCTAAAAGGTACGCACAAAAACCTGATCACAAAAGGAAAAATAATTTTCTTAAATCTCATCCCAATGAATCTAATCCCACCTGGCATAGAGTAAGAAACGACAATCCTCCTAGGGCAAATATAGCCGAAGGAGATGACGTTATTGTTGCGGTCGTTTCTCAAGCAAATCTGATGACCAATGTGAGCAAGTGGGTGGTAGACTCTGGTGCTACCAGGCATATCTGTACAAACAGGAGTGCCTTTACCTCTTACACTAGTGTAGGGGATGGAGAAGAACATGTATACCTCGGTGATTCCAGGACCACTCCTGTTATGGGAAAAGGGAAAGTTCTTCTCAAACTCACATCTGGAAAGACTCTGGCCTTGAGTGATGTGCTACATGTGACATCAATCAGAGTTAATTTAATCTCTGTGGCACTACTGGGAAAAGTGGGGAAAGGGATATTGTGATCAAGGTCTCTTTGTACTTAATATTTCTGGAAATATTAATGAACCGTCTTCTTCTGCTTATATTGTTGACTCATATGATATATGACATGCTAGATTAGGACATGTGAATTCCTTGTATGTTTTGAAGTTACAACGACTAGGATTGATTAATATGCATGATAAACAGAGTAGTAAATGTGATATATGTGTAGAATCTAAATTAACAAAGAAATCATGTTTTTTTGTAGAACGCCAAACTGAACTGTTAGGGTTAATTCATACCGATCTAGCTGATATGAAACAAACTATGTCTAGGGGAGGTAAAAATTACTTTGTGACTTCACAGATGATTTTTCTAGATACACCAAAGTTTACTTAATCAAAAACAAAGATGAAGCATTTGATATGTTTTTAACCTATAAAGCAGAAGTAGAAAATCAATTGAACAAGAAATTAAGAGGATTAGATCAGATAGAGGTGGCGAGTATGTCTTGTTTAATGACTATTGTGTTAAAGAAGGGATTATCCATGAAGTGACCCCACCATATTCACCCGAGTCTAATGGAGTAGCTGAGAGGAAAAATAGAACCCTTAAGGAAATGATGAATGCTATACTTGTTAGTTCTAGTGCACCTGATAACCTTTGGGGAGAAGCCTTGCTTACTGCATGTTGTTTACAAAATAGAATACCCCATAAGAAAACCGGTAAAAGTCCTTATGAGTTGTGGAAAGGTTACCAACCTAACCTTAAATATCTAAGAGTGTGGGGGTGCCTAGCTAAGGTAATATTACCCGATCCTAAGAAAAGGAAAATAGGCTCTAAAACCGCTGATTGCATGTTCTTAGGTTATGCTGAACATAGTGCTGCCTACAGGTTTCTAGTTGTTAAAAGTAACATTCTTGAGAGAAATTCTATAATGGAGACGAAAAATGTTGAGTTTTTTGAACATGTGTTTCCCTTAAAGGTTAGTGAGATGTCTCAACCTTTTGATGATAATGATAATAATAATAATGATAATAATAATAATAATAGTGATATCATGAATGAGGACTTGAGAAGAAGTAAAAGACAGAGAAAAGAAACTTCCTTTGGAGATGACTTTTATACTTATCTGGTTGATAGTGATCCAACATGCTTTGTAGAAGCTACTAGGGCTCCTGATGCAAAATAGTGGGATAAGGCCATTAGGACTGAAATTGAATCAATTCGGAAAAACAATACTTGGACTTTAGTAGATTTGCCTAAAGGAGCAAAACCCATAGGTTGTAAATGGATCTTTAAGAAAAAGTATCATCCTGATGGATCCATAGAGAAATATAAGGCAAGATTAGTAGCAAAAGGATTTACTCAAAAACCCAACACAGATTACTTTGATACTTTTGCTCCTGTGACTAGGATTTCCTCTATTCGAGTGTTGTTAGCTCTAGCAGTTATCCATAAACTAGTGATACATCAGATGGATGTTAAAACAGCCTTTTTGAATGGTGATTTAGAGGAAGAAATTTATATGACTCAACCTGAAGGGTGTGTTGTACCTGGTCAAGAAGAGAAAGTATGTAAACTCTTAAAATCTTTGTATGGGTTGAAACAAGCACCAAAACAATGGCATGAAAAACTTGATAATGTGTTGCTTTGTGATGGTTTTTCACCTAATGATGCTAATAAATGTGTGTACTCTAAATTTGAAAATGGTGATTGTGTCATTATATGCTTATATGTGGATGACATGTTAATATTTGGTACATGCAATGAGATTGTCGCTAGAACTAAATTGTTTCTAGGATCAAAATTTGAAATGAAATACATGGGTGAAGCCAATGTGATTTTAGGTATTAGAATCATAAGGAAGGGAGATAGTATTTTACTTTCTCAAGAACAATACATTGAGAAACTTCTTAAGAAGTTTGGGTTTTATGACTTAAAACCAGTGAGTACCCCTTATGATGCTAATTCTAATTTAATGAAAAATAAAGGAGAATCGTTATCTCAGCCTCAGTATGCCCAGATAATTGGGAGCTTACTGCACTTGATGAGCTTTTCTAGACCTGATATTGCTTATGCAGTAGGTAGACTGAGTAGGTACACTCAATGTCCAAATCAAGAACATTGGGATGCACTTGCTAGGCTTATGAGATACTTAAGAGGTTCAATGGATTATGCCATTGAATATAGTGGATTTCCCGCTGTACTAGAAGGGTACAGTGATGCTAACTGGATCTCTGATTCAGATGAGACAAAATCCACTAGTGGTTATGTATTCACACTTGGGGGTGGTGCGATTACATGGAGATCAGCCAGGCAAACTATTATTGCAAGATCAACAATGGAATTTGAGTTTGTTGCTCTTGAGATGGTTGACAGTGAATCTGAGTGGTTGAAAAACTTCATAGCGAACATTCCACTAGGAATGAAACCAACCCCGTCGGTATCAATACACTGTGATTGCCAATCGGCAATAGCTATAGCTAAAAACAAGAATTACAATGGAAATAATAGACATATACAATTGAGACACAATTTGGTGAAACAACTGCTAAAGAGTGGAACTATTTCCATTGATTGTGTGAAATCAGAACGGAATCTAGCGGATCCTCTGACAAAACCCCTGGGAAGACAAATGATATTAGAAACATCGAGGGGAATGAGACTTAAGCCACTTGCAAACAAACAAGTGATGGTAAAAGTAATGTCAAAGTAATGCACGCTCAGATGTCATGACACTCTGACAAAGTAGTGCACGCTTCTTCAAATTATTTTTCTATTTTCTCGAATTATAATCGAATATCAAGTTGGTTATTTTTATTCTCTCTGTTTTTTTTTTGGTGTTGCTGATTTGTCTTGTATGTTAATGATGCATTTTCTTTGTCTTGTAAGAAGAAGAAGAAATGTTCCCTTGGATAAGGAATTCATAACCATTAATTTTGATAGGAAAGGAGAAAGGAAAATATCGGTATTGGCATTGCTGATTGATGTTAATTCTTGCCTTTTGGAGGAGTGTTGGCTTCATAGTAATCTATAATCAAATCTCTGTTGTATGTTTTAACGATGAATTAATGGTCTACATATTTATAATATAGACAAACACCACTGGTATGCAGGAAGTTCTGGATTTTAAATGATGTGCGATGTGTATGTAATTCCTATATAATTTTCTCACTTACTACCAATCAAGAGAAGGAAGATCAGTGTTGCGTAATACATGTGAATGTAATATAAATCTTATGAAATAGCATATGAAATAGTAAAAGAGATGAGGGGAAATCTCTCTTATGTGTCTTTACATACACATAGGGTAATGTATTTATAATAATAAGAGTGTGGGTTAAGCCCAAATACAAATGAGCATGTAAATGACATAAACACAATATCTAACACTCCCCCTTAAGCTGGAGCATATAAATCATATGTTCCAAGCTTGTTACAAAGATAGTCAATTCTAGGTCCTCGCAAGGACTTAGTGAATATGTCTGCCAACTGGTTGCTTGAGTTAACAAACTCAGTCTTGATATCTCCAGATATGATTTTTTCTCTAATAAAATGGCAATCAACTTCAATGTGCTTGGTTCTCATGGAAGACAGGGTTAGAGCTAATATGAAGAGCAGCTTGATTATCACATATAAGTGTCATGTGAGTGATATCTCCAAATTTCAATTCACTAAGTAATTGTTTAAGCCACACAAGCTCACAAGTAGCTAATGCCATAGCTCTATATTGTGCTTCTGCACTGGACCTAGCCACAACACTTTGCTTCTTACTTTTCCAAGATATCATGTTGCCACCAATAGAGACACAATATCCAGAAGTAGACCTCCTATCAGAAGGGGAACCAGCCCAATCAGCATCTGAATAGCACACGACTTTTGTATCGTTGTTAGGACCATATAGCAAACCTTTTTCAGGTGGTCCTTTAATATACTTCAGTATGTGAACCACTGCATCCCAATGGTCTTCACATGGGGAGTTAAGGAATTGACTCACCACACTAACTGCGAAGGAAATGTCAGGACGCGTAACAGTAAGATAGTTTAATTTACCAACTAATCTTCTGTAACATTCAGGATCTGAGAAAGGCTCCCCCTGATTTGGTAGGAGCTTGATGTTAGGATCCATAGGTGTCTCAACAGACTTACAGTTCATTAACCCTGTTTCCTCCAAGATGTCTAACGCATACTTCCTCTGAGATATGATAATACCATCATTGGATTGTGCTACTTCAATACCCAAAAAATACCGGAGTTTGCCAAGATCTTTGGTTTGAAAATGGTAACAAAGGTGCTGTTTCATCTGAGAGATGCCAAGGTAGTCGCTTCCTGTGAGAATAATGTCATCGACATACACTATTAAGTAGATACATCCAGCACTTGAGTGGCGATAGAACATTGAATGATCCACTTCACTGCGAGACATACCAAATTGTTGAACAACACTGCTGAATTTACCAAACCAGGCTCGAGGAGACTGTTTTAGGCCATATAGGGATTTGCGAAGACGACATACCAATCCAGATGACTCCCCCTGAGCAACAAAGCCAGGCGGTTGCTCCATGTAAATTTCTTCCTGCAAATCACCATTAAGGAAAGCATTTTTGACATCAAGTTGGTAAAGAGGCCATTGTCGAAGAGTGGCCATGGCAATGAAAAGGCGAACAAAGGTCATTTTCGCCACTGGAGAAAAAGTATTACCATAATCCAAACCAAAAATTTGTGTGTATCCTTTGGCAACCAGTCGAGCCTTCAAACGATCAATTGTACCATCAGGGCCAACCTTGATAGCATACACCCACCTGCAACCAACAACAGACTTTCCAGATGGTAATTGGACAAGCTCCCAAGTTCCACTTTTCTGTAAAGCACTTAATTCATCCAGTATGGCTTGACGCCAACCAGGATGAGTTAAGGCATCACCCACAGACTTGGGAATGGACACAAAAGAAATGGATGAGAGACATGTGTAAAAAGATGGAGATAATCTGTGGTAACTAAGAACAGTATAATGGGGGGAAGGGTTACGAGTAGAGCATATACCTTTACGAAGGGCAATAGGCAGGTCAGACTCATTTGCTGGAGCCGGAGGAGACACAGGAGGCGGCACAGGAGGGGAGTCATGAGGGAGACGATTGCGGCGACTATAAACTTGAAGGGGTGGAGTTGAAGGACGATCCTGTGGGGAATGAGAGTCTAAAGGATCACAAAAAATAGGAATATCACCAGTAAGAGGTGGAGGTACAAAACTAGAAGATATATGAGAAAAATAAAACGAAGATTCATCAAAGGTGACATCAGCGGAGATGAAATGACGATTGAGGGAAGGGGAAAAACACTTATAGCCCTTTTGTGACCGTGGAAATCCTAAGAAGACACATTTGTGAGATCTAGGAGATAACTTATCAAGACCAGGACTAAAATCATGAACAAAACAGGTAGACCCAAAAACTCTAAGAGGTAATGGATGTAAAGGGTCTTGAGGGAATAAGACAGAATGAGGGATTTTGTTATCTAGGACAGAGGATGGCATGCGGTTTATGAGATAACAGAGGATTTTGTTATCTAGGACAAAATTTCTTCTTTTCAAAATTCGTCGTCCCGTTGCGATTTTCGGTTGCAACAGATGGCGACTCCGTTGGGGAAGACCGAGAGTCAGGCCATTTAATTAGATGCGTGAATTCAATGTGGTTTTGCTTTGTGTTTTTCTTTCCCTTTTCTCTATCTATGCTTGACATTTGGAATAGCTGCAATAACTGTTGAATATTGAACCCTAGGCTAGAAAACATGTTATATCTGCCTGGGAAAGTTTTCTGGTTGTTTTGCAGGTGAGGGTTTGGGTGCATCGCATTCTCCCTTCACACACACACTTTGTGCATATCATGAGTGGGGCCCTACACCTGGGTCTGAGTGTAACTTAGAATTAGAGGAGTTGTGTAGCAGTGTCACTCTGGGATGTACTTCCTGTTTGGCTATCGTGAGAACTCCAGCTAGAGTCTGTTCTCTTCATTTATGTCTTCACACCTAGTTGATTACTCGACTGTTGTGGAGATGCTGTGGAGGGGGCCATAGCTCTAGTGACCTTTGACCTTTAGGCTCAGGGAACCATCCTTGTGAGATTGCATATACTCGACCTTGAATCTGAAGTGTTGGACCTTTATTAGGGCACAAAGGGAGATGTGTGCAGTCTTATAACCCTCATTGTTGCTTAATAAAATCGAACACCTCGTTTTTATTTCTTTCTTTGTTGATCATGTTTTTTTTTGGTCTTGTCAAATTTTGTGGGTTCTATTCAAGAAATTATAAAGTTGTGATTGCGGTAAAAATGGAAATTAACATGAGATTTTGAGTCAAGGGGCATTCGAGTTCATACTTTCTGATGAAAGGTTACACATTGAAGCCAAGGAAGGCAATGTCGTTCACTTGAGAGATTTGGCGAGAGAAAGATAACCTTGAAAGATGCATTTAAGATGGGGTATAAGAATTTTGTTGAGCTTGTCAGGGTGGAAGAATTTGGGCAAATCTTAGATACACCTCCCGAGGGCAAGGCTTTATGCAACTAACTCAAGCAGTATATATACCCTTGTCTTGCAGCTAGCGTAACGAGAATCACGAAGGTGTGCTCTATGAAGTTGGAAAGTGAATTCATACTTAAGTGGACAACAAGGGGCCTTACTCAAGGATACCTGGAGTGGTTCTTGCATCAATCAATTGAGGAGGAAAATTGTGAAACATTTACAAATGTACTAAGCTCTTATCGCCTATAATGTCATGCTCCTTCCTAATAACAGAGATTTTGTTGACCACACTGCAATGAATGCATTTATGGGATAAAATGTTTGCTCTGAGAATCCAGTCATGGCGGTCCTAACGAAAATTTATGGGACTCTTAATCAGTGTCATGAGTTAAAGGTCAGGAAAATGCTATGTTGTTTACCAGTGTTCCATATGTGGTTCATTTCTCGTGTGAGTAAAAACGCCTCGAATACCACATTTTGTGTGAGGACTGTCGTAGTGTAAACCAGAGATGAAAAGGGCAAATGAATGAGCGCAACTTTGTGCAGGCTCAGAGAAGGAAAAGTTTAAATAACATGTTTCTTGGCTGCAAAGATTGTGTATCATACATCATTGTTGGAGCTATCCTGATGTCCCTCTCATGGGTATCCATTGTTGTGTGTGTGTCAAAAAAAAAAACACAAAACAAACAAAAAAAACAAAAAAAAAAAACAAAAAAAGAAAGAAAAAATAATTTGGGTATCCTATGAGAGGGTCGCCAACACCTGCATCTCTTACCACATTGCAGATCTTCTGAGGAAGAGATCTTTACCGAAATGCTTCATGCTAGAAATACTTGGGGCAATGTTGTTCACTTGGAGAGATGCCCGAGATCGTGGACTATTAGTGAAAGATTCCCTTAGCCAAATTGATCAAGAAGAGGGTTAAGACAATCAAGTTGTCATTCAAGTTAATTTCTCCTTACCTAAACTGCGAGAAACAAGTTCATAATGCTAAGCAGCGGGTGAGAGCAGTAGTGGCAAAATTGAAGGAGTAACGACATCGTCGTGCTAAAAAAAAAGAAGGCATCAAAAAGCTGGTGATTCAGAAGAAATAGTATGTTGTTGAACAAAGGGCGAACTACAGAGTTCGAAGAGAGGCCTAAGATCATGGACCATTAACGAAAGATTTTCCTTAGCCAGATTGATCACAAAGAAGGTTAATACAGTCAAGTTACCATCCAAGTTAATTTCTCCTGACCCAAATGGTGAAAAGTAATTTCACAATGCTGAATAACGTGTGAAAGCAGCAGTGGCTAAACTGAAGAAGGAAGGTTAACATCATGCTAAAAAGAAGACATCAAGAATTGATAATTCAAATGAAGGAACATGTTGTTGAACAAGGGCGAATGGAAAGGGAAGCCTCTCACAACTAGCTTCCCTTACCAATGAAATCAGTGAAGACGTCCCTAAGTCATTAGCCGAGGCTGAGTCTGCATTGTCGATCTTTAACCGGCTTATGGGGATTGAAACATTCCTCAATTGCTTCAAGAAATCAATGGGAAAAATGAAAAATTTGATGGTTAAGGCCCCAGGGTAGTTGATCAAGACTTCCTATGCCTCACATTTTGGGAACTTCTGAATGATGGGCCATCCTATTGACTCAATCTTGTGTTAATTTCCAAATTATACCGGGGCAATCTTTTCACAGCTTTACAATTTCTGACTAGAATAGTTATCTTTTCATT
Organism: Vigna mungo; assembly: GCA_036885675.1. Lineage (NCBI taxonomy): Eukaryota > Viridiplantae > Streptophyta > Magnoliopsida > Fabales > Fabaceae > Vigna > Vigna mungo. Next base: position 18,463,266 of record CP144700.1, on the reverse strand, counting down.
GTCTCCATTTTTATTTTCTTCTTCTTAATTTGTTTCATCTAATAAAATTTTTTTAAAAAAAATATAATCCAAGATACCCTAAAGGACTCGAACCAGTTACCAAATCTTGGAGAACCAAGGAGAAGTTCAAGAAGGGATGAAAGTTGATATCCAACAATTGAAGGGGCAAATGAGCCAAGCCTTAGAGGCCCTGAATGCATTACAGGGAAATGGAGATTCGTGTGCACCACGACTGCAGCAAAGAGTATCAGAGACCCAAAATTTCCCTTACATGGTCTTTCCCTAAATTACACTTCGCCCTCAGGAGTATACTTGGGGCAAGTTCACACTCAAGAGGCTAAAGATAACGTATTTGAAGTGGAGAACAAGCTTGGGGCAACCACTTTCATGGTCCCCACAAAAATGATTCAGTCAGGTGTTATGGTCAAGATAATGACAAAGTAACCCGGGGTGAAATTTTTCCCTTAGTTGTTGCACCAACGGATGTTGAGGCTGATAAGTGCAAATTAGAAGTGTTGAAAAACAGCAAGAGTCATAGAAGATGAAGGAAGCTTCAAGTGCGGAAATGTCGCATGACTATGCTTAGTCCAGATGCAGTGATACCTCCAAAGTTTATATTACCCAGATGTGAGAAATATGGAGGGACTGTTTCTCCCATAAACCATCTCAGGGTGTGTGGGAAGAAAATGGTTGTATGCATATATGATGGAAAGTTGTTGATTTGTTTCTTCCGGGAGTTTGACTAATATGGCATTAACCAATACGCTTATCTTGAGACTTCACGCATCCGATCTAAGGAGGATCTGATAGATGTGCTTTCTTGAAGCAGTGCAAATATAACATGGATGTGGCACCTGATATATTATAACTACAGAGTATGGTGAAAAAGGAGTCAAAATCATCCAAAGGATATGCCCAAAGGTGGAAAGAGATTGTTGCTCAAGGAAAGTCTCTTATGAGTGATAATGAAAGGGTTGGCACATTCCTAAATACTCTGGAATCGCCCTTCTATGAGCATATGATGAGTAATGTTTTCTCAAACTTTGTTGACAAAGTTAGTGTGAGGATTGGAAAGATCGCACAAAATCATACCATGACAGCAAATGTGAATGAGTTTGGGTCTATACCTGGAAGAGGAGAGGAGGAAGATCTCAACCATTCCCCCCACTTAAATACCATTACCTTAATCCCTATTTGAAATGGTTTCAAGACAAAATTGGAAACCAAATCTAAACTCAACTTCCCATCAAGTTGTTGGGTAGAAAAATGTTGATCAAGATAAAGGGCCTCCTATAAAGCCTCAATCCCCCAAGACTCGTGATACATCATATACAAAAAGTGATTACCACGAAGAGGCTATCGATCGTTCCATCAAAAGTGTTGGGTGTTCAGGCTCAAATGCAACCTTTGACTGATTGGAGATGGTTAAAGTTTAAAAAAAAAGGGTCAGTATAATGCTGGGGCACGACTTGAGAATGTTTACGCAGATGTCTAAATGAAGTGGGATTTAAGTCTGCTACAAAATAACCTTATCTCTACTTGTTACGTGACGCCTGTAAAACCTCCTTGCTCTAAGACTTATGATGCAAATACAAAATTTGGTTACCATGAAGGGGTTATCGATCATTCCACCAAAAAGTGTTGGGCATCCAAGCGCAAAGGCAAACTATGATTGATTCAAGATAGTTAAAGTTTAAAGGAAGCCAACCAAGCACTGAGGCAAGGCTTGAGAATATCCTTGCAGATGCTACGAAGCAATGAAGTGGGCTTTAGGGCCACATAAGAAAGCATAAGCCATTGTACAAGCGAATTTGATGTTGTGAAGAGTCTTGCTATCGGGAAAGTATGCTCATTGATACCGTGCTGTTGTCCATGACTTGCAATATGAACATTCTCTACAGGGTTTCTCTAAGTAGTGCTGGAAATCGAGTCCTGAAAGGGGTATTGTGGAAAAAAGGAAAACAAAATTGAAAAAATGATGGCGATTTTGAGTCATTTGTCTTTTTTGCAAATCTTCAAACCCTTGTTTTTGGAAAATAGCAAAAAAAGGAATAAAAAAAATGAAAAAAAATGGCAATAAAAAACAAAAGTTGTGATGTCAAACTTTTTCGAGGTCAAATGTCTAAAAAAATAATAATTTGACGTTTCCTTTCTAGACATTTATGCACATGTTGCTTGAAAACCTACATCCTTCACTTTCCCAAAATAAAGGATTTTCCTCACAAACACTGTCATTGCCCTCAGTAACAAAGTAAACCTTTACACTGGGGTAGATCGGCCTGAACAAAAGTTTTCTCGCTTGTGCTAGTAGGGTGATCCCTGAATACATTGAGGCAAATAAAAAAAAGTTCAAAAAAGAAGAAGAAGAGAATAAGTCCTCTAGATTGAAAACCTGAAAGGGCAGTCTAGAAAAGGAAAAGCAAAACAAAATGAAAAAACAAAACGACTTATGTTGAGGTCATCCAGTCGCAGAGTTAATCTTTTGAAAATAAAGCAATCAGAGTTCAAAATGATGTGTGGCCTTCTTGTCTTTGTCTAAAAAAACAAAAATATATCCATTGTCACCCCATTTGAGCCAAAAATAATTTCTTTTACAAAATTATCCCCAAGCAAGGGTTATCATCAGGTAGGAGTCAACTCAGTGTAAAAATAAAGAGCACTCAATGATCAAACGAAGAAAATTCACCAAGAAGAGTGAACAAACAAAAACAAAAACAAAAAGAACAAAAAATCACAAAGTGATGTTGAGCAAAAAGAATGAAAACCAAAGTTCAAGGAAAAAAACAAAGTGCTCAAAAAAGTCAAAAGGTTGATGCAATGCCTAGATGATAACCTTTGTTTCAAAAAATATAACCAACAAACATTCATTTAGGCCTTTATATCCTTTCTTCTAATACCTTTTAGCCCCTAGCCACATTACAAGCCAAATAAAGTCCACGCAGATTGAATAATGATTTTTCAAATTTCATAAAGCTTAACTTTGTGATAAGGCGACTTCCACAGTGTCGTAAAAAAAAATTGAAAATGAATGAAAAAGAAGGAAAAAGTAATGTCTCAGGAAGAGGGGATCATCCTACCATCTAGCCAGAAACACACAAAAAGAGAATCAAACCAATTGGGTTCATCCTTTTAGCCAATCTTCTTCATGCCCACCACTTCTTCCAAATAAAACCCTATGCAAAGAAAAACTGGGGCAGCCTTGTGGATCTCACCACGCGTCTTCGCCCTAAAATTCTTCAACCCATAATCTAAAAACTGGGGCAGCTTTGGGGATTTCACCATGTGTATTCCCCCTGAAATTCATCAACCCTTTGCAAAAACTGGGGCAACTTTGTGAGTCTCTCACGAATTTTTCATCATTTTGTGATCTTAAGACCGGGGCAACTTTATGAATGTCACTGGAATTTTTCATCTTGATTTTCATAAATTCAAACCCCATGTCCATTTTCCCAAACACCAGACTGGGGCAGCTTTGCAAATCTCATTTGAAATTTTCACCCTAATTTTCATGGACACCAATCCCAGTTCATTTTCCCAAATACCAAACCGGGGCAAAATTTTTTGTATATCGTGTTTTGTCTTGACATTCACATATTACATCTCCTTTGAGGATTGCAGTGCCCACGTGGCTATCCCGGCCTTCCAAACTATTCTAAACAACTCTATTCTCTCCAAATCCATCCTTTTGCCAATAAATTCAAGCACATGTGAATTGATGTCTCGGAAGAAAAGTCAAAATGTAATAATCTCAAAGTTTAGACCTCGAATGTATGACATTCCTCAATTTTCACAAAAAACATTGAAAATAAAGATCAGTTTGATGATTGCAAGCAAGATGACTAACTCAAGAAAAAAAGAAATGCAAAGCCAAACAAATGTTTTCACGTGTGCATGACATAAGTTGCCATCAATCCATCAAAAAGAAAATCTTTCGGATCGAAACCCTCTTCATTCATATGAATGGTTGTCGAGTCCTTCTTCAAAAATAAAAAACATGATATTCAAATGTTCTCTTTCACATGATTTTGTTTCTTGTTGATCATGCTTTTCTCTCATATATTGGGGTTTTGACGCAACCTGGATCCTGAATCAAAATTTTGACACTTTGTCATGAAAGATTTCAACTCCTTGTTGTTATTCAAAAGTCAATTTTTGTCAAAAATTAAAAATACAAATTTCAAAATTCAAAAAGCCCAGTTTCATCTGGCAATTTTAAATTTTCCAAAAGCCCGGTCTCATCTGGCAAATTTCAAATTCCAAAAGCCCAGTTTCATCTGGCAATTTCAAATTTCAAAAGCCCAGTTTCTACACTAGCCCCAAAACCCAGTTTTTTTTGGCACCCTAATCTCATTTTTTTCATTTCTGTTATCGGCCCTCTGCTTAGCAATGGTCGGATTTAAATTTCTGTTCTGCGAGTTTGGCCCTCTGCGAGGCAATGGTCAAATCCAGGTTTTTGTTTTCTGTTATCGGCCCTCTGCTTGGCAATGGTCGGATTTAAATTTCTGTTCTGTGAGTTTGGCCCTCTGCGAGGCAATGGTCAAATCCATGTTTTAATTTTATGTTATCGGCCCTCTGCTTGGCAATGGTCGGATTTAAATTTTTGTTCTGTGAGTTTGGCCCTCTGCGAGACAATGGTCAAATCCAGGTTTTAATTTTCTGTTATCGGCCCTCTGCTTGGCAATGGTCGGATTTAAATTTCTGTTCTGTGAGTTTGGCCCTCTGCGAGGCAATGGTCAAATCCAAGTTTTAATTTTCTGTTATCGGCCCTCTGCTTGGCAATGGTCGGATTTAAATTTCTGTTCTGTGAGTTTGGCCCTCTGCTTGGCAATGGTCGGATTTAAATTTCTGTTATGTGAGTTTGGCCTTCTGCGAGGCAATGGTCAAGTCCAGGTTTTAATTTTCTGTTATCGGCCCTCTGCTTGGCAATGGTCGGATTTAAATTTTTGTTCTGTCGCTTTGGCCCTCTGCGAGGCAATGGTCATTTGGTCGTGAATTGTTTCATTTTTGTTCTCTTTCTCTTTTTTGGAAACCGGGACGAAATTAATGTTTCTATCTTTAGTTAGCTTTACTTAGATAATACGAAAATACCAAATTTTCATATTATCTAGTAATTCTAAGTAAAGAGGGGCAGCTGTCAACACCCAATTTCGTCCGGATGATTAAATAATAGGACTTAGTTTTTGTATTTGTCTTATTTTATTTTATTTTATTTCATTATTTTTATTTTATTATTTGGTATTTAATTTAGTTTTTTTTTATTATTATTGGATTTGTTTTTATATTCTTTTTGAAAAAAAGGAGAAGAAGAAACGAAAAAAAAAGAAAGAAAAAGGAAAAACAAAAAAGAAAGGAAAAGGAAAATAAATAAAAGAAAAAAAAAGAAGAATAAAAAATGTGAAAAAGTCTCAGCATCACCCATCATTCACGCACACTTTTTCACACCAACAAAATTTCATTCCCCTCCCAATGACATTATCAATTTCTGTTATGAATAAAAAAAGGGAAACACATTTTCATAGGAATTAATTCATTTAATTTAGAATTTGGTTTTTTTTTTCTTGGTGGGGAGGGGCACGTGGTTTTCTCAGAAGGATACACTCGGTCACTACCACATTTTTCCCATCACCATATGACCAACACGTAAAAAGACGAAAAAAGAAAACAGATTCTCACGAGGGCACTGGCCCCATTCTGGCCTTCCTCCATTTCCTTTCGAATTTCCATTTTCTCACTCTCATATCAGAGGCTTAAAAAGAACGTTTCCTCTCACTCACTCCCAACAGGTTTTGCTCACCCAATACCCCGTCGATTCCAATTTGGTTCGCGTGGCTATTCTCCGAACACTATATAGTAGAATCCAAACGGTGAAAAGCGACAGGGCAGTCACAGCTTCACAGCGCTATTCTTCTCTGCCTAATTCCTCAAATGTGATTTTGCATTAGGCAACGACGACGAGTTTCAGGAGGCTCATGCTCTACGCAGTTGAAATTTAAGCTGAGACTAGCGCTGCTTAATGTCGGTCCGCTTCACAAGAGTCATGTGCTGAACAGGCGGACCTTCTTCTTCCATTTTTTTCATCACCCAACAACCTCCTTTCGTTACCGAAAACTCCAACAGACCCATCGTTCAACTCACACACTATTCCCTATCGACAACAGAATTTCCCCCTCTGGAACGAATATCCTCAACCACATTTTGGCCTTTTAATCCCAATTCTTCAACCATCACATACAGTCACACAATCCTTTCATCCCCATCACTCCCCTCCAACCTTCGATCCCTCAAACCCATAACCACCCCAACAGATTCACCTCACCTTCTCTCTCCATCACCCAAATCCACCAAAAAACCCTTATCACAAACACATCATCTGCATAGTCTCAAACAAAAACAGAGAGACAAAAATTAACATCCATCTCCATCACACTTCCTATTTGTGATCCCAAAACATTCCCAAACACAATCTAGTTTGACACCCTCTTCATTTGATCCCAACAATACACATCAGAAAATCATCTCTCCCATCATCTTCAATCCAAGCGCTTTGAGTCTCTGCTCTAGGTCATCGGAGCTCACCTCATCACTGTGTTCCAAAGTCGTCTGGCCACAATAATTTGAGCTCGCGGCTATTTCCAGCGAGACTACTGCACCGATCCTTCTTTTTCCATGAGAACAACGATGCTTTCTAGGCCAAATCATTCATCCAATTCTCCCATTAGACTTGAGACTGATACCAGATTTTGTGATTATCATTGTGGCTGCAACCTGTGGCGGCATTGTCTTTGATTTTGCTGGACAACCAATAATAATAGATAGTCGCTAGCAGAATCGATCATTGAATCAGGAAGATTGAGTTTGTTGGTGAAGAAACGAATCGAAAGAAGAAAGTGGCGCAACCATCATCATCGTCTCTATTGTCATTGAGGTCCGACGCGGAGGGAAAACGAAAAAAAGCTGTGGAGGGCGATGGCGCTTTCAACGTTAGTATTGACACCGGCGGCACCCATCTCGCGTTTTTGTGGCGGTGGCTCATGACAGCAGTGGTGGAGAAACGGTGGCAGGCAACGTTCAAGGGTGGAAGACTCCAACCCTAGGCGCGCGAGAGGAAGAGAGGAAGGCCGGTGACACCGTGGCCGGCCGTGGTTCTGGTGGCGTCAGCTGTCATCGATGAGGTCGAGAGTTGTGGAGGCGGTGGCGCGGCGGCTGGTCGAAGAGGGGTGGCAGCCTGAGGCGTTCCTGGAAGGCAACCCTAGTCTGGTTCGAAGGGAGTGAGACTTTGAGTCTCAGAAACGCTGAGGTGTGTGAGTGTGGAATGAAAGGAAAGTGGGAGAACCCCTAGAGGGGTTTCTGAGTTTGGGAGTAAGGGAAATCCTGGGTCGGTGTTGGGGTTTAACAAATCAAAAAAATTCATTTCTTCTGGCACCCCCATTTCTCACCCTCGCACCCCCACTCCGTTTCTGCAAACAAGAAAGGAAGATTGGGCCGGAGCATGCTATCTCAGGCTGCACCCCCCATTTTCGACCAGACACACCTATGTTACTGGACCTGGGCCTGACTATTTGAGTTGCACCCTGGTTTTAATCTCTTCACCCTTATTTCTTATTGGACTTGGATTGTGATGTTTTGTCTTTGTTTTTTTTTTCGGCTTTGGCATTTTTTATTATTATTATTATGTGTCGTTATATCTCTTTGCTAATAAAAATAAAAATAAAAATATAAAAATCATAGAAAATTCAAAAGATCAAATAAAAATATTTTGAAAAGGTTTAAACACACGTGCGACCGCTCGCGTAGGCCTTGTGCTGAAAATCTTTTCTTTTTCTTTTACAAAAATAAATCAAATAAAAATGTTTTGAAAAGATTTAAGCACACGTGCGACCGCTCGCGTAGGCCTTGTGCTGAAAATCTTTTCCTTTTCTTTTACAAAAATAAATAAAATTAAAAATATATACGTGCGACCGCTCGCGTAGGCCTTGTGCTGAAAATCTTTTCATTTTCTTTTTACAAAAATTAAAAATCAATAAAAATATTTTAAAAGGTTAATAGCACACGTGCGACCGTTCGCGTAGGTTTTGTGCTAAAAAAACCTCTTCTTCCCTTTTATAAAAAATAACCAAAAATTCGTTTTGAGGTTAAGCACACACGTAAGCCTTGTGCTAACAACCTTTTCCCTTCTTATATAAATCTTCAAAAATCAAAAAGATTTTCAAACAACAATCAAACTTTCCAAACAATTTCTCAAACAAATCTTTCTCAAATAGCTTCGAAAGAACTACGTAACCCTGATTTCTCATTTTGAATGAGAATACGTAGGAGTAAAGTCAATCCCAAAAACCTAAAAAATATTTTTGTTTCTTTATATTTATGTTTTTGGGGAAATTAAACATTTTGAAAACCACATCTTTGTTCGCGTATTTAATTAAAGGTACTGCCTTAGGGCGGGCATTGTGGGGTGCTAATACCTTCCCCACACGTAACCGACTCCCGAATCCGAAATTCGGTTTTTGTGGACCATGTCTTTTCTTTATGATTTTTTCCATAGTTTTCCAGAATAAACTATGGTGGCGACTCCAAAATTTCTTCTTTTCAAAATTCGTTTCCCTTTTTGGATCGTCGTCATTCCGTTGCGATTTTCGGTTGCAACAGAAATAAAAGTTACTTTGTTTTTGTTTGTGTTTACTATAATATCCCTTCTCTAAAACTTCAATCAATTTTGCATGTTGCTTGTAGGTTCAGAAGGGCAGTTGGTGAGACTCATATGTGTTCCTAAATTCAATGAAACTGGAGTTGCTGTTACGGTGAGCTCCAAATCGTGCACACTTCATTTTAACTTAGATATGGCGTTTTTATACTTGTATAAATATATTATTCCATTAGCATGTCACTTTAGGCATTTCATTGCAGTCTATTTAATCTTTATAATGGGTTTCTAAATGATTAAAAGCTAAAAATATGGTTCTTAGCTAGAATATCAATGTTATCTGAAAATTTAAAAGAGCTAACATCTGAAAATTATGTTGTTACTCTTTTGACAACTTTCTATGCGTGAAAGATTCATGAAAAGTTATGGTGTTGGCCTGTGCCAGAGATAACTAGGTGTTTCCAATTATTTTGGTTACGGATTAGTCACGTGAGACAAATAGGTTTTGGTATGTAGATTGTCTTTTTCTACTGGACAGTGGTAATATTTCCTCCAAGGTGTCTTAGCCCCAGCTGTACGATGGTTGATATGGTTTCCAGTTGGGTTGAAGACAATGCTTGTAAATCTATAATTTTGTAATTTAATGAATAAAATAATAAAGCCCTGTTGCAAAATTTTTAGCTGCTCGTGTTATTGACTGTTAATATGCCAAAAACTTTACTGACCGAGCTAGTAATTTCTTGTCTTCTCTGAAAAAGAAGTTTTAGTTCGTTGTCACTGATGCTATTATGGATTTATCTATATTTGATGAAAATGTAGTTAAGAGCAATATTCGTTGTAGGATTACTATTGATGAAGGTTGTTTTCTTTGCTTAATGTCTGCTATCCTATAAAGTTGATTTCATCTGATGTAATTCTTTCATACTTGTAATTCCTCTTTCCCTTTTTGCAGCTTAATCTAAGGGACCTTGAATGGCATGCTCTTAGTTTTACCCTTGATCTATAAAATGGGTTAAGTCTTTGAGGTATTTCCAACTGAAATCAACATCTTTTTTTTACTTGTCACATTTTCTCACTTTTAAAAGCCTAATTGGCATATTAGGCGTAACTAATTAAAAACTAATCCCACAAAGTAATAATCTAAAATGCAACAAAGTCATTACTGAAGTCATTTTGGTGTAATGGTTAGTTTTTTTTATAGTGCTTGAAGTCAAGTAAGTTATAAGATAATAATATATAGTATCTTAGTAACATTAGGATTATTAGATATTTTATTTAAACTAACTAAATTAATACTGAATTATTAATTTATATTAGTATTACAGAGTTTCAGACACTTTCTGTGATTGATATAGTTGACGTTTTTGAACATGTGTATGAGTAATATTATGTGAACGTGCTGTGCAACACACTATGCTTGTGACTTTGTTGAATTGAATGTGTTACGTAAAGTAAAGATAAAAGGAAGGGAAATAGCACAAAAAATCTGATACCCTATAGAGAATACTACTTGTAATTGTGGGATCTGTATACACAACAATTATTTTTATTTATGAGATACAATACTATGGAAAAATTGAATACTTAATAATCTGATACCATATAGAAAATAATGCTTGTAATTGTGGGATCTATATACACAACAAGTGCTTTTATTTATGAAATAGAGATACAATACTATGGAAAATATTGAATACTTAATAATGTAAAATAAGAGTGCATAATTGATCAGGTTAGAAATACATCAGGTTATTGTATATTTATTTTAATGGTAATGTGGTAATATTTGTTTTAAATTCTCTTAGGAGTTAGTGTTTTCTCCATCTCCTCGTGGAAAGAGCAAAGTAGTAATTTCTACTAATATAGCAGAAACATCACATACATTAGAGGTAACATCTCATTCACAATAAGGTTAAATAGGTCTACGGGTTAGATGAATCCTCCTCTTTATTTCGTATTTTTCTAATCATGTTGGGAATTGTTTATGTTGTTGACAATGTGTTTTCTAAACAGCGGTTCTACAATTCGTTAATCATTTTGTTATTTCTATTGAAGAGATACAGTAGTGAGCCTTGTAATGATTATTTCTTGTTTGATTTATAAATGTAACATTGGATCTATCTTTATTTCTATTCAAGTTTCTTTTTTGCTTTCCAATTTTTAGCTAACATTGTTCCACTACATAGGCATTATCCTCATTTTCTACATGGGCACTTGTATTTTCTCAAAATGTTAGAGAAGTTTCATCAATTTTTATGTCAATTATTATCCTTTTTTAAATTTTATACAAGTTGTTGGTTTAGGAAGGATTTAAAACATTAAAATTTTCAATATTTATTGGGTTGATAGTTTCCTAGCCATGGTATTCTATGAATTTTAAATTAACATTAATTATGTATTTTCTTCATTATTTCAGTTTATTAGAATTATTCTAGCTACCACCCTAGTAATTTTATTTTTAGAACTTTTCCCTTCACTCTTTTCTTCCATCTTATGTTGATTTCTTAGATGTTTTCAAGTGTAATTTTTTTTCACGCTTTGTAACAAATTTTTGTTATTGAAATTCTGGTTGTGACTCCAATATGTAGGGCGACGAGTTCTACTAGGAAAGAGTTATATGTGTTGTTTCAACCATTTAATAAGAATGTTTTTCTTAATATTTTTATATTTTTTTTTTGTATATAATAGAACTAGTAGATAACACATGTTTATATATAATAAAATAAATATTTTATATTTTTTTGATTTTTTTAAATATTTTATTGAAAAATTATTATTCTTTTTAAAAAAAAATATAGGTCAATAGATAGCTCTATCTATTACTGTTAGACAATAGATAACATTTATTTAAACAAACGCTATCTATTGTTAGATAGTAATAGATAGCGCTTTTTTAAAAAAGCGCTTGTCAAACACCAATAGCTAGCGCTTTTTTAGAAGTAGATAACGTTGTCATAGATAGCGCTTAAAAAGCGTTATCTATGATAAAAAAAAACGCTATCTATGCACTTTTTTTTGTAGTAGTTTATTAAATTAAATTGTTGTATAAAATAAGTTACAACCATTATTTACCATAAATAACAAAATTTTATTAATACAGAAATTGTAAGAGCAAGTACTTATCGATCTATCGATTTATAATTGTAAACACTAACTTGTGAGAAATTTTTCCATTGAAAATAAAAGAAATTATAAAAAAACTGGACAATGTGATTTGAGTAACAGTTAAACTCAGAACGATAATCCTTCAAGTCATGCGAAAGAGATAGGATAGTCCGCAAGTCATGTGAAACGGATAGGATCAAATAGGTGGATGCCACTGTATATCCAAAGCCAAACCATAACAATTGATTTCTTGCAAGCACAAATTTGAAGATGGTGATGGAGAAAGATGGGTAGATAACTTTGTTTAAATATTTATATACAGTTGGGGTAAAATTACTAAGAGATATGGAATTTAAAATATTTTATAATAAAATAAATTAAAATATTTTAAAAAATTATTAAAGTAAGTGAATTTAATTTAGAGAATTTTAAATTTTACATAAACTAAAATAAAAGTTATAAAATTTTCATATTTTTAAATACATGTGTTTTCCTTGCACTATATCAGTCAAAATATAGTTCTTTAGTTAATTGTTGATTTAACGTATTATTGGGTAATTATTGTTGGTGATATAATTTTCTAATTGTAAATTTTTTTATGTCTGTAAAGATTGTTTTTTATTATTATTTATTATCGAGGTTGTATTTTTTTTAAATGATGTAAATATTTTAACTAATATTAATTAGGATAGTTTTTTTTTTAAATGATGTAAAAATTTTCAATCATCAATTAAAAAATCAGTGAAATCTTCCACTAGAAAGTTTGTAAAAATAATCTTGATGATTTACATAAGTAGGTTTTTAGTTAATGGATGCTGTGAAAATTTTAAGAAATATCATATAAAAGAATAATAGTCATATCTTTTTTTTTTTGAAACGTATAAAACTTTGCATCATTATAAGATAAAACTCATTATTTGAGGGTTCGCAATTTATTATTTAAGAACGGGAACAATTATTTGGAAGCATTACAATATAATAATTGAGAAGAAAAAAATGTGCAACCACTAATAGAATAAATGGGTCAAACAACGTGAACAACATATCTTAGAGATTTTATCTATAACGTGAACAACGGTTAAGCTCTTTAGTTTGTTATTTCATGCTAACAATTCTTCTGCTAACAATTCTGCTGCAGCAGCGACCATTCTAACACATGTATCCGCCGCTTCCAATCCACATTGAAATGTTTTCCCTCATAAACACTTCCTTTTGTTTAAGCTCTTCCCCGTTATTCTTTCCGTCCTCATTTATGCCCCTGCACGTTAGATTCAGAATATAAATATACATATTGGTAGTAGTTTCAGTGATCAAAGAGTGCTTACTAAAATAGATTTCATGCTGTTGAGAGTTTTAAATGAAGTTAAGCGAAAATCAATTAGGAGGACACTAAGTGAATGAAATTTTAACATGTATAGCCATAAGATAAATCTGGACAGATAATGAACATAAAGAAAATTGAATATTTGAGTTCTAAATGTTGGTTATCCCAGGCTTCTTGACTTTTGTGTCCAGCCTAAAAGTAACAATTATCTAAATCTTAAACTCATAATTACATGGATGAACGTGTCATATATTGTTAGTTACATTTTGTTATATTCCCAACTATCTGTTAGAAATTAATTTTTCTGGGCTTGCACCTGACAAATTAAACTATTGGGAGACTGTTCATGCAATGATATCAGATTCTATTAAGTAGTCGAGGGTTTTGTCCTCACTGACAAATTCCCTTAATTAAATTATAATTTCACCAAAATATCAGAGTGCACTAGTACTTTGTTTGTGCTTGAATCCCAAATGGTTCTCAGCAAAGGACATTTTAGACGTAAGTACTATTATTGGGCTTGTGCTTTATAGCTTAAGCTTTAAGACATTTGGGTCTTGAAACTATCGTTTATGATACTCAGTTGTATAGTTCCTTCACAAGGTCAGGTTCAATGCCATGATCCTGACATTATATATTTCCCTTCTTTTTGTTGTTAAAGTGACGCAAAGTAATGTGAGAGTGGTAACTTGTCTTAGTGTGTTCTTATTTTAGGTACGAAGATGCTTGGAAAGTATATAAGTCAATGGAAACAGAGAATATTCATCCAGATCATGTGACATGTTCTATTATGATTATCGTTATGAATAGAAAAGGGGTCAAATGGAATGAAGAAGTCTTATGTGCATTAGTAAAGTCTTTTTGTGATGAGGGTCTGATGCGGGTAGCTTTGGTCATTCAATCTGAAATGGAGAAAAGAGGGGTTTCTTCAAATGCTACTGTGTACAACACTATGATGATTCATACTGTAAATACAACCATGTAGAAGCAGCTGAAGGGCTGAATTTGTATAAAGGCCTGCAACACAAAAGGGAAGAGAGAATCTGAACACGGAGAGAAAGAAAGAGAGAGACTGTCGCCGGTAAAGCTCCGACATGTGATCACACTTGTTCCATTCGATCATGTCAGGGGATGCTCTTAAATATCAAGTGGTTACTCATCCACCTGGATAAAACACAATACCCATTCAATTTTAGTGCAGAATATCACGTGGATAAAAGAAAAAAATACAACTAAGATAAATTTAACGCCGTTTAAAACTAGTTAACAGATAAAATATGTTCATTTTTACAAAAAAATATGACCCAATTAAGACAAATGAAAACATAAGAACTGAATTGAAATTTCCATACAAAAATTAGGACGACGGGAGGGTTTAAACCAACTTTTTAATAAAAATCCTGATAAATCTATGGGATCGTATCTCTATACTATTGTTAAATTGTTTGAATTTGTTAATTATAATATAAAATGAAAATAATAATAAATTGGAAACAAAATCAATTATATTATAAGGATATATATATATATATATATATATATATATATATAGGTTTAATTGCTTATTTTGTTCTCAGTTTGGTTGAAGTGTGTCAAATTCGTCCCTCTTTTAGAAAAATGTCAATTTCGTCCCCATATAGAAAAAATTTGTGTCAATCAAGTCATTTCCGTTAAATACAAACTGATGGTGTTAAAAACTTAAATTGAGTTTTGAATAATAACCACTTCATGGGTCTGATCCCTGATATTGTAGTGGATAAAGTGAGTTTTGAAAACAATGATTTTTAACGGAGATGACTTGATTGACACAAATTTTTTCTATATGAAGACGAAATTGACATTTTTTTAAAAGGGGGACGAATTTGACACACTTCAACTAAACTGGGGACAAAAGAAGCAATTAAACCATATATATATATATATATATATATATATATATATATATATATATATATATATATATATATATATATATATGTTGGAATTGGTCAACTAAACAAAACAAGAATCACATCCTTCATTTGAGAGAAAATTAAGGAAGCTTAAACTCTTGTTTTTCGCAAAAGAAAAAACCAACCATATTTTAGAAAAGTTAAAAAAAATAGGAAGCCAGAGTGGATGGATGGTATTTCTTCTGTACACTTAAAAATACATATTACGTTTCCTTTGTAACATCATTCCAGCAAGTAGAGAAGACATAGATAAGAACAAGCTAAGAGAGAGATTTGT
This sequence comes from Vigna mungo, assembly GCA_036885675.1. Lineage (NCBI taxonomy): Eukaryota > Viridiplantae > Streptophyta > Magnoliopsida > Fabales > Fabaceae > Vigna > Vigna mungo. The sequence goes on along the minus strand of CP144700.1, from coordinate 18,447,967 downwards.
TTCTAAACTTTTTCTTTATCAATAATACTTTTTACAGTATAATTTAAAAGTTTAATTTGAGTGTCATTATTCTGGGTTTATATATTTCTCTCACAAATCTGATTAAGAGGAATTGTGCATAATTTCCTAACAATATATATGTTTGAACCTGAGGTGGTTTGAATAAATTGTATTGATATTTTGTAATGATATGAGAAGACTGATACAATAATATCATTGTTTCAATATTTTTCTTTTGTCGTTTGGGATGATTAATTATTTGTACTTTTTCTTTAGTAGCATTTCTTGGTTAATATAAAAGGATAAGAACACCCTAAGTACTTCCTTTATAATATTTAGTTTTTAATATAATAAAAAACAGGATATGTTTGATCAAATTTTCTATTCTCATTAGCCAGTAGAATAAAAGATAGAATTGGAAATATAAAAAATTAGAGAACTTGTATAGGTTTCTATAATTTAATTTAGATATACAAATGAACAAGTTTTGATTAATACAAAGAATTGAATTAACATTCTCTTGTATCCACATATTATTCACATGAGGTATCTCAATCATTTCAACTCCCCTATCTGGGGTCTGCTACTTTTCGGAAACTCCAAACTACGGTTTGAATTGAGGGGTTCGACAACCCAACTCTCATGGTTTTGAGTTTTGCACCATTTATCCCATAAGCAAATCGATTAATGTTTGTGAAGTAGGCATCCCGTATGGTTATCATTCATTGGGAATTCTCGAATCGTCCAACGTATATTATTATTGTATTACTTGATATTTCACTAATAATTTTGCTACTAGTAAATTCAACTTATATTGTGAATTAAAGACGTTAAAAAAGAGCTACTAGAGGTAACTCATAATAGAATTCCAATTTAACTATTAGATTTTTCATTTTTCACATTGCATTTATGAAGAATAATATTTTGCATGCATAAAGATGGTAAAGTAGTGATGAGGAAAGTGGAGAGATTGATTGGGGTGAGAAGTCTACAAGAATTTTGAATTTGTGCTCAACACCAATTTTGGTGTTAAGTCGTAAATCACGAGGCATTTTGTAATCCCACTCTTTATAACTGCATGAGTTCAACCCACTATTAACTCTCACTTTTACGTGAGAAAAGAAAAGAGAACAAACCTGAACACTAGAAGAAGGAAACGAGAGAGAAACAAAGTAAATAAAAATATTGAAATTAACTCTATTTAGGGGGTGTAGGTTACCATGCTTTATTATACAACTATAACTTATACTCTGGTAGTTAGAGTATAAGCTACGGTTCTTTCATAACCGTAGTCTATACCTTGCTAGAATTACAAAAATGTTATCACATATTTGTAAGCTATGTTTTTCTTAAAATCATAGTTTATATGTCGTTGTTAAATGTCATATTTGTACTAGTTAGAGCACAACTAAAAGCATGGGCCTAGATAATAGAAAAATAGTCCAAAGAAAGGTTTCCATACCATGTTGGTGTTTTATTTGAGGTATGCCTTAGATCAAATCTGTCATGTTAGTAATGATACAATTGTGTTTATTATTATTTATTTCATTGTCATATTTATTGAATTCATATGATGAGGTCTTGATTAAAATGAAAAACTTGTTATTATAATAAAAATTATAATAATAGAAATAAGTCTTATCTAATTTTAATTTAAATTGTTCTTGATTATAGGATTATTGAGGATAGAACATCATTAGTCTGGATACATCAATATATGTGTAATGATCTTTATCACATAAAGATTAAAAGAATTCATTTTTTAAATTACACATATAAATAGTACATATAGAGATATGACCCTTTAAACTAACTTAAAGGAGAATTTTTAATGGTTAATATTACCTTTGAATTGTCAATGAGAAATTCTTTTGAAAAAATATATAATTTCCTTAGACTTGAGATTATCATAGAAATTAGCAAGTTATTTTTTATACTTTGATATCAGACATCTAACGCTTTGTGATGTTAGTTGAATGATTATTAGGTATGATTAAATTCTTGTGGAATTAATTATTAATCAAGAAAAAATCCACACTCATGATTTTGAGCTTATAAAGACCTTAACAAGGATGTTATGAATGAAAGAAGAAAAGAATTTCTTAAGTCTTTCATCATTTGTTAACTTATTAGAATTTGATAGTTATATCACATTCTAGAGTTAACATAGAACTATAAAGGTGGAATAAAATATTATATTAATCTTCTAGTGATTCTAAAGTAAAAGATATGACATACTATCCGGTCGTTAAGAAGTATTACTAGACGCCAACCTTGATTAATAAATTAATGAATTAATTTATTATCGGTTTATTAATGAACGTATGGAGTCACGTGCTAACGAGTGTTTGTCTTGGATGGGAAATATATTATTGATTAAATTAAAGGGTTTAATTTTGATTTATTAATATATTTTCTCTAAGTGGAATATCATTGTATTTTTTGCTAGCACCAAAAATAAAATTAATAAAATTTAATAATATATAAAATTGATTAAGACATAATCAAAAGCTAGGTGACGCATGCTATATCGATAGCTCTCTCTTCAATGGTTTTTTTATTTTTATTTTATTGGTTTTCCCGTGGTTACATCTTCTTGTTTTACGGGTCAAGTGTTAACACAACAAAGATCAATTTTTGCGTGGATACACATGTAAGGCTTTCACACGTTTGAGGTAAAAAAAAATTTAGAATAGGTCAAATAATTTTTTTATCTCCTTGGTATCTAGTATGTAACCAAAATAGGTCAAATAATTAAGGTTGTGCACATTATGAATGCGATTTATAACCTTCCGGTGGTGTATTGACCCAATATAGTGCTTAAAATCTATTAGATGAGAGTAGTTTAGAGATGAACATGAATAGGTATAAGTGTTGATAGGATACAACATATGGGGAATGCGATGTTTCTATAAATATTTACATTGGCAATAATATTGTATTAGATTGTCATGGATTTACTACAAAGTGTTGGTACACACAACAAGGGTTGGGTTGAATATAGGTGCAGGTAAAGCAGCATCGCATACTATGGTCTAAGGCTGCTAACACTAGTGCAAAAACGTTATTTAACGTCACCTCTTAGACGTCGGTTAAGGGTAAGCATGACGTATATTGATGACCAGTGGCATTTTCGTAAATAAGTTGGTCATATAGACATCAATTAGAAGGTGCCCCGACGTTTATAATATTTTAGACGTCGACCCCCCTCCTAACTGACGTATATATGTTTGACAGGTGGGTGAAAAGTCATTTCTTTCAGTCATATAGACGTCAGTTAGGAAGGGCCCCGACGTCTATATGGCAGAAATTAATGGTTATTCACCTATCTGTCAGACATATAGACGTCAGTTGGGACAGTCCCGACTTCTAAAGCACTTTAGACTTCTGTTATTCTTGGAACCGACGTCTAAACCCTAAATCCAGAAATTCATAAAGTTACTTTAGACGTCTGTTACGGAACCGACGTCTAAACCCTAAACCAGAAATTTAAAAAGTCACTTTTTGACTCCATTTAGACGTCTGATCCCGCCACTCCGACTTCAAAAGCACTATAGACGTCTGTTATTCTGGGAACCGACGTCTAAACCCTAAATCCAGAAATTTAAAAAGTCACTTTTTAACTCCATTTAGACGTCTCATCCCGCCACTCCGATTTCTGAAGCACTTTAGACGTCTGTTGTAAAGGTAACTGACGTGTAAATGTTTGCATTAAAACATTGCGAACGCGAGGCAGTAGTTACGCGCACTCATTGTTCATCATCTTCCTCGCGTTTTCTCTGCACAAACTATGTTTTTCGGGTTTGTTTTCTCACTTTTGCACCGTTTAAATTAATTTTACTCCGATTACATTACTCTTTCATGAATTATTTTTTATTTGAACCGATTAAATGCGTTTTCATTGAGTTTTTGTGCAGTTTTGCTTATGTCCTTAGGCAGCGTTCTTGGACGGTGATTTCTTGCGTTTTGCACTCCTCCAATTCCCTCCACTACATTATCAAAACCGTCCAATACAAAATAAGAACATACAATCTATTCTCTTCAACTAAAATATAAAGTTGTAAACTCGAATCACCATGACCTAGGAGCAACTCGAGAGGCCTCAAGCGGAGAAAGATCTTATCAAATACGGCGACATTTTAGACGTCTGATCTATGAGTCTGACGTCTATATAGACGTCTAACCTAACCTATGGGGTCCGACGTCTCATTTAACGTCACTGGAATAGACGTCGGTTAGAGATCTGACGTTAAAAGCCCAAAATAACCGACGTTAAACAGCGTTTTTCCACTAGTGTAATGCTGAAAACTTTGTTTTAAGGGTGTGTATGTACCTATATATGAATGTGACAATCATGACTGTTTAAAAACCACTAATTTATATACAAGCCATAGAAGCCTAAGTTAATGCTATATTTCAAGTAACTCATCATACTCAACAATCTTCACTTTCTTTCCCTCATTGGGTGTTGTTTTCAATCATGTAAGTTTATCATATTTCGCTTTTAAGGTTGGTTTAGTAAAAGAGAGATTATATAACATAGATGTGGAATGAAATAGTGCTGGTTTTACTGTGATTCTGGGTTTTATTTCGTATTGGATTGAGCTTTTAATCACAGTGACTAGTGCAGGGAAAATACTTTTGATAGGGCAAATTAATAGCACCATCAACGGGGTTTACTGCATGTACAATGAAAGTTTGAAAGGAGATTTTTCAAATGGTGATGGGGATAACCAAAAAATGTTTTAATGAGATAATTAATCTTTTTAAAGAATTTAAAATATTTTATCATAAATTGGATTTGTTAGGTGATATAATTCAAAATAAATTGAAACGCTAGACTTTTATTAAAATAATTAAATCGTTTAAAATTAAAAAAGAAATCAAATTTTATCTAAAAGAGTACAAATTTCACATTGTTGGTATTATGTAAAGATAAAAGAGAAAGTGAAAATAAATGGAAATGAAGATGTAAATGGAGAGAGATATATGAAGGCCACAAGGGAAAGGGCACGAAATTGTATTAAAAATTCAGCAATTTGAACATTTGAGAATGAGAATTTTCGTCACAGTTTCGGGTGCTTAGGGCCCCATTAACCGTGGATTTATCGTTGTTCAGCAAGCTACATACATATATATACAAATACTCACACAAACCCATATATTTCAAAGTTTGTAAATTAAACAGGTAAATAACAGGAATTTCTTTGTGTGGTATACCATCAATTATTAGGTAACTTCCATGCATTAATAACATCATTTACAAGAAAAATGACTAGCATGGCAAGGTTGGATAACAGTTCATGGAGGTTTCAGCTTCTGCCACAAACCCTATGAAAATAGGAGAAATTTCTGTGGAAATTACCATTTGCATTTCTTAGGTAATTTCCATACATGAAATGAATGCTGTATATGAAGGCATGCTTCCTTATAAATATAGAGGCATTGCCATGTTTTATCGGCATTCAACAGTGTTTTGCAGAATTGATAGACAGAACCCACACCGATTGGAATTACTTAGCCATTGCAAAATGAGTTCCCAAAACCGAATTCGGGATGTTCTTGCTCCCATAACAAGGCCACCCTCTGATAGTAGCAAGTCCAAAACTTCAAGCAGTGGAACCATAACCATTCAGAATGCTCTTATCCATACAACAAGACCACCTCCTAAGAATAGTACCTCCAAACCTTCAACCACTCGACCCAATTGATTTCAAACCCCTACCAATGTTGCATATATGGCGAATTCCAAGTTTTATTTAAGGTGTAAGGAAGCATGTACTTCTATTTAGGGATTCGAGAATACATCAACTCAGCTAGTGTCTTTCTTTATTGCATTTGTTGATTTATTCCATCACAGCATAAATGTTATTCATAATAGTGTCTCATGTTGTATTCCATCACAACTCATAATTGTATTCATAAGCATTACAATAGTGTCTGTAATATTATTTGGTTGATTCAAATTAATTCTTTTAATAAATATATATGGGATCATTCCTCTATTTCGCCATTGTTATTAAATTGTTTGATTTTGTTAATTATTAACCAATTATACTATACAACTTTAAGCTTTCACTCTCCAATAGTATAGAAGGAGAACATATTTAAAGACCCAAAGTATAAAACTTTATGGTATTTATTGGGTTTGTTTGCACACAAAGAAACTTTCAAAGGGCATTGAATTGAGAATGTTGATTGTAGGTGGCTGGTGTGTCCATGCATGGCGCGTATTCAACGTTCAACACTTTGAACATTTGAGAATGAGAATTTTCGTCACAGATTCTACAGGCTTAAGGGAAACTTGTTATCTGAATTCACATACACATTCACCGTGGATTTACCTTGTGCAGCAAGCTACTTACATATACATATTATCACACAAACCCTTATATTTCAAAGTTTGTAAATTTAAGATGAAAATAATAGGAATTTCTTTGTATATTACACCATCAATCATTTGGTAACTTTCATGCATTAATTTAACAAATTAATGGAGGCAGGTTCACCTATAATGGCTATAATACATACAACCCACATGCCCATGTTTCATTTTTCATACACAAATTAAAACCAACACCAAATTGAAGCAATTTTGACAGAATGAGTTCCCAGAAGACAAGCATTCAGAATGTTCTTGCTCCTACGACAAGGCCACCTCCTAACTCCAAACCTCCAACCACTGGGACTAAGTTGCTGACTGTCCAACAGGTTTTTGCTAGAAGGCCAAAATGATCTCATGCCATTTATTTTGTTACATCACGAGACAGATTTGTTGTACGTTCAAGATGGAATTAGAAGCTTTTATGAGGGTCCAATGTTTGTTTGTTGTATTTGTATAAACATTTTCATTAATAACATCAGTATACAAATATTATATATTTTGTTTTAGCTAAAGATGTGCAAAGCTGGTGAGTCATAAGTATTTTAAGTAATTTTTTTTTTATTAAATTGTCTGGGTATATTTATTGATGCAAATGGTTAACAATACCTCCTTTCTCGGGTAATGGATTTTTTTGAGTAAGTGCCACCTTGGAACCCTAGCCCTCACGGTACCGTCCTGGAGGCACACATAGCGTATTTGGTTGTTAATTATAATTTATGACACTCGATTGTTGTAATACATATTATTCTTTGTTATTGGATATCTTTTAGAAAAAGTTGGATGACTCTGTTACATCAACAAGAGAATGAATTGGTTTAAAATGTTTTTTCTTAAAATTTTATTTCTTCAAATTATTTTAAGAACACTTTGAGTTGGAAACCATAATGCAATTAAAGAAAAAATCTAATTGATGTTAGAATTAGAAGGGAATGCAAAGGGAGAGATAAAAAGAAAGTTAAAGAGCACGCAACAATATGTAATGATTCCGATTCAATCAATTTTATATTCAATTTTTAGTTTTTTTTTTCTTTTTGAAAAAACTAATTTCATTATCAATAAAAGGTTTAAAAAGAAATACAACATTTACAAACAAACAAGAGATTCTAGATGAGAAAAAGAATATATATTCTTTCTATCCACTCTTGAACCACTTCAAAAGAATCTCAGTCTTATTCACTCTTCAATAACCAAAAAAAGAAAACTATTTTATCAACTCTTACATTAACCTAATAACACACTAGAAACACAACAACAAAGACAAACTCATACAAAAACCCGAAACACAAGCAAAAATAGTTTAAAAAGATATAATCAAATCACAAAAGGAATTATCACTAGGGCAAAAAAGGACTTTTACAACGTTAAATAACGATGACTAAAAAATCAACATAGTGAAAAAAAAAATAGTGGCATTTTTGTAATAAAAGCATTATGTTATGTTGGTGGTGTATCTATGATGATAATCATGGTATTGATGATGCTCCAGGTTATGGTATGTTGATAGTGGTATTACTATACTGGTTATAGTAAGTAGTTAGCATGAGTGCTAATGAGTGGATAGACCAAAGGTTTATGTATGAGATGTTAGTGATGACGTCAAGAGTTGAGATCAAGGATCAAGGATGGAAGTTTGAGGATCGAGGATCGATGATTGAGTAATTCATTATGATCGAATTATTTATGTTAAATGATTAAGAATCCTATTGTTATTACACTAGTACAGATAAAGAAATAGACACCAGTAAATTTCGGTCATAGACATCGGTTTGCAAACCGAGGCATATACAGGCGAAGTAGAAGGTCAGTAGGATTTGACTCGGTTCTCTTTAACCGAAGCAGTATCTACGATTCGAATAAGTTCTCTTAGAATCGAGGCACTATCAGGTCTTCCACCTACCCCAATTGCCTCCACCACCACAGACCTTCCCTTCACGAGCCTTCCATCGAATAGGTTCTGTGCGGGGGTGCCCATCTTGCTAGGAGAGAACGGGATGAGGAGAAAGGACAGCAGAGGGAAGCTTTTCCAGTTCAATACATCAGCGAAGGACAAAATCCGAAAATAGGGAGCCTTACCGTGTGTTCATCGAACAACCCAGATGCTGGATCAAGTAACCAAGTGTTTGATATGCTTTTTCATTTCACCAAAGGACAAAATCCCCCTTCAATCCCTTCATCACTGACAACAGCCCCAAGAAAAAAAAAGAACCTTCTTTTCACAATCCAGCTCCAAACCACTTCAATTCTTCAGTAGAACCCCACTCGGTACCTTACAGAGGTGAATCCCCACTTCAATTCTGCAACAAAAAACAATACTTCAAGATCAAACAGAAAGACCGAAAGCTAACACCAAAAGTACTTGCCCCTCTCCAAAGCTTCAAACTTTTATCGATTCAAATCAAGTCCAACCCACCACATGCATCAATCAGAAAACAAAAGAGGAAGGGCGATAGAGGAGGAGTGGAGGAGGGAGAAGGGTTTGGTGGTGGTTGATGAGAAGAACATACCGGACCAACAAGAACAACAACACCAATGACGGATGAACATCAACAACACCGGCAATGAAGACGACGATGACAGTGGTGTACTTGGTAGTGGCGACGACGGGAAAGCGAGGACCAGTGGCATGGCGAACGTAAAGCGGGTGATAGAGGCATGAGCCAAAAGAGGAACGCGAGCACGACAGCGATGATAAGCACATCAACGATGATGAGCACGATGGTGAGGATCTTGCAGATGAGGCTGATGATGCAGTTGAAGATGCACCCGCACCCACCTCTGCCGCTGGACGGATGATGGTAGGACTTCTGAGTAACAACCACGATGAGTCTTGGCAGCACAGGAACTTCATCTCCAACATCCTTCGAATGTTTACTAGAGTTGAAAGCCTTCGAAGAAACCAAAGGCGGTGTCAAGGGTCTCGTCGACGCTGACATCACCAAAATCCCTCATATTTTTGTCTTGCCGGAAGACATCGCCGTCTTTGGCGATCAGAGCCATATCCAGTTCGAGATCCCCGTCATTGACCTCAAAGATGTGGGTTTTTTCCAGGTGGTGAATCACGGCATGCCAGCGAAGGTATTGGAGGACATGCTGGCGGCGTGTGAGTTCCACGAGCTTCCACAAGAGGTGAAGGGTGAGTACTACACTAGGGAGAAGCAGAAAAAGGTGAAATATTGGACCAACTTTGATTTGTATCAGTCTAAGCGTCGTTTAGTTGCGACATTGAGAACCATAGAGAAAGAGAAAGACGAAAAGGTTTAAACTTTTGGAACGTTGTGAAAGGAAACTTCTGAGTATAGTGAAAGTTGTATAAGCATCGGTTATAATAAAACCGAAGCATACACGTGATACGACTTCGTTTAATCCACAACCAGTGCAGTACCTCTCCTCGAAAAAGCAAATATTATTTTTTTAAGTGGTCAACACAGTTTTCTGCCTTGGTCTTTTAATCAACTGAGGCAATATACCCTTACCGAGGCGTATAGTGTCTCTAAAATTACATTTTTGCCACCGCGTTATGTATTTTGTTGTGTGTTTGATTAAGGTTGATATAATAATAAGATATGTATCTTATTAAGTGTTTAATTATGGTTGATATAATTGGTATGTATGTATCTTGTTGTTATGATTATTTTATCGGTAGCTTACCCCATACATGTTTGTGTTTGCGTGTTTGTGAATGAAATTACTGGCGAGGATCATATAGTGTGTTATCGTAAGTATGGGTGTTTTAAATGAATAATATTTGATGATTTGATGTTTGGGTTTAGCAAAGGAAGAAACTTTGACAATGCTAAGGGTACTATGAAAAAGATGAAGGACTTGAAGGAACTAGGGTTTCATGTTGATATATTTTTGTAATGTAATTTTTTTATTAACGTAATTACATTTGTAGAATTTATATTATTTCTAAAATTGATGTAATTACCCATAAATCGATGTAGAAGGTAATTTTTGAACTAGTAAATTTAGGGTAATAAATAAGTAGTTTATTTTGTTAAGTTTTTCTCATAACTACTTTTATTCAACTTTGTTTAGAATATATTAAACTATTGTCTGAATAGTTGTAAAATGAGTTATGAAGCTTTATGTAGAAATTGTGGCTTTTAAGAAAAGAAATTTGAAATTAAAAAACAAACACTTAGAATAATGGTTGTTTACAAAAATAGTCATCGTTTCTTTTTTAGAGTCGGTTGGAAGTCATAATTGTTGTTGTATTACTTGTAGAGTTTTTGTTTTTTTCTTCTTATTTTGAATGACAATTCTCGTTGACCATTATTGTTTTAAGCTTTGACATCGACTCTAAGAACTGTCATCATTAGTTTAAACTTTTAACAATGATTAAAACAACAATGATTTAAAGGCCATAGTTATAGATCTATTGTTATAGATCTATTTTAATCGTAGATGAAAGTTCGTGTAGATTTCAATACAACATATTATTTATAATTGTTTTATTTTCGTTCTCAATTATTTATAATTGTTTTGATATATTTATAGTATAATAAATAAATAGATTCATATTAGTGTTATTATTTTGTTATGTAATAAATAACAAACATTATTTATAGTCATATTACAATGAATCGGAAACAGGTAATACTTTAATTGATCCATATTCTTACAAGTTTTTCTTTTTATGTACAAATTGTCCAAACACTCGAAAATCTCACACTAATGCACCAGAATTCAATAGCATACGTAAGACAATCGTGTTCCAAATATATAGTAAAATTGTACAATAGTTTGATCTAGTCTATTTTGTAATCGATGCAAAATATATTATGTACATTATTAAAAATACTTTGACTACTACAAAATTGTTATCTATTCTATTTTGGTTTCTGGTTTTGTATCTGGTGTGTTTTTTATTTTTCTGTTCAGTTTCATTATTATGTAGGTAGAAACAAATAAAATATATTAAAAAAATAGTAAGAGATTTCAGTTATCTGGAGTGACCGCTTAACTTTTAGTTGAAAATGAGAGTTTATGAAGGCACTTACAACAAAAATTACTACTTCAGAATTGCAAGGTTGGAACAGTTCTTGGTTAAAATTCTTGAAAATTTCAGCTTCTGCCACAAACAAACTATACATCTCTCAAACAAACCCTATGAAACGAGAGAAATAGGAGAAATTTCTGTGCGAATTACCATGATTTATTGCATTTGTTGATTTATTCCATCACAGCATAAATGTTCTTGTATTCATAATAGTGTCTCATTGTATTCCATCACAACTCATAATTATATTCATAAGCATTACAATAGTGTCTGTAATATTATTTGTTTGATTCAAATGAATTCTTTTAATAAAAGTCCTACTATATATATATGGGATCATTCCTCTATTTTGCCATTGTTAAATTGTTTGATTTTGTTAATTATTAACCAATTATACTATAAGTATATGTTTGATCTACTTCTCCCTACTCACTAATAGAAATAAAAATAGAATGAACATTCTCATCATTAAATTATACACAAGTTGAAATATGAAAATTTAGATAACTTACATAAGTTTTTATAACTTAATTTACTTATGAGTTAATTTTAACCTAGAACCAAATCAAATGAACTTCAATTCAAGTTTTGATTCATACAAACAAATATTAGTTTTCTTTTAAGATTATATAACATTATTTGTATTATGCATAGTTAAATTGTCTCCTTAATTACGTGTTCTTGATTTATTCCATCACAGCATAAATGTTCTTGTATTCATAAGAAAATGTTATTACAATGGTGTCTTGGTTATGTTATTTGTTTGATTGCATAAATGTTCTCGTATTCATAAGAAAATGTTAATTAAGTTTTACAATGGTGTCAGTTATGTTATTTGTTTGATTGAAAATAATTTTATTTTAGTAAAAATAACAATAAATCTATGGAATCTTACATCTCTCATTGTTGTTATATTGTTTGATTTTGATGACTATTATATAAACTGAAAATAAATAAAAAGTACAAAACGAAAGGAGATTACGTTGTTCGTTTGAACCAATTCTATTATAAGGATATCTTTGACCGAATTCTCCCTACTCACACTAGTGAAAAAAATTGTTTTTTATTATGGGTAAAAATGATCTATTATGAAGGATAATTTGGCATCATAGTTCTAGGCATCATAATAGGTCTTGCGCATTTTATGACGGACAAAAAAGTCCATCATAATAGGTCCAGTGTATTATGACGGACTTTCTGTCAACTATCATAATAGGTCCAGTGTATTATGACAAATTTTCATTTATGAGTCATAATATAACGAATTTACCTATCATAATATGTAACATTTTATGACTATGATTCTTTCACCTATCATAATATGTAGAACATATTACATATTATGACAAGTAATTGTTCACCTATAATATGTATTTTAGAAATAATCTTTTATTACATACATTGTTCACCTATCATAAAAACTTGTTTCACACAAAAAAATCATTACTACATTTGACATATTCATTCAATTTTCCATTAATTTCCTGTATTATAATCTCATTAATCAATTTATAATCAATATAACATGAAATGAACATATTCAATTAAACTAACATAATGAAATCCATTTTCAACATTAAATTGTGTAATAATATTTAATACATTATTTGTAAATCAAACCATATATTAAATCCAAATATAACATCAATCTACACTACATTGTAGTCAAGTTTCTACAATTTACTAACACCTAAAATAAAAGAAGCCCACTTAATTCTAATGTCTTCAATGTCTGGAGCTTCCATTGGAGATGAATCATTAAAGATCTACAAATAAAATAATTAAGTTAGAACAATTTTGTAATGAATAGTTAGATAAGTATTTAGTTAGTTTTTTAATACCTTATCCCATGAATCAGTAATGTTTGTACAAATAATGGTGTGCATATGCTTCATTACGTAATACCCACACTCATAGCTGCCCAATTGACATCGACACTACAAATTAAACACAAATAATCAAAACTCATTCAAACTAAGGACACAGAAGATCATATTATACTCTAGCTATAGCCTTTGTACCATGTATCTTTGATCAATTTTGGTAAACCAACAAGCCAATTCCTCATAAAAACAACAAAATCATAAAATACAGAACGAAGGTTAACTTCTCTTACATTAGGTGTCACTATTTGCATCTTCTTCCTAGATACAGATGGAATGCCCCACAACCTTGAATGAGCTTCCAAAGACCTACAAAAGATAGACATTCATTATATCATTATAATCATATAGGAAGGAAACAAAATAGAAATGAAAACTTACGCCTCTAAAAATTTTTTGATGGACAATGTGTTAGCTTTCTTATGCAAGGAACATAAGAGAACTACACGATAACGATCCGGAACAATTACTAGCAATTGCCAATGACCCCTACAAGTGACAATAATATTAATTAAAAACAACTTTTAAATCAGTTACCAAGAATTCAAAATTTGTGTATTCACTTATGCAAGTAAGGTGCTAAATAAACCTCTTTTTTAGCTTTTTCAAACATCTCTGTTAAGTATTTTTGCACCTCCTCTGGTTTATTTCCTACACTCTGAATGATAATAGGGTCAAGAAATCCATAGATAGTAGCATTCTTTCTCTCGATGCTAAGGTGATGCAGATACCTTCAATATGAATAAATAATGTTAGAATCAATACATGAATGCAATGTGAGAGTATTTTCATGGTTTGTTAAGGTTGAACTTACAAATTCCAAACTTGTAGAACTGTTGTAGAGAGAAGATCATTACCAATGACAATCTCACAAATATCCCTATGACATACAATTAAGGTGGTGGTAGCAGTCTTGCATGTCAATTCAGGAGGCATATCTATCTCAATATAAGTTTTATTCCCCATTGTCACTACCGTTGCACCAAGTTGTTGTAGAGGAGACAATTGTGGTTGTGGAGGTGTAATAATGTTTGTCTTCTTAGAAATGTCCTACATTTGACCACAAAATAAGTCTAATATATGCATCAAAATACAAGAAATACATAAGTAATTAAGTTAAGTATGAATAACAATACTTACTAAAATTGGCTTTGCCAATCTGGATGGCCAAATGAAAAATTCCCTGGTGTTTGTCCCACTGTTTGAACCTCCTCACTAGGCACAAGAACACGAGCATAACCATCTTTAATATCTACAATCACCACTCGCAACATATCATCTTTAATAGTCTCATGGTGGATGGTGCTTCCCAAATTATATATTTTACCTAAGACACAAAAGTAGATGACAATTGTTGAGTATAACTAGATAGAGAACTTATTTTTAGGTCAATTCTGCAAAACCAAGAATTAACATGTACACAAGATCCAATGCAATAGAACTAATAATATACATAGATACACTACAAGAAATGTTGGATTTTTCGGCGGATATTTACCGAAGGATTTGTTTCCGCCGGTATTATTGTTTTACCGAGGGAAATTCCGACGGATCATTGGCTTGAACATTAGCGAAGGATTTTGCCTGCCGGTAAAGGCAACGTTATGATGAGCGGTCATTAGCGAAGGATTATGGGCGCCGGTAAGGGGTCAGGAAATTAACTTTAACATTTACAAGATTCATTTTCCCTCTTCAATAGAACCCAAAGTTAGAATGTTTTCCCTCTTCTCCGCAACCCTAGTGTGAGTGCACATCTCTTCCTTCACAGTCTGAGTGCTTCTTTGTTGAGTGCGTTTGAGCTATTAGAGTCGTTCCTGCTGTTGTGGATCGTGGTCCATTCCGCCCTCGTTCCCGGCCAGTGGTAAGTATTATCGTTCGTTAGTGGGTTCTTCTGTGAGTGTGTTCTTCGGGGCAAATGTCGTTGTTTTGGTGGCACTTGTAAGTGTGTCGTTCTCCCAATAATGTGTGTGTGTGCTGACTGTAGTGGTGTATTGCATTTTACAGGTTATTGTAGGGTCATTGACAAATACCTTGGTTGTTGGTGCAGGGTGTTGGTTGAGGGACAAAGGTGAAGAGTCTGTGGTCTTCTTTTGTTGGCTATCGTGGCAGGTTATCCAGAGGTCGTCCAAGAGGTAGGTTTTATGTTTTAAAATTAAATTTTGCATTTCATTTCCATGATGAGCTATAAAAATTCTCTTGTTGGCATGTAATGCTTGTGAAACCTTGAAATGTCAAGGCGGAGGAGTTCCTAATATCGTCAATGTTTGTCATTAGACTAGTGATCATTGAGTTGTACCTTATGTTTATGATTGGAACTCAATAACTGACATGGCTTCAGGGTGGGGATAAGAAGAGTAATGCATAGGTGGTTAGGATGAGTGAGATAGCTGACAGGCCATTGACCTGTGGAGGGGATTATGCCCCTGCGTTCTGTGAACCCATACCATTCTTTCTGTTAATCAAACATAGTATTCATACTCTATGTCTTTGTTTTGTTGGAGTGAGAAACTGTGAGTGAGTTCTTGAGCTGGGTTAAACATTCAAGAACCCATCAATATCTCTGTTTTTCTTCCTTGATTTGTTATTAGTGTGTTATTCTTTCATTCCTCTTTAACCTGACAACCTTGTGAACCTTTAAAACTGCACGAATGCTTGATTGATGAACATTTGTGTACCATAAACAATGGCAGCACCAAGTTGTCGTGCTTCTCGAAGGAGTCTTGTCAACTTTGGTGTGTAAATGGCATCAAATACCAATGAATAGTGTTTCAAGGCTCGCTGTTAAAACATTGAAACAACATGTTGCATGACGTTAAAATTTAAAATTATATATCCTTTTAGAACTAACTTCTCAGAAACTATCGTTAGTGTTACTTTTTAGAGTAACTTAATGGTAATATTAGAATATAAAACACTAACACCAAACCTTTGGTAGGAGTGAGTCTTGAATTTTCGGTTTCATTCCAACAGGTGTAACATTTGCGAGAATCATGCCTTGTTTTGGGTGGAAGTTCTCTAATTCAGATGAAGTAATAGCCTTTCCTCCCACTCTGTTCTCTAGTTCTTGGGCTTTGGCTGATAACAAAGAAAATAAACAGATTCAGATAAAGTATTAGTTATATTAATTCTACTATATAATATATGTAAAGTGTGAACCTTTGTTGCATTAATAAAGGCCATTTCCTGGTGGTATAATGTACTAGTAATATATATAATGTACTAGTAATATTTTGCAATATATATATATATATATATATATATATATATATATATATATATATATGTATGTATGTATGTATATAATGTACTAGCAAGCCAACACCTGTTTCTACAATCCAAATAGGAGCTAGAAGCCAGCAAGATGATCCAAAATGGCCATAGCAGCACATGGAGAAGGGTAGAAGATGTATAGAGTTGCTTTTTGTGAATTTTTGAATGTGTCCATTTTAGAACACTATGCTGGACATCTTTAAAATCATTCCTAGAGTCTTGTTCAAATTTAAATTGTTGTCCTAGAGTCATAAGACTTGTTTCTAGTTCCATTTGAATCCTCAGTTCAAATTTGGTTGGTGAATTGGACCAAATTTTGGTGTTAAGAGCAACTCAAACAGTGAAATGTTGGTATTGTCTAGGTTACTGTTTTGAGTGGGATTATGTAAAAACCAAACGGCCAGGACTAGATACATGAAGTTACCGAAGGATAAATCCTTCGGTAATTACCCAAGTACTATCCTTGGGTAATTACCGAAGGACATAATCCTTCGGTAATGGTTTCCGACAAAGGAATTTCCGACGGAGTTTAGACCCTCGGTAAGCCGTCGAAAAAATGTATTTCCGAGGGAAATATGGCCTTTAGGGACGGACAATGGCCTTCGGTAATACCATCAATTTTTGTAGTGATATGAATCTATGAAATCCTATACTAAACTCAAAGCATCAGTACTTACTGTGCAAACGACTTTAAGGGAAATTGCTTCCCTCAAGGAGTTGAGATTTAGGAAACAGGCTAAGGCTTCCATCGTTATTCAGGTCATAGCAAATGGTCAAGAGATAACTTAATAAGAAACTGAAAATGGTAAATTTCTTTATTTTCCATTGCCTTTTTAACCATCTGTCTTAATCCTGAGAAACAGGACAATGAAAAGGCAAATGCATCCAACCTATATAATATCTGATGTTTTGTGTTACAAAAGCAAGTTTCATAATAACAGAATGGTTTGTAGTTTTATATTCATATATTTGTTAATTAATATCATGATAAAGGGAAAACAAGATAAAAATTGTCCTCTATACAAAATAGAAATTGGATTTTACCTTCATTTTTTATTATAGGAGCCAAAAATTTTATTTTCATTCTATTTTCTATTTTAACTTCTTTTATTAGTCATATCTTTAATATGAAATATGTGGTAGATATAAAATAAATCTTCTACTGAACAGAGGAAAAAGTATCCCATCGTATAGTCCTTTTCCTTTTTGGTAGTTTTGTGAATGATAGAATGAAACAAATTAAGCTGCTCCTATTTGACTCATTTTTTAATCTTAAAGTAGCACAAATTAAGCTGCTCCTATTAGGCTACAAGATATAAAATAAAATTGATTTTACAACACTTAATCTCTGCTAGGTGACCTTAATTTCAACCATGTTTGTATTTCTGCATAAAATGCTTCTTATTTCTCATGGCAGCTGCATACTTTCCCAGAAGGAAAGGTGAATCAAGAAGAGGAACCTATAAGGCGATTGAAATGGGGAACTATTAATCTAAGTGATTGTTAAAAATAAGTGGAAATGATGAGGTAGACAAGCAGGCGTAAGATAGAGATTTCAGCTAAACCAAATGGAAGAAAGTTCAATTAAAAGATGCATAAGAAGACCTAAAAACATAAGGGAAAGAATTAGTCCAAAATTACAGAAACCAACGTTATAAACAAATAAGTAATAAAATGCTCAAAAGCTGGTGAGACGGCAAAGCAAGGGAAAGAAAGCAGAAACCTTGGTTATTGGGAAGGATGAATGAGAGATAACAAGTGGCCTAAATCCATAAGTTTAATAGACCCTTCGTGATGGTCATCACGTGTGACATGGACATCATCAACTTCAGTATCAACATCTAATGTTGGTATATTTGTGGAGAAAGATGGTGTCTCATAAATATCAAGTGTTGAATCGTCATTTGGATGAGTACCATGTGTGGTTCTTCCTTGGAGAACAATTGACCATTTTTTGTTAGAAGGATCATTGACATAAAAAACTTGTTTTGCTTGAGATGCCATGATGAATGACTCATCTGTATATTTGGCCTTATGTAAATCAACCAAGGTAAAACCCAAATCATCAGTTTTAACACCATTATTACTATAAACCCATTTACATTTAAAAACAGGAACTCTGAAACTTGTATAATCAATCAGACATATATCTTCAATTACACCAAAGTAACACATTGAAGCCATAATAGGATGTTTATCCTTTGAGCTAGAAAAATGCATTGATTCAGCCACAACCATAACTCAACTATTTTGTATAGTACTTTTATCATCTTCAGATTTTGTATAAAATGAACAATTATTAATATTATATCCACTCCAACATATGACATCAAAGTTTGACTCACATGCTAACCATTTCAATGTATCACAACTTGTATTATCATTATGAACTTTTTGTTTGAACCACTTTAAGTAAGTCTTGTTATGCTTCAATATCTGATATGTATTATGTACAGAACTCAATAGCTTCCTCTGCAATATATCTTTCAACAATTGATGTTTCAGGACGTTATTGGTTCTTGACGTACCCTTTCAATGTCTTCATGTATCGCTCAATTGGGTACATCCATCGCAAGAACACAGGTCCACAAAGTTTAATTTCCCTTACTAAATGTACAATCAAGTGAACCATGATATCAAAAAATGATGGAGGGAAATACATCTCCAACTCACACAATATAACTTTAGCCTCATTCTCCAAATGATCCAACCATGCAGGCTCAAAAACTTTCCTACAAATGGCATTAAAAAAGAAGCATAATCTAGTTAATGCATATATAATATTGTTAGGCAATATTCCTCGAATCGCCACTGGTAGGAGTTGTTGCATTAAAACATGACAATCATGAGATTTAACCCAAGTAATTTCAAATCTTTCATAGATACAAGTCGTTTCACATTGGAAGAGTAACCAAGCGAAACTTTCACACCACGTAAAAACTCACAAAATCTTCTCTTTTCTTGTTTAGATAATGTGTGACATGCCGGAGGCAAGTATGTTCGTTTGCCATGAGATTGTGGAGCTAATTGTTCTCTTATTCCCATTTCAACCAAGTCCAAGTGACTCTTCATGCCATCTTTTGTCTTGCCTTGAATATTAAGGAGTGTTCCAATAATACTGTTACACACATTTTTCTCTACATGCATGACATTTATACAATGTCTCACATCAAGCATCCTCTAATATGGGAGATCAAAGAAGATTGATCTTTTCTTCCATATGTTTGTTGTTGTGGCTTGCTTTTTTGTCTTGCCAAGCACAACATTGATGTCCTTTACACTATTTCATTTTCTTGACATCCATTAAATGTTTTTTTTTTAATTTATGAAAAGGATGGTTTACACTAAGAAATCTTCGATGTCCAATGTAAATTGTTTTCTTTCCATGCTTAAGTTGATGGTGACATGTGCCTTCTTCACATATAGGGCATGCTTTGTGGCCCTTTGTGCTATACCCACTCAAATTACCATATGCTAAAAAGTCATTGATTGTACAAAATAACATGGCATGCAACTTAAAAGTGGAGCCTGTGTACCCGTCAAACACATCAACACCTTCCTCCCACAACATTTTCAAATCTTCAACTAGCGGGCTTAAATAAACATCAATGTCATTTCCTGGTTGTCGTGGACCAGAAACCACTAAAGATAACATGATGTATTCACGTTTCATGCACAACCAAGGAGGTGAGTTGTAGATCACTAACATGACAGGCCATGAGCTATGTCTACTACTCAGGTTATCGTACGGGTTCATTCCATCTATAGCAAGTCCAAGCCTAAGGTTTCTTGGATCATTTCCAAAATATGGAAACATTGAATCTATTGTCTGCCATTGACTACAATCAACTGAATGCCTTATTTGACCATCTCTTTTACATTCATCTGCATGCCATCTAATGAGTTTTGCATCTTTGAAATTAGCAAATAATCTTTTAAACCTTGGAATTATAGGAAGATACCACAACACCTTTGCTGGAACACCCTTCCTCACATCATCTTCGAAGTCACCATCTTTTTGCTTGTATCTTGATAACCCACAATGTGGACATTGATGTAACTTTTCATATTCCTTCCTGTACAACACACAATCGTTCGGACAAGCATGAATCTTTTTATACTCCATACCCATTGGACATAATATCTTCTTTGCATCATAATTAGATGTTGGCATTGTGTTACCTTCAGGAAGAATGTCACTCACTAACTCAAGCAATTCGGTGAAACTCTTATCACTCCACTCATTTCTTGCCTTCACATTAAAGAGTTTTAATATTGCCGACAATCGAGTGTACTTAATGCACCCCGAATACAAAGGCATTTCTACAACACTACACAAAGTTTCATACATATATGATCGTGCAACGACATCATCTCCAACATTACAAATCATTTGCTCCAAACCATCTTCCATAACGAAATCCACTTCTTCTGCTTCAGTTTGAGACACATGTGCTATTGACACTTCTACTAATTCACCATGCCATGTCCACTTGGTGTAGTTCCTTAGGAACCCATCACACAAAACATGTTCTCGTATTACTGCAATGGGTAGTCTCCGCTCGTTCAAGCAATTCACACATGGACAATAAAATCTTCCATTATTATCTACTACATTCCTCGTAGCAAATTCAATAAATTGTTCCACTCCTCTCTCATATTCTTCGGTTGTTCGTTTAGAATTTATCCAACTTCGTTCCATATTAACGTTATGTGCCAATTTTGTACAACTCATAAGAATAAGATATATCAATGAGATTAAAATTAGACAAAAGTGATTAAATAACGTTTAGAATGGTGTAGGTTTTGGAAAAAGTTAGACATCATAAAATACATAATATAATTAGATATCTCAGTTTGACTTATTGTTAACATATCAATCATACTACATTTCTAAACTAAGTTACTTTTATTGATACATTTAATAAAAAAAATAATAATTCTAAAGTCCTCATACAAAGTAAATCAAGATATGAGATATTAATTTAAATTTCAAGCAAGGAACAATTTAAATATAACATAAACACGAAAGAAATATTCATATTATATAAATTTAATGTCAACTTCCATTATTATATACTTGACATAGATGATGTGAAGGTTAACAAATATTACAGATATCATGTAGTGACTATATTATTCTGTATGGATAAAGAGTTATATTCATTCGTATGAATGATATTATTTAAAGAGATTGGACAATCTATAACATAAACAATTCAATGCCATTTTTCTAATTTAGCAAGTGCAGCTTAACGCATATCAAGCTTATTTAATTTTTTTTTCCTTGGTTCTATTGCAGACGTTAGTTGACGTTTCTGATACAATTCATGGGGATATCTGTTTCTTGTAAAATCATATTACCATTGTAGAGCTGTAAATTATCATAATTCTAGAATTATGACTCAGTTTGAATGCACTCCACTGTTTCTGCAATTTCTTTTATGATCCTCCTTTATCAGAAAAAAAAAAAAACCACTTAAAAGATTTTATTTAAGCATACAATTGTGAATATTTGTTAATGTGATTGTGTGTATGTCACTCACTAATAAAAACTCTTATCCATTACTATGTTATAAAACATTTTTAACTTATTTACAATTCTATCATCACGTTTTATATTAAAAGATAATCCTTTAAAAAAAATAAAATTAATAATCTATTAAACTTTCGAAAAGAGTACGAGAGCATCATAAACTCAAGTCTCAATTCTTATCAAAAATTAAAAGGCAATCAAGAAAATTTAAAGGGTAAACCTGATTTGGATGAGGTGCATACTATGTGGAAGTAACATCAAAAAATTCCATCCATATCCACGTAAACGAAAGGATAAGAGCTAATCATTTTACAAATTAACTCAAATCCTTTGTACCACCACTTAGAAAAATATATAAAATTAATTTGAGCAATATAACTTTATAATCAAATATATAATATATTGTAAATGACATTCTTGATATAATATATTAATAGAGTAGACTTTTTTTATTGGAATTAGAATTATGTTCAAAATAAATCATTTCCATTAATTATATGATTGATATAAAATATATAAAAATGAGATCATTTTATTCTTTTAGAGCTGGTGAAATTTAAAAAAATATAATTATATGACAAACTATAATCTTATTTAAAGTTTATTTACAAAATTTGGTTATATTGTAGTGTAACAAAAAAATTAAAGGAATTGAGTGAGGATATTATATTATGCAATGGACAACCACTATAATTCAAGCTGGTATTGAAAGGAATTAAGACTAAGTAATGATTCAACTAATTCATAATTAAAGAACTTTTGCCAATTTTGTGTCTTAATTGATTTTTTTGTTTTTGAGTATTTTAATGATTTTCAATCATTAAATTCTAGATCAATAAACTACATAGGGAATACTTAGTTAACATATTTAGTGGAATTATTGAATTCTAGATCAACAATACATTAATTAGGAATACTTAGTTAACCTATTAGTAGAATTGTACACCACATTATAACTTCGTATTTATTCTAATTATCCTTCAACATAATTAGTGATATATGCAATTATTCATTGTTTCATGTTTTAAGATTCACTTGTTCTAGTTCTATATCTGTTTATATTCAGATTGCTTAATTAGAAGTAAATATTTGACAAAATATTTGATTTTTTTCCTTTTAAACAATATTCTCTTCAAAAAAAATATTTATTTTGTTAATATTTTGTATTTCATTTTTCTTAACCCAATATTCACTTAAAACATGTTTTCATTCTTTATATTTAAGTTATGATTCCGCGATATTATATTAATAATACACTCCATATATATAACAATTGTAGAATTAGTATAAAACAATAATAATAGATAGACGTACGATGTTATTTGATTATGATAGATATCACAACAATATCATCAGGACAATATCAAAACCATCAGCATCATTATTTCTAGTACATGGTGACATGCTGTTGTGATGGAATGGAATTAAACAACGAATAAAAAAAACATAAAGGGAATAATCTGTGTAAAAAAATGGTATATATGAAGTCATTTTGGCCTTCGTCCGAATATCTGTTGGACGGTGGGGAGCTTAGTCCCATTGGTTGGAGGATTGGATTTAGGAGGTGGCCTTGTTATGGGAGCAAGAACATTTTGAATGCTTTTCTTCTCAGAACTCATTCTGTCAAACACCTTCGATTTGGTTTTGATTTGTGTATGGAGATTTAAGAGTATTTATAGCCATTGTTTCAATTCATTAATGCATGGAACTTTCCAACTAATTTACCAAAACTTATTAATAGGACGTAATTAAACAAGTTATATATTTAAGACTAAAACAAATACATACTTTTAAAGAATGGATTAGCTTTTCATTTCTTGATGAACTAAGTTCAACATTTTTCTTCAAAGTTTATATGTTTAAGACCCAATAACGTTATATTATTCAAAGAAATTACTTTTGTTACCGTATCAGTAGTTTTGATCATAGTAGCAACACGGGTAAAACTACTCCAATAGTGTAGTCTTAGAACATGCCTCTATAGTATCTTCCATCACTTCCTCACTATCCAACATCTTAGTCCTCGTACAATTTGGGTTCTTATTGAATTCATTCTAGTATGATCACTAACACATCTTATAAGATTATGCTCACTGTTGGGTTCTTGGGGCGTTTCGAGAAAACCCTAGAACCAGAGAAAAATAAGAGAGAGAGAGAGCGGAGCGTGAGAATGAATACTAAATATTATTGAATTAAAGTTATTATTGAGGGGCGGGGTTGGTTATTATTTATAACCAACGTAAACGCGCAACAGGCAAAACCGGCAAACAAAACAAGCCCACCAAAACAAGCCCAAAACGCGCAACCGGTAAACCACACAAAGCAAACAACCAGACCGACCGGACCAACCGGACCGACCGGTCAACAGACAAAAGAAGCTAAGTCTAAATAACAATTCTCCACCTAGACTTGCTTCAAAACAAAAAAAAACAAAACACGGACACGGCCGGTCAAACAATTAGTGACCGACCGGTAGACACCCAATCCTGGACAACAACAAGAGAAACCTCTCCTTAGCGAGCGGCTTTGTCAACATATCTGCAGGGTTTTCTTCGGATGCAATTTTGCAGATTTGAACGTCACCGGATTCAACAATGCTTCTGACAAAGTGCAGCTTGACGTCAATATGCTTGGTTCTGGAATGATAAATCTGATGATTGGCCAGATGAATAGCACTCTTGCTGTCGCAATGAACACATACAGATTTTTGATCAAAACCAAGTTCCCGAACCAAACCTTTCAACCACAGTGCCTCCTTAACTCCTTCAGCAAGAGCATAGTACTCAGCTTCCGTAGTTGACAAAGCCACAACCGACTGTAGCGTAGACCTCCAGCTAACAGCAGTCCCAAATAGCGTAAACACATATCCCAACCGGGATTTCCTAGTGTCCATGCATCCGGCAAAGTCAGAATCAACAAAACCTTCAATATAACCTCCACCTTGAAAGTTATTCTGGAAAGACAATCCAGTACCGAGAGACCCCCGTATATATCTGAGCATCCACTTCAACGCTTCCCAGTGTGTTGGTCCAGGATTAACCATGAACTGACTGAGAACACTAACACCGTGCGCCACGTCCGGTCTTGTGCAGACCATGTCGTACATAATGCTCCCAATCCCATTTGAAAATGGAACAGATTCCATCTTCTTTCTTTCCTCCTCGGTCTTTGGGCATTGTTCCTTAGTAAGTTTCAAGTGTTGACCGACCGGCGTGCTGGCCATTTTTGATTCAGCCATCCGATACCTTGAAATTACCTTCTGCAAATAACACTCCTGAGACAGAAAAAGGTTACCGCCCGGTCTATCCCTTTTAATGTCTATGCCCAAAATCCGCCTTGCTTCCCCTAGCTCTTTCATTTCGAAAGCATCCGCCAACCTTGCTTTCGTCTCACCGATCATGCCCCTGTCACTGCTAGCAATTAGGATATCATGCACATAAAGCAGGAGATATAACATTTCACCGTCATGATTCAGAGTGTAAACACAGTCATCATAATTGCACCGCTTAAAGTTCAGCTTTATCAGAAAGTCATCAAATTTCCTGTACCACTGCCTTGGGCTTTGCTTCAAGCCATAAAGTGACTTCTGCAACAGACACACCCTATCATCCACAGCGAAACCGTCCGGTTGCTTCATATAGATGGTTTCCTCCAAATCGCCGTGCAGAAAAGCTGTCCGAACGTCCAACTGTTCAAGATGCAAATTGCAATGCGCAACTATTGCCATCAGAACTCTGACCGAACAATGCTTAACCACTGGAGCAAAGATCTCATGATAGTCTACGCCTTCAATCTGAGTAAAGCCTTTGGCAACAAGCCTAGCTTTGTACCTCGCTTTCTCACCACCCGGTGTAGCTTCCTTTTTCTTGAAAATCCATTTCGAACCTATGACCTTCTTACCCTTCGGCAGATCCACCAATCTCCAGGTGCTATTCTTTTTCAAAGCCTCCAACTCTTCTTCCATAGCACCCTGCCAAAGATGTCGGTCGCTGCTGTCAAGGGCCTCCTTATAACTTCTCGGTTCATCCGACCGGTTAAGATCTTCAGCAGCATTCAGGGCGTAGCAGATTAGATCCGCCTCTCCAAACCGTTTGGTTGGCTTGGAGATCCTTCTTTCTCTGTCACGAACAAGCTGATAGTTTCTCAAATCAACACCAGCAGCTTTTCCATGACTTCCCTCGCCAGACATACCATCTGTATCATCACCAAGGTCTGTTCGAAATTCATCCGATCGGTTCTCCTCTATCGTCCGACCGTTTTCAACTTGCCCTTCACCCGTTTGGTTTTCCTCAGTCCCACCGGGCGTGCCAGCTCCATTAGTAGTATGCTCCACCTCCACGAGAATCTTCTTCTCACTTCCAGAGTTTTCAGGGTGCATCGCCATCCTTGTTTCATCAAAAATGACATCCCTACTAATGATTAGTTTTGAAGGTGAATCTAACCTCCATAACCTGTATCCCTTAACTCCTTCGGCGTATCCAAGAAAGATACATTTTGCCGCCCGGGAATCCAGCTTATCACCCCTGACATGAGCAAACGCCAAAGAACCAAACACTCTCAAGTGTGAGTAATCAGCCGGTCGTCCACTCCACACTTCCATTGGCGTTTTAAAATTGAGAGCTGAAGACGGACTCCTGTTAATCAGATAGACGGCCGTATTGGCAGCCTCTCCCCAGAAAGCCTTTGACAACCCTGATCCCAGCAACATGCACCGGACCCTCTCCAGAATGGTTCTATTCATCCGTTCGGCCAAGCCATTCTGTTGCGGAGTTCCAACGACCGTTCTGTGCCTCCTGATCCCTTTCTCTTTGCAAAAACCATTAAACTCCTCTGAAACGAACTCCAGCCCATTATCGGTTCTTAGGCATTTCAGCCTACACCCCAATTGGTTCTCAATCTGTGTGTGCCACTCTTTGAACTTCTGAAACGTTTCAGACTTATTTTTTAGAACGTAAATCCACACTCTCCTTGAGAAATCATCAATTATACTTAAGAAATACGCTCCTCCACCATGAGTTAAGGTTCTTGCCGGTCCCCACAAATCAGCATGGACATATTCAAAGGGGCGTTCGATTGAGTGTTTCCCTTTTCCGAACGGTATCCTGTGTGATTTCCCTAAGACACAATGGTCACAGAAATCCAGCTTCTGCAGTTTGTCTCCCAGAAGCAAGCCTTGCTTTTCCAATTCTTCAAGACCCTTCTCACTGATGTGTCCCATCCTCAAGTGCCATAGCCGGGCGGTATTCTCGGTCCCACTTGCTACTGAGACATGACCAATGACAGTTGATCCCTCCAGAATGTACAAGCCGTTCCTCCTTCTGCCTTTGGCAACCACAGAATCTCCAGAACAGACCCTCATTACTCCATCTTCAACTTTAGTGGTGTAACCTCCAAGATCAAATGCACTAATAGAAATCAAATTTCTCTTTAGTTCGGGCACATACCTAACAGCCTGCAACACCATCTCACGATTGTCAAACATCTTCAGCCTCACCGACCCCACACCTTGCACTCGGCAAGCTTTGTTATTTCCGAGCAGTACATTTCCATGCTCTTTCTGATCAAGATTCTCAAAAAACTCCTTCACCGGGCACATGTGATAGGAACAGCCGGAATCCATGACCCAACTCCTTTGAGGATCTTCAGACGAAGCCACCAGCACTTCAGCCGACTCATATCCCTCAGACGCCTCTGCCACATCAGCGGTTTCTTGTGGCCGACCGGCCTTTCCTTTCTCCGGGCAGAATTTCTTGATATGACCCATCTTCTGGCACTTGAAGCAACGCACCTGCTTCGTACCGTCCGGATTCAGCTTCTTCTCTTTTCCAGACTGCTTCTTCCCTTTCCCTTTCACCGAGATCAATCCGGACGCTCCTTCCTCGGTTGTCTTTGAATCTTGAAGTTTTTGGAACTCCTTGGTTCGAATTGACGTCAAAACCTCCTCTAACGTGATCACTTGATCTTTCCCGTAGAGTAACGCATCCCTGAAATGCTCGAAGGTTCTTGGAAGCGCACTCAACAGGATGACAGCTTTATCTTCATCCTCCAACTTCACTTCAATATTCTCCAGATCATCAACGATCTTGCTGAATTCTGCAATCTGCTCCTCTATCGTTCTTGATTCTGACATCTTGAACGAAAAGAGTTGCTGCTTTAGGCACAACCTATGAGCCAACGATCTCGTCATGTACAGAGACTCTAGTTTTGCCCAGATTTCAGCGGCAGTCTTCTCCTTCGCAACCTCCCTCAGTACCTTATCACCAAGGCACAAGATGATTGCACTCCTTGCCTTATCTCCCATCTTCTTCTTCTCTTCTTGAGTCATGGCATCACTCATCCTCGACTCACCCTTCAACGCTTCATCACATCCCTGCTGTATCAAGATTGCCTCCATCTTGATCTTCCACAGCCCGAAGTCATTAGCGCCGTTGAACTTTTCTACCTCGAACTTGGTTGCCATTGCTCCTTGGGAATTCTTGAATCCTTGCCCCACGGTGGACGCCAATTGTTGGGTTCTTGGGGCGTTTCGAGAAAACCCTAGAATCAGAGAAAAATAAGAGAGAGAGAGAGAGAGAGAGAGCGGAGCGTGAGAATGAATACTGAATATTATTGAATTAAAGTTATTATTGAGGGGCGGGGTTGGTTACTATTTATAACCAACGTAAACGCGCAACAGGCAAAACCGGCAAACAAAACAAGCCCACCAAAACAAGCCCAAAACGCGCAACCGGTAAACCACACAAAGCAAACAACCAGACCGACCGGACCAACCGGACCGACCGGTGAACAGACAAAAGAAGCTAAGTCTAAATAACACTCACTAACATTTCGCTCTACTCAATCCACATTACTTACCTCAAAGTGCACAACTAATAATTTTTCAATTTTACTTTAATAGAAGCCCAAAAGCCCCCAATAACTTTGATTGATTTTCTATTGAGTGACCCAAATTAGTTCTATCTTCTCTAGTTATCTTTGCTTGAACAAGAAATTCTTGGTTGAGTAAAAATATTCTCAAAAGGTGATTTTTTACTTTATTTTTTCTAGAGTGAAAATTTCATTACTAAAATAAAAATTTCACCAATTAAGAAAAAAAAAATCATTACTAATTTCTCATGAATAAAAAATTGCACTACTAGGGCTTTTTCTTAAATGCGAACTCTGTCGCTTCAACGAAAACTTTTCGCGTTAGGTCACCTTAAAACTACCAAAGTGAAAAATTTACCGTCTTGTGATATGTTAACACTTTTATCGTACAAAAAACTCTTAAATAATAACTAATTTTAATATAAATTATTTTTAGTCATTAAAATTGATTATTATTTAAATTTTCGTGTAATGTTAATATTATTACTTGAGTAAAAATTACTTTGCGTGAAAAACTCTCCCATGAATGAATCCTCCATTTTTGTCCTAAGATGCAAGTTTCTCATCCATAAATCATCCTCATACAACAAAGTATTAACTCAAGCAAATAAAATAATACATAAAATAAAATTTTTAAACTTATACAACATATTCTATATGCATTATCTTTGATTAATAATAACTCTAGTAAACTTGATTTCGTAAGTTTCTTTCTTAAACAAGAATATTGTGACCCAAATGTTAGCTCTCCATTTATAACAAAATCTTGAACTACATTATTCCATATTCAGAATCCAGTTAAAATAATTTCTAAGAATCAAAACCCTTCCCACAAATAATCTTTATGAATATTGAAATTAGACTTACCTGTTCACACATTTGATCAGATAAAATTCCAACTTTCTTTATTAGCTTGTTGATGGTTTTAAAAGTCTATAGAGTTTCAATCTATTTTTCTTAGTAAATTAAAAAAAAAAATAGTAGTAAAGAGATGCAAAGTTTAATGAAAATGAATTTATACATTTCAAAATAATATAATATCTTTATATTATATTTTTAATACATTATTGTATCTTAGAGTGGAAAGTGGCACTTGTATATTTCACCAAAAGCTCTGGATAAGTGATGGAAAGTGATCTCAATCTTTAAGACTTGAGGAAAGTAGGAAGGGTGATCTATAAGGCTTTAGTGAAGCACGAATGATGGTTTCTCTATTGGTGAACGACTATTGGTAAGTTGTGTACAAGAGTTACAAATTAGTTTTAAGCGTTGAGTTACAAATTATTTACAAAACTCCCGTTGTTACCTGCGGTTTTGTCAAAACTCCTGTTATTACCGACGGTAAACCGTCGATAATTACTTAGCGACGCAGCATTTTCCAGTAGTTTTCGCAACTACGAATAATGCATTTTTCGGGAATTAAAACTGTCGGAAATGAAAAAAAAATAACTCTCGGAAAAATTGTAAATTTTTGTAGTGAAAGATTATTTTTTATTATTATTTATTATCGAGGTTGTATTTTTTTTAAATGATGTAAATATTTTAACTAATATTAATTAGGATAGTTTTTTTTAAAATGATGTAAAAATTTTCAATCATCAATTAAAAAATCAGTGAAATCTTCCACTAGAAAGTTTGTAAAAATAATCTTGATGATCACGGTTTACATAAGTAAGTTTTTAGTTAATGGATGTTGTAAAAATTTTAAGAAATATCATATAAAAGAATAATAATCATATCTATTTTTTTGAAACGTATAAAACTTTGCATCATTATAAGATAAAACTCAATATTTGAGGGTTCGCAATTTATTATTTAAGAACGGGAACAATTATTTGGAAGCATTACAATATAATAATTGAGAAGAAAAAAATGTGCAACCACTAATAGAATAAATGGGTCAAACAACGTGAACAACGTATCCGAGAGATTTTACTTTCAAGATCGCGAACATGTTTGGAGTAACGGTTAAGCTCAGAACAGTCAGCCTTCAAGTCATGCGAAACGGATAGGATCAAATAGGCGTATGCCAGCTGTGTATCGAAATGATTTCAAACCAATGTTGCATATTGGTGCATATATGGAAAGCATTACGTACAATAGTGTCTGTTATATTATTTGTTTGATTATCAAATTTTTAATAAAAATCCTGATAAATCTATGGGATCGTATCTCTATATTGTTGTTAAATTGTTTGAATTTGTTAATTATAATATAAAATGAAAATAATAATAAATTGGAAACAAAATCAATTATATTATAAGGATATATATATATATATATATATATATATATATATATATATATATATATATATATATATATATATATATATATATATATATATATGTTTGAACCTGAGGTTGTTTGAATAAATTGTATTGATATTTTGTAATGATAAGAGAAGACTGATACAATAATATCATTGTTTCAATATTTTTCTTTTGTCGTTTGGGATGATTAATTATTTGTACTTTTTCTTTAATAGCATTACTTGTGTAATATAAAAGGGCAAGAACCCTAAGTACTTCCTTTATAATATTTAGTTTTCAATATAATAAAAAACAGGATATGTTTGATCAAATTCTCTATTCTCACTAGCCAGTAGAATAAAAGATAGAATTGGAAATATAAAAAATTAGAGAACTTGTATAGGTTTCTATAATTTAATTTACATATACAAATGAACAAGTTTTAATTAATACAAATAAATTTTATATAAGATTACCTTGAGTAGCTTGAGTAGTTAGATAGTCTTCTTAATTTTTCTTATTTATGTATAAACGTTTCATCTAGGACGTTATTTACGTACAAGTGTTATAATGTGTCTTGGGAATGTTAATCATAACAAAAATGAAATTATCACCAAAATTGGCATATTAGACAATAGAGATGATGACGGCCAATAATACATTAACGGAAAGCAGGATAGAAAATAACATTTTAGAATATTCAGCATAGGTGAAAAGCCAACAATAACAAGAAAAAGTCAATATTTGTTTAATTTAGTGTCAGTTATGTTAACAGTAAATTAAAAATGAAAATTTTTCGTACAATACCTCCATATTCAATAAATATAAACAAAAAATTTATAATGGATATAAATACGACGAATGTGTATGAGGGAGATCAACAAGGTGATCAAATTGTTATAATCAACATTGACCTTGTCATTTTCCTCTTTCCAGCGTTTGTCAGTATATTTGTATCCACAATTTGTCACCCTTTATTCTACATATTTCATGAATCTCCAAATTAACATTCTCCTGTTGATCGACATTATATTATTCACATGAGGTATCTCAATCATTTCAACTGGGCAATTTGGTCTGCTACTTTTCGGAAACTCCCAACTATGGTTTGAATTGAGGGGTTCTCTTGGAGAAAGATAAGAGACATTGAAAGAATATAGTCTATGTATTATTAGAAAGAAATGAATGCAACAGTTTATATACACAGAAACAAAACAGAGCAACGAAACAACAGAAAACATATAACAGTCAAACGATAAAAACAGAAACGTATTAAAGAAATAAGTTTGACTTGACTTCAACACTCCCCTTCAAGACAAACTGACCGAACACCAATTTCTTTCTTCAGCCATTCAAAATTTTCAATCTTCACTGCTTTAGTAAGGCCATCTGTTAGCTGGGTTTCAGTGCTGCAGTAAGTCAGGGATATTTTTCCTTTGTTCACCATATCCCTGAGAAAGTGATATCTAACCTCCATATGTTTGCTGCGACCATGGCTCACAGGGTTTTTGGAGAGATTGATAGCAGACACATTATCAATCTTCAGCTCTAGTGGTGTCTTCACAAGGATCTTCAACTCACTCAAAATCTCAGTTAACCATATTCCTTGACATGTTGCGTAGCTACCAGCTATATACTCAGCTTCGCAGTTGGATAGAGCCACAACAGGCTGCTTCTTGGAGCACCATGAGGTTGGAGATCCATTCAGCAAAAACACATAACCTGATGTGCTCCTCCTCTCAACACAATCACCACCGTGATCCAAATCTGTGAAGCCAATAAGCTCTAAATTTCCTCCATCAGTATCTCGTGTGCCATAATGGAATAGGATGTCAAAGTCTGCAATACCTTTGACATATTGTAACACTCTTTTGGCAGCCAGCATGTGTGTCTTCTTCGGTTTCCAAATAAATCGACTTATCAACCCAACACAG
The DNA here is from genome assembly GCA_036885675.1 of Vigna mungo. Taxonomy (NCBI): domain Eukaryota; kingdom Viridiplantae; phylum Streptophyta; class Magnoliopsida; order Fabales; family Fabaceae; genus Vigna; species Vigna mungo. The sequence goes on along the minus strand of CP144700.1, from coordinate 18,414,838 downwards.
AATGACAAATCTGGTCTGCTGTTGCATATGAACCCTAATGAACCCACAATCTGTTTATACACGGTTGCTTCAGTATCATCTTCATTCTCAAAACTCAGTAATTTTAAGTTCACCTCAACTGGACTCTTTGCAGAGTTGCAGTTAGACATATTGAAACACTTAAGCAGCTCCTTAGCATACTTCTTCTGATGTAATATCAGACCTTCTGTAGTGTAGGTGAGTTCCATCCCCAAGAAATAGCTCAACTTCCCCAGATCTGTCATTTCAAATTCTGTCTGCATAATCTCCTTCAATTCATTCATTTGCGTTGGGCTTGATCCAGTGATAAGGAAATCATCAACATACAGGAAAATTATCAGCAACTCCTCTTCCTTGCCTCTTCTTACATACACTCCGTGCTCCATTACACATTTAGTGAAACCAAGCTTCATTAGAAATGCATCGATTCGTATGTTCCAAGCTATGAGGGCTTGCTTTAAGCCATATAGGGCTTTCCTCAACCTGTACACACAATGTTCTTTGTCTCTGTTCACGAATCCAGGTGGCTGTTGGATGTATACTTCGTCTTCAAGTGGACCGTGAAGAAACGCAGACTTCACATCGAGCTGGCACAAAGACCATCGTCTTGCACAGGCTACAACAATTACTAAGAAAAATAGTATCCATCCTAGCTATTGGCGCAAACACTTCGTTAAAATCGAAACCTTGTTTCTGAAGAAAACCTTTCGCTACTAGACGTGCTTTGTACCTTCACACAGATCCGTCAGGTCTCAGCTTCCTCTTAAACACCCACTTCACACCGATACTCTTCTTCTTCGGAGGAAGATCAACGAGCTGCCAGGTTCCATTCTTCTCGATGGACTCTATTTCTTCTCTCATTGCGTCTCGCTACACGGGTTCCTTTAATGCTTCGATCTCATCGATGGGTTCTACCCCAGCCAGCAGAGCCATGTGAACAAGGTCTCCTTCATCATCTATTTGTGCATCAGAGTAGATCTCACACTCACCAAATCTCTGTGGCCGAACCCGTTGCCTCCATGGTCTCATAGATTCATGCCTATCATCTTCTGACATCGTCGTTGACTCCATTGTCGTAGACTCATCAACGTTTTCCACTACTCTGGTTTTCATCATCTTGGTGCATTTCTGATTCCAATTCCAACACTAATCTTCCAGAACCACCACATTGCGACTTATAGTAACCTTCTCTTCAACTGGGTCGAAGAGCTTATATGCCCCAGTTGGGTGATACCCAATGAACACCATTACTCTGCTTTTATTTTCCAACTTAGATCTTCTTTGATCTGGTACATGCACGTGTGCAAGTGATCCAAACACCCTCAGATAGCCAACTGTCGGCTTTTCTCCAGTCCACGCCTCAAGTGGCACTCTCTCTCCAAGCTTCTCCGTTGGACACCTGTTGAGGAGGTGGACAACTGTTGATACCGCCTCACCCCACAACTTTCGTGGCAAACCCATTTCAACATACTTCTAGCTAGATAAAAAATCATCCAATTTCTCCTCTTTGCAAGCCCATTATGCTGAGGAGTATATGGCGCTGTAACTTCATGTATGATTCCGTGTGCTTGGCAGTGATTTTCGAAGGCGGCAGAAACATATTCTCCTCCTTCGTTTGTTCTAAGTATCTTCAGCTTCTTGTTGCTCTCTCTTTCAACATGAGCTTTGAAGCGAATGAACATCTCCAATGCCTCACTTTTTGCCTTAATCAGATACACCAATATCATCCTACTGAATTCATCAATGAATGATATGAAGTACCTGTTTCTAGCAATCGTTGACACTTCAACTGGACCACATATGTCTGAATGAACAACACCTAAACATTCTTTAGCTCTCTTATTCAAATCGTTCTTAAAGGATTTCCTTGTTTGTTTCCCTGCCATACAATTTTCGCACACCGTTTCTGGTAAGGTAATCTCGGGCAAGCCATGCACCATTCTCTTCGCACTGAGTTGTTACAAACTTCTGAAGTTCAGGTGGCCATATCTCAAGTGCCATAGCCAGCTTATTTCGTTACTTTTCACTGCAGCCATGCACTCCGAATTCTCTACTGCTTCTAGATTAACTTGAAAGGTTCTGTTCTTAGAGATCTTGCATCTCAAAACCAGATTCCTGTCGTTGTCGAGAAGCTCGATCTTGTCATCCTCTATCACCACCTTGAACCCCTTTTGACTCAACTGTCCAACACTCAGGAGATTGCACCTTATGTCGGGAACAAACAGCACACCTGTGATCACTGCATGCGTCCCATTTTTCCTCCGAATCACAACATCTCCCATGCCTTCAACTCTAAAGGTGTTGTCATCGGCAAACTTGACTCTACTCCTCTTCGACTCATCAAAGTTGATTAGCCAGTCCCGATGGCACGTCATATGATTCGAACACCCAGAATCAATATACCACGTATCGCTTTGAGAGTTGGAGCATTCACCTGAAGTGGTCACCATCAAAGTCAGAGGTTCTGAATCTGAATCCTCTTGAGCAACGTTAGCTTCTTTGGACTGATGCCGCTTCTGTTTCCCTTCATCTGCATGACACTCTGATGCATAATGCCCATACTTGTTGCAATTGAAACACTTTATGTTTCTTTTATCCTTCCTTGAATGATAGTTCTTCTCTGCCTGTCCATCCTTCTCCACTGACACAGACCCATGATCAATTTTTTCTTTATCAGACTTCTTGAATTTCCCTTTCCACTTCTTGGATTTCTTCTTTTCGTCATGCCTGGAATGATGCACTTTCAAAGCCTGTTCATCATTCTTGGCTGGATTCCTGTCTATCATCCTCATTTCAAGGGCTTCCAGTGAGCTTTAAAGCTCTTCAATCTTCATCTTCGAGAGATCTTTCGATTCTTCTATTGCAACCACTATGTAGTCAAACTTCCTCGGTAACGACCTCATGATCTTCTCCATAATCATCAGATCATTGACGATTTCCCCACACCCTTTCATCTGATTCGCAATGGTGAGTACTCTATTGAAGTAATCTCTAACCTTGTCGCTGTCCTCCATCTGCAGTAACTCATATTGCCTCCTAAGGGTTTGAAGCTTCACCTTCTTGATCTTCTCCCCTCCCGTGTGACAACACACAAGTATACTCCATGCTTCTCTGGCAGTGCTAGCGTTTTGGATCTTTTCAAAGTGAACATCATCAACGTGAATGATGAAGAGAGCCTTGTTATCCTTTTTCTTGAATGCAACTTTCTGCCCTTCAGTTGCACCATCGCCAGCTTCACGAACATCTCCTTCAATAAAATCACTTACGTCTTGGAACTTGAACAACACCTTCATCTCCGTGCTCCATCTCGTCCAGTTCTTATCCGTAAGGATTGGAAGATTTGTTGTGAAAAAATCGCTTCCCGCCATTTGACAAACACCTGGTGTGCAAGAACCCAAGTCTTTGACAGTCACCTTTTCTCCTCTTGCTTCAACCACCACACTGTGTTATGATTTCTTGAAGCACCGCAGGTCTATTCGCAACCTCGCTCTGGATACCAAAATCTGTTGGAGAAAGATAGGAGAGATTGAAAGAATATAGTTTGTGTATTATTAGAAAGAAATGAATGCAACAGTTTATATACATAGAAACAAAACAGAGCAACGAAACAACAGAAAGCATATAACAATCAAACAGTAAAAACAGAAATGTATTAAAGAAATCAGTTTGACTTGACTTCAACAGGTTCGACAACCCAATTCTCATGGTTTTGAGTTTTGGACCATTTCTCCCAGAAGCAAATGGATTAATGTCTGTGAAGTAGGCATCCCCGATAGTTATCATTCATTGGATTCTCGATTGGTCCAACGTATATTATTGTTGTATTACTTGATATTTGACTAATAATTTTGCTACAAGTAACTTCAACTTATATTGTTATTGTTTGTGTTTTGTGCATTTTGAGACGTCTTTAATTTTCTACCCATCAATCTCATATACTATTCAACACTTGTTCTCTCAAAACTAACTCTTCATGTATGGTTTTTAAACACAAGTGGCACCCATCCGACGTGCCAATTTGTTTATCGAGAATTTGGATTTAAAGCTCACACAATGTCCTTTAGTGAATAGAATCTACACGATGCAAATACATTTACAATGGGCTAGCAAACTTGATGTTTTTCAATTTGATTGAAAATGTTTGAGTGTTTTCTGCTTCGACTCTGAGAACAAATTTTATGACATTTGCTTACTTTCATTCTAAAAATTCTTGAAGTTACCAACAAAACTGTATCGATGAAAATAAATTTGTAGATGAATTTGAATTCTCGAGAAATTGTCACGGATTTTAAAATTTTAATTATTGACGAATTTTATCAACAAAATTGTTTGATAGAAATAAATTCATCGATAAATTTCAATTATCGACAAATTTTACTGATGAATTTTGAAATATTAATTATCAATGAATTATTTACTTATGACTTTTTTTATCGATAAACTTTTTAATAATACATAATTTATTTATCGACAAATTTTTCCGTCAATAAGTCTATCAATAAAACAAACAATAAATTTTCTGTCCAAACATTTGCTCTGCAACTTCCCATATCTTCATCCTTCATTCAAAGTTTGTGGAAATTTTTTTAAAACATCCTAACCATCACTAATAAACACCTCATTTTTCATTCTTCAACCTTCATCCTCCATTTTTCAAATTTACCGACTATATAATTACCGTCGAATTTTGGTTCATTCAAAATTTGTTGGAAAAAAGTCATTATCAACAAATTTTTTAACATTTCTAATAAATTAATGATAACTGTTTTTCTGGAAGTGTTTGTGGATCAAGGTCACAAAAATCTTAATTTCATTTGATTGGCGCGTTAGGGGGACTATAATCAATAGATATTTTTATTGTTAAGTGTGGACTGATGGAGGAATCGAAAAATAAAAATAAAGTGGAAAATGATAGATGAAAGGGAGAATCATCGCAAAGACACCATTAGGAGATATCTGAACATCAACTTAGAGATGCTAGAGGAAGAAAAGACTGAATTCGTAACCATGATGAAGGGAAAAACTTTTGAATTAGGAAGGAATGCCAAACCTCTAAGATTGAACAAAGGAAGGATGACAGCAATGCCTCAAATATGGGTTACATTCCATTCCTCCAACATAATACCAAATTCTCATGTCTTTGGAGTCACAATGAAAGATGTAGATGACCTTATAATGGAGGAAATTTTCAAGACCTCTCTCTCTCTCTCACCTAACCACTAGAGGCATAACCAGACCTCTAAAAACATAGGAAAACACTCGTAGAAATTGATTTTTGAGTCAATTTTTGTTGTGCTAACTTTTATTATTGGATATTTATTTTATCATAAATTGGATTTGTTAGGTGATATAATTCAAAATAAATTGAAAAGCTAAACTTTTATTAAAATAATTAAATCGTTAAAAAATTTTAAAAAAATCAAATTTTATCTAAAAGAGTAAAAATTCACATTGTTGGTATTATGTAAAGATAAAAGAGAAAGTGAAAATAAATGGAAATGAAGATGCAAATGGAGAGAGATATCTTAGGGCCACAAGGGAAAGGGCACGAAATTGTAGGTGGCTTGTGTGTCCATGCATGGCGCGTATTCAAAATTCAGCACTTTGAACATTTGAGAATGAGAATTTTTGTCACAGTTTCTGCTGCTTAGGCCCCATTAACCGTTGATTTATTCTTGTTCAGCAAGCTACATACATATACAAATACTCACTCAAACCCATATATTCCAAAAGTTTGTAAATTAAAAAGGTAAATAACAGGAATTTCTTTGTCTGGTATACCATCAATTATTTGGTAACTTCCATGCATTAATATATATAATATTCTATTAATTGTCTTAAAAGAATGTTTGAGGTCATAGATGCACAAATGGTTAATAATCTTTTTTGGGTAATGAATTATGTTATGTTGAGTACGTAAGATGGTGACAAGCCCAAGCCCCACGTACGATACCGTCCTAGAGGAACAGTTCCGCTGTATATAGCGTATTTCGTTGTTAGTTTTACAATTATGGGTGAAGGAGATGAATAGATGAAAAAATAAGTTGGAGAAAATTTAGGTTAAACCTCTTCAAAAGTTCTTATTTTCGCAACTGGAAAAAAGGTACGAAAATAGGGACTTTTGAAGGGATTTAACCGAAAATTTATTATATATGGTGAATGAAGACGTGCATTGTCTGATCATTTTTATATAAAAAAGTAAGAAAAGAAAATTGTGACACTTATATGAATTACTATTTCTTAAAGGTTAAAACCATTTAGGCGTATCTATTTTCGTAAGGTATTTCCAATTTGGTCCCCTTTTTTTAAACCTTCCCATTTGAGTCCTTATAAGTGCTAATTTCAAACAAATTAGTCCCTGCCGTTAAAGATTGTTAACGGTGTTAAAATTGTGCGGAGGTGGATAGATGACGTTGTTAAAATTCTCCGTGTTAAAATTGTGCAGAGATGTTAAAATTGTGCAAAGGTGTTCAAATTTTTCTCATTCTCCTTTGCACAATTTTAACACCTTTGCACAATTTTAACACCTCAAAATGAGAATTTTAACCACGTCATGTACTCACCTATGCACAATTTTAACACCGTTAACGATTTTTAACGGCAGGGACTAATTTGTTTGAAATTAACACTTATAAGGACTCAATTGGGAAAGTTTAAAAGAAGGGGACCAAATTGGGAATACCTTACGAAAATAAGGACGCCTAAATGGTTTTAACCTTTCTTAAACTAAACTGATACTAACACAAAAATTTATTTATTAAACAAGTTAAAAATAATTTCACACTTTTTAATTTTGTTTATTTAAAAATATTTAATGTTTTTGTAAAATGTTAAAATCAACTGAGTCAACTCTCATAGTGTTTCAATATAGATTTTGATCGAAATTTGAGTCTATGATAACTTTTAGAGTTTTGAATTATAAGACTCTAAATTGATTTTATCAGGATAACTGAAGCCTATCAATATCGACTCACTTTCTTATTTTTTTAGTATAATATTAATATCATTTTTCAAATTGAATGAGAATAATCCTTCGTGTTTTTTCACGACAACCTCAATCAACACTAGATAATAAAAGACATATATTCTATTCAGTTTTAAACCACTTCAAGAGGATCTTAGCATTGTCCAGTCTTTAATCACAAAAGATTTTTGTCTTATCAATTTTTATAGCAACAACTAAAAGCAAACACTTCAATAAAAACAAACTCAAATACATAACTCGAAACACTCTAACAAGGACAATTTGAAATGAGATTATCAAATCACAATAGAACCACCAAGGACTTGCAAACTTCAACACAACCATTACAAGCATTGAATCTTCTAAGCTTGAAAGTACTCAGGAAAGTTGTATAAACATACTCTCTATATGACTGCAAAAGTCATGTCAAAGATTTAGAACAAGAGTTTTGAAAACACTTCACATTAATAATCAAGCTCTAATAAATTATTCTAGTACAATTTAACAAGAAGTTATAAGATCTTTATGATAAATAATGGATTATTAAAGAAAGTAATCAATTAAAGGTGCTCCTTATTCATTGTTCAAAATAAATTTATTCTGTTATTTAAAGACCTTAATTATAGCCAATTATAATATTAAGAGATTCACTGCTTAAAAAAATAACATATTACTTAGGTTATTTGGATCTTATATATGATTAATTTGAATTTTTTCAAGAGTTCGAATAATTTCATAAATATATATTTATTTGTTATTCCTATTTTTAGAAGGATTTTAAGAAATAAAAGAATTTGTAATAATAAAATTATCAAACAAATTTCTAATACCATTTCTGGTATATCAAATTATAAAATCAATTTTCTGTGGCATTGATTCTTCAAGTAAAATTTTTATCAATTTTATCTTAAAAAAAAAACTTATAGGAAATTAAGTATTCAGATGAAAAGTATATTTTGATAAACTCAAAAATTTCAGTAATTGAAATTAACTCGTCAAGCAAAGTATTTTAAAAAAAATGAAAATAAAGAAAAAAAAATATAAATAAATTTGATAAACAATTGAAATTTGTGTTTTATTAAATAATAAATACATGATTACTCTGATTAAAAGTAAAGAATCTTAATTTATATTTTATATTTTTAGTAGTAAACTAACAATAAGGACTAAAAATATTAGAAATTTAAAAATAACAAAAAAAAATTACATGCTAAAAAAATATTGACGTAGAATGTATTTAAAAGCCTTATTTATTCAATGTTACACGCATACTAAAATGTTTAGTGAGTTGTTTAAGAAATGACGTCAAAGTGACGGAAACTCAAGACTGCGTGTAATTTAAAAAAAAATTGGATATAATTTAGGCGAAAGCGAGAAGAAATTCCTTGTGTGTTTAATGTTTTGGGAGTGACCGCGTAATGTTTACTTGTGTCTAGCATGGCATTTACAAGAAAAATGATTAGCATGGCAAGGTTGGATAACAGTTCATGGAGGTTTCAGCTTCTGCCACAAACCCTATGAAAATAGGAGAAATTTCTGTGGAAATTACCATTTCCATTTCTTACATAATTTTCATGCATTAAATGAATGCTGTATATGAAGGCGTGCTTCCTTATAAATATAGCCGCTTTGCCATGTTTTATCGGCATTCACCAGTGTTTGCAGAATTGATAATTTGAATTTTCAACTGTTATATATTCCTCTTTTATAGTAGAAAGGACTACATAAATTTGTTTCTTTAAGTGCCAAAAATATAACAAACATTCTAAGAGATGACATGTTCTAATGGTACTCTTTCTATCTATTTTACCTCCTTCGTAATTTGGATTAGAATATCAATTAAACTAGGTTATGCACAAAAATGGTACCATAATCCAAATGATTTTGTTCCTTTAAGGTATTCTAGATTTCTTTTACTAATGATTGAAACATAGCACATAAAGATACATTTGCATTATATCTAATTTACTAGCACTAAGATATAGTAATGAACTAATCCTGCTTCTATACTTAGTTTGATCTACTTTCTTGTAAGATTCATCTTTATATAAATAACACGAGGTAGTAATAGGAATTGTAGCTTCTTTGAAAGTATTCATTTTAAATTTCTTTAAAACTTCATTGTAGTATTTTGATTGACAAATTAATGCTTCATCATTCATTTGTTTAATTTGCAATCTTAGAAAGAAAGTCAATTTTATTGGCATAGACAGTTTGAACACTCCCTACATTAGGCTAGCAAATTGTTGACATAGAATTTTATTAGTTGATCTAAAAATAATATCTCAATATATACTTAAACAATTAAAATATATTTGTCAGATTTTTTTTTAATGAAAAAGGTATAATCAACTTTACCTCTTTTGAAATCTTTGTTAATCAAGAAGTTACTTAACCTTTCATATTATGTATTACACTAAAGCTTGTTTTACACTGTAAATATTTTGAAGTAAATGAGCTCCAATAACCAATGACATTTTGGTAATAACAAAACAATCACTCTACGAGACGAGTATTATTATGCTTAGAAGTGAAGATGTGTTATATAATTAAGAATGAACACCTAACAGATATAACAAGATTGAATACTTGATCAATGTGGTTTGAATGTCAAAATGTTTAATCAAGACTTATGCTTATGTATGCTTAATTATTAATATTCAAATTCTATGTGTGTTCGAATAAGTTGGAAGTTTATGCCATGACTAAGTCTTAACATTAAGTTGGTATGTTAGACGAGTATAGATGTGTGATCATCAGGGTTTATAGCATTAGACGATCCAAGTCTCCAAATAACATTGTCATTGTGGTAGAAAACTAAGGTGTTACACAACTAATGAGTGCATATTTATGCCATCATTTAAGGTTTAATTTTAAAATTTTTATTGAACTTTTGTGATTAATAGATTGATTTAAATAGTATTTGTGACAATTGAACTTATCAAATTTTTGAAATAGAAATGTCTCAAAATGTTACATTTAGTTAGTAAATTATTTTTAGATATTCTAATGTTAATATATTTGAAGTTAAGTTAAAGTCTCACATTGTGAAATTTAATTGTTCCAAGTTACAAAGTAAAGCCCAAATTAGTAAACTTTAGAAAGAAATATACAATGAGCTAAATGCACTCCTAATTATTACTTATACACTCCCATTTTTAAATGGACCACACAAAACCTACTCCTACACCCCTTACTTTATCTGTTTTCACCATTAATCTCCACTCACAAAATATATCTAACCAGAGTGTGACACGTGGCATAAATCTAACACTCTCAAAGCTAGCCAATCATATACAAACACATTGCATGATCCTTGCACTCATAAGCTGACCAATCAGATTGTGTCACGTCTTTGTCTTTATCTTCCATAATCTCTCATAAGCCCCAGATCAAAACTCTAGGCAGTCACCACCAGACCATCACAACACTACTCAATGACACCATTCAACCACTACACCTCGTCGTGAACCACCACAAATCAATCCATTGAACCACCATTAAGCCAGATCTCCTGCACCTCGCGCCAGATCACAACTACCAAATTTTCATCACGACACACCAAATTGGAATAATCCTTTAGATATAAAACGTGAGTAACCCAAGATCTCCACCACAACAATTTGTGCAAGCTTTGTTCTTCCATCTTTGAATAACCATCACGCTTAAAACAAACCTCTCCCCCACACGAAACAAATCGCGAGAGCACTTGACGAGTAACATCATTCTCCAACACAGATCATGAACCACACCTGCATTAGAACTTCAAAATGCAAAACCCTTGAACACACAACAACAACAACAACAACAACAACATGTGCATGACTTCATGTGTACTTGGCTTAATACATGTTATTTTAGAATTAAGTCTAATTCGTGTTAATGTTTTTATTAATGGTAATTATCTTATTGAAGCATAAATGGTATGGTATGAAATGCATGAAAGAACTTCATAAAAATAAATAAACTTACTTCACGTGCCTATTGAGTTGTGGTTTGTTCACCTACTATACTTGATACGTAAGTAGAAGATAGTACAAATGAATAAAAAATAGCGAAGAAATTGTTGAGGGTTAAATAGTGAATAATTATAACTGAGGTATATAATTTTTGTTTGTATAGGTGCTCTTTGATTTATAAGGAAACATCTACTTCTATTTAAGGATTGGAGAATACATCAACTCAGCTAGTGTGTTTGTTTATTGCATTTGTTGATTTATTCCATCCCAGCATAAATGTTATTGTATTCATAATAATGTCTGATTGTATTATGCATAGTTAAATTGTCTCCTTAATTACGTGTTTTTGATTTATTCCATCACAGTATAAATGTTCTTGTATTCATTAGAAAATGTTAATTAAGTTTTACAATGGTGTCGGTTATGTTATTTGTTTGATTGAAAATAATTTTATTTTACTAAAAATAACAACAAATCTATGGAATCTTACATCTATGTCACTGTTGTTAAATTGTTTGATTTTGATGACTATTATATAAACTGAAAATAAATAAAAAAATACAAAACGAGAGGAGATTACGTCGTTCGTTTGAACCAATTCTATTATGACCGAATTCTCCGTGCTCACCAATACAAATAAAGAATAAATCCCATAATTAATTTATACGCAAGTTGAAATATGATAGTTTAGAGAACTTATAAAAGTTTCTATATTTTAATTTATAGATCAGTTCATTTTTAAACCTAGAACAAACACATATGAATTCCAACTCAAGTTTAGATTAGTACAAATGAATTTGAATTTCCAACTGTTATATATTCCTCTTTTATAGTAGAAGGACTACACAAATTTATTTTTTTAAGTGCCAAAAATATAACGAACATTCTAAGAGGTGACATGTTCTAATGGTACTCTTTCTATCTATTTTACCTCCTTCGTAATTTGGATTAGAATATCAATTAAACTAGGTTATGCACAAAAATGGTACCATAATCCACAAAATTTTGTTCCTTTAAGGTATTTTAGGATTCTTTTAGAAACATAGCACATAAAGATACACTTTGCATTATATCTAATCTACTGACACACTAAGGTATAGTAATGAACTAATCATGCTTCTATACATAGTTTGATCTACTTTCTTGTAAGATTCATCCTTATATAAATAACATGGAGTAGTAATATTGTACCTTCTCTGGAAGTATCCATTTTAAATTTCTTTAAAACTTCATTGTAGTATTTTGATTGGCAGATTAATGCTCCATCATTCATTTGTTTAATTTGTAATCTTAGAAAGAAAGTCAATTTTCCTGGCATAGACATTTTGAACTCTTCCTACATTAGGCTAGCAAATTCTTGACATAGAATTTTAATTAGTTGATCTAAAAATTATATCTCAATATATGCTTAAACATTTAAAATATGTTTGTTAGATTTTTTTTAATGAAAAAGGTATAATCAACTTTATCTCTTCTGAAATCTTTGTTAATCAAGAAGTTACTTAACCTTTCATATTATGTATGACACTAGAACTTGTTTTACACCATAAATATTTTGAAATAAATGAGCCCCAATAACCAATGGCATTTTGGTAATAACAAAACAATCACTCTACGAGATGAATACTATTAATTAGAAGTGAAGATGAAGATGTGTTATATAATTAAGAATAAACACGTAACAGATATAACAAGATTGAATACTTGATCAATGTGGTTTGAATATCAAAATATTTAATCAAGACTTATGCTTATGTATGCTTAACTATTAATATTCACATTCTATGTGTGTTTGAATAACTTGGATGTTTATGCCACGGTTAAGTCTTAACATTAAGTTAGTGTGTTAGACGAGTACAAATGTGTGTTCATCAGGTTTAAAGCATTAGACGATCCAAGTCTCTAGATAACCTATGTCACTATGTTAGACATCTAAGGCGTTACACAACTAATGAGTGTATATTTATGCCCTCATTTCAGGTTTAATTTTAAAATTTTTATTGAATTTTTGTGCTTAATAGATTGATTTAAATAGTATTTGTGACAATTGAACTTATCAAATTTTTGAAATAGAAATCTCTCAAAATGTTACTTTTAGTTACATAAATTATTCTTAGATATTCTAATGTTAATATATTTGAAGTTAAGTTAAAGTCTCACAGTGTGAAATTAAATTGTTCCAAGTTACAAAATAAAGCCCAAATTAGTAAACTTTAGAAAGAAATATACAATGAGCTAAATGCACTCCTAATTATTACTTATACACTCCCATTTTTAAATGGACCACACAAAACCTACTCCCACACCCCTTATTTTATCTGTTTTCACCACTAACCTCCACTCACAAAATATATCCAACCAGAGTGTGACACGTGTCATAAATCCAACACTATCAAAACTAGTCAATCATTACAAACACATGGCATGATCCTTGCACTCATAAGCTGACCAATCAGATTGTGCCATGTTGTTGAACAAAATCTATGGTCTCTGAGAACGGAGTCCAAGTCTTGTTGATGGATCAACAAGTGTACCAAATTGCACAAGTAATATAAAATGGTAAGACCATGTATCGTATCCCAGAAGAGTCTCGGCGCTAGACAATCGTGTGATAACAAGATTAATTAAGACTTGAAGAAAATAAGATCATTGGTTTTAGATGCAAAAACAGAAAATTAAATATATGCAATTGATCAATAGTAGAATAGAACAGAGAAGAATGGATGTTGTTTAATATGAGATGAATATGTTGTTGGGGTTAGATTTCACCAAGTTCCCTCTCATGTATATAAGAATTCTTCTTCATGCATTAATGTTAACGTCACTCACTAAATTACCTAAACCTGATCCCTCGACGAATAAGCTTGTCCCAAATTACCAGTTCATGCAATTCCTAGCATCCCTAGTAATAAGATGTGAAGATCAAGAACTTTAAGACGACCAAGACTTATACCCTCATCCATGAGAAATATTACTCTTGGGAGTAATTAAAAAAAAAACTTGAATTGAAAGGAACCTCCCGACACTCATGCAATTCATAAATCATGCTAATGAATGAATTAAACACAACAAACGTTGAAACAGATGAATTACTCTAAAAATTAATAAAAAAACATATATTATTGAGAATCAATTCAAATACATGAGAGTTCACAAGGTTACATCATCCCCCAACAACAAATAGGGTTTAGTTCCCCATAGACATGGAGAAACTATATGAGCAATGGAGAAAAATGAGATAGAAAAACCCTAAAAATTGGGGAAAGGAGCTTCCGCGTCTAAATCCGCCTTCTGAGGGTGAAAGAGTGTGTTGTTGTGCTCTTCTCTGCCAAAGATACAAAACCTAGAGCGCCTAGGTCCTTCAAATAGATTCGGAACAGAGTAGAAACAGGGTCCGGTCCAATAGAGTCAAAACAGAGTAGAAATTGGGCTTAATCCATGACGCACGACACTTAGGCGCCCCATTTAGGGCGCCCGGGCGGTGGACGACTGCCATTTAGGGCTTTAGCCTTCAAGAGGGGCGCGCAAGCCTCGGGGCCCGACGCTTAAGCGCCCAAAAGGGGCGCCCGGGCGGTGGACGTCGATTTTCAGCGCCTAAGCCTCCATACAGGGTGCCCAAGCTGTGTGTTGTCCCTCATTCTGGTGCTTTTCCAAGCCTTTCTAAGCTCCATCTCCTTGGCTCTTCATCTCTGCTTTCAGTAATAGCTCATTCTCTCCTAAAACAAGGGGAATTAGTCATAAAGTCATTGAATTCAACCTCAACTCTCTTATTCACACAAATTAATAGAAAAACATGATTCCAAGCAAGTTTCTAAGCAGAAAAGGGTGTATTTAGTGTCAGAATTCTATCACAGATAACGGTATTTTTAACCGTTATCAAACGTCTTTGTCTTTATCTTCCATAACCTCTCACAAGCCCCAAATTGAAACCCTAGGTAGTCACCACTAGACCATCGCAACGCTACTTAATCACACCATTCAACCACTGCACCTCATCGTGAGCCACCACAAATCAATCCATTGAACCACCATTAAGCCAGATCTCCTGCACCTCGCGCCAGATCACAACTACCAAATTTCCATCACGACACACCAAATTGGAATAACCCTTCAGATATAAAACGTGAGTAACCTAAGATCTCCACCACAACAGTTTGTGCAAGCTTTGTTCTTCCATCTTCGAATAACCATCACGCTTAAAACAAACATCTCCCCCACACGAAACAAATCACAAGAGAATTTCATGAGTAACATCATTCTCCAACACAGATCGCGAACCACACCTGCATTAGAACCTCAAAATGCAAAACCCTCGAGCACACAACAACAATAACCACAACATGTTCATGACTTCATGTGTATTTGGCTCAATACATATTATTTTAGAATTGAGTCTAATTCGTGTTAATGTTTTTATGAATGGTAATTATCTTATTGAAACATAAATGATGTGGTATGAAATGCATGAAAGAACTTCATAAAAATAAATAAACTTACTTCATGTGTCTATCGAGTTGTGATTTGCTCACCTACTATACTTGATACGTATTCATGTGTCTATTGAGTTGTGGTTTGTTCACCTACTATACTTGATACGTTAAGTAGAGGATAGTACAAATGAGAAATAAATAATGATGAAATTGTTGAGGGTTGAATAGTGAATAATTATTAGTTAGGTATATAATTTTTGTTTGTATAGGTCCTCTTTGATTTATAAAATTTTATACATATTAAATTTTTAAATTATATTTTTTCATAAAGAGTTATAAACACGTATTATATTCTTATAAATCTCATGTTTAATACTTAATTTATAATATTTTAATTAATAGGTGATTTATTTAGTTGTAGTGTTACATATTAGAGTAAAAAAATAACTTAAAAATTATCATATTTTTCTCCAAAAGATTCCAAAAAGAAATCTTTATGGAAATATTTGTAAATTTTATAAAATTACTTTTTGTACTTTAAATAATTTAACAATTTATTATATAAACCCACGTACCCACTCTTTTACATTTTAATTCAATGTATTTTATTTGGAACTTGAACCTATAAATGTTTGTGAAAAGATATTAAACATAAAAAGTGCTTGAATTGTCAAATAATTGAAGAAGTGTTAAAATATCGTTATCCCTGCAAACAAATGCTAAATATAAAGAGTAAAATAGTGAATGTATAAAGTGAGTATACGAATTTATTAATGGCAAATGTATCATAGTCTATTCAAATAAATACCGATAAAATCTTTTAAAGCACTGATTCAATAAATACTTATAAAATTAGTCAAATCACTTTTTCAATGCTTTAATAATGAAGTTATTATAATATTTAAATAATACATGAAATACTATTATAAATTATGATGCTAGAAAATAAATAAAACATAAGTTTGCAGATATTAATATATTTAGAATATACTACAACATTTAAATAAAATATATTATCATATTCAAATTAAAATTTTAGAAATATACACAAACTCTTTATCTATAATAACGAATTAAAATTTTAATGCAAAGGGCTAAGATGACTTTTCATTTATTTATAAAATTCCTTTCCTGATTTTTAAAATGATAACATTAAGTTTCTTGATTTTAAAAACGATACGATGAAGTTTCTTGATTTTATATACGATAAATACAGATATCTTTAATCTCAATTTCTCTTGATTTTAATTAACTCTTTCTTGTGTAAATTTGATTATTTATTTTTGAAATAAATGCAGACTTTTGAGATAAGTTTATTTATTTTTCTTCTGAACTTTTGGTTTTATCTTTATAATGCGTCGTTAAATTATGTTAATTTGGTTATAATCTGCTTTTAATATATTTCAAAAAATTAAAAAATAATAAAGAAATTAACATAGTTGTTTTTTTCCTACGGGTAAGTGAAGTTTGTGTCATCTTTTCCACGTGCATTTCATTTTTATTTCTAAAGTTATTCACACATATTGTTTGCCTATTTATTATGCTATTTTTGATCCTCCTTTTCCGTGCATTTCTTCTTCTTCGATTCTCCCTTTTACGTTGCTTCTTCGACGTTCTTCCTTTCTTCTCCAGCCTTCTCCGTTGCTAGTTTTAAGATAATGATAATTCATTGTTTAGGGTTTTTTTCATTTGACTCAGACTCTTTCAAGAATGAAAAAGTGTATTCTTTTAAACAAATGCGAGCATGTGATATAAAAGTACCCCTCAATCCATCTTGATAGTATGCACATGATTTATTTCTATCGCAACGGGGATCGCGACGGGACGGCGAGCCGAAAAACAAATGGGTTTAAAAAAAAATTGGGAGTCGCCACCATAATTTATTATGGAAAAACTATGGAAAAACCTTAAAATAAAAGTATGGTCTACGAAAATAGATTTTTAGGTTCGGGAATCGGTTTCGCGTAAGGAAGGTATTAGCACCCTAGCGCGCCTGCCCAAAGACAGTACCTCTAATTAAATATATAAAATTAACGTGGTTTTCCAAAATAATTAATTTTCCCCAAAAATAAAGTTAAAATAAAATAAATTATTAAGAAACAAAAATATTTTTTTGTTTTATGAACCCGGCAAGGATTGACTTTGGTCCTACGTATATCCGTTAATGGACTATCAGCGCTCACGTAGTTCTTTATCTAAAAAAAGGTTTGTGAGTTTGTTAAAAGAAATGGATTGATTTATATTTTTGAAAAAAAGTCTGGAAATCAAGGATCGCATAATTTGATAAAATGATTTAATTTAATGAAAATTAACCCTTTTCGATTTTAAATATTTTGTATTTATTTTTTTATTATTTTAAAAAAGGCGAGAAAATGGAAAGAAACCTCCATGGGTCGATGCGTACCCTTTATTTTATTATTTGAAAAAAAACATTATTTGTGCGTAGTAAAAATCTTTGAGAAAAAAAAAAAGTTCAGGGCACAATAAAAGAAAAAGAATAGTGCGGAGACAACATACCTTTGCAACTTTTGAGATTCCCTTAGTGTTTCCTCAGTGGTTGTTGTTGTTGACAAAACCCTTATATGTGAGAACCTTTTTTTGCTCTATATATTCTCTTTCAATTTCTAACATCTCTAAGTCTTTTTCTCTATTTTTTCCGTCCTTTTTCCTTTCACAGAGTGTGTATTTATAGGCGCATATATTGTAATATTATTGCAATGTTGTCTTAAATGAGAATTAATTGACAATGGAAAAAATGAGGAAAGAAATGGTCTTGATTGCAATCAAATAAGTCAAATAATATTCATGATAAAGATTTAATAATTGTTAGAAAATTTGTCCAATTTTAAAAAAAGATCTTATTTTTCTCTTCAGGAAGAAACTAATGCAGCAAATTATATCAATATATTTTTAATTATTGCTTACCATTGTTGCCATAATATTGATTCAAATTATTACCATATTAAACTAATATTTCAAAAACATTCCAACGTGATGTGTCCTGTATTAAGGAAGATTATTTTATTATTTTCTTTTTCCCTTTTTTTTGCCCACCATTAATTATTATTCTCTTATTCTTTAATTATTAATTATTTACTTTTCCGGACGAAATTGGGTGTTGACAGCTGCCCCTCTTTATTTAGATTTTGCTAGATAACATGAACTTTGGAGTTTTTTGTGTTATCATAGTAAGAGCTAAATAAAGATAAAGACACTAATTTCGTTCGGGTCCAAAGATTACCTCGAAGCGTACCTGGTAGAGAGTGCAACAATCTTGTGGATTTTTACTGAAGAGCCGTGACACCTGTGGTGGGTGTGTCATACCCTGTGAACTTCGTTGGAGAGGTGTACGAACCTTGTGGATGGGGGTACCATATTTGATTTCGCTTAAAAGGTGTACTTTGCTGTGGAGGGGTACCACCTTTGATTTCGCTTAAGAGGTGTACTTCACTGTGGAGGGGTATCACCTTTGATTTTGCTTAAGAGGTGTACTTCGCTGTGGAGGGGTACCACCTTTGATTTCGCTTAAGAGGTGTACTTCGCTGTGGAGGGGTACCACCTTTGATTTCGCTTAAGAGGTGTACTTCACTGTGGAGGGGTATCACCTTTGATTTCGCTTGAGAGGTGTACTTCACTGTGGAGGGGTATCACCTTTGATTTCGCTTGAGAGGTGTACTTCACTGTGGAGGGGTATCACCTTTGATTTCGCTTAAGAGGTGTACTTCACTGTGGAAGGGTATCCCCTTTGATTTTGCTTAAGAGGTGTACTTCGCTGTGGAGGGGTATCACCTTTGATTTCGCTTAAGAGGTGTACTTCACTGTGGAGGGGTATCACCTTTGATTTTGCTTAAGAGGTGTACTTCACTGTGGAGAGGTACCACCTTTGATTTCGCTTAAGAGGTGTACTTCACTGTGGAGGGGTATCACCTTTGATTTTGCTTAAGAGGTGTACTTCGCTGTGGAGGGGTATCACCTTGTCTTTTGTTTTTTCGAGTTGACCTTCTTATAGCCTTGGACTTTTGTTGATGTACCGATGTATGTGCGGGAATTCGTGTGATACCCTTGCTCAACTTTTGTTTTTGTTTTGAACTTTCTCATTGATGTATCAATTGAACTCCTTCCAACGAAATCATGAATCCTTTTTAGATGTCGGCATGCATGGTGTGCCATGCTTTCCTTCTACTTTCTTTGAACCTTTATGATGATGCATGCACGATGATGTATGATGATGAATGCATGAATGCATGATTGAAAAATTCGTGTGAGACCCGTATATTTTATTACCTTTTTTTTAATTAATTCCACGACATCCTTTAAGAACAAGCTCGCACTCAGTGAATCTGCCTGTGATGCTCATTATTTTCGGGAGGCATTTTGAAAATTAAGAGCGAAGAGATGAAAAAAAGATTTATTGAATAAAACAAAATACAATATTGTCAATTCGACTTTAAGAGCATTCCCTATCATGGAATCATTATGCATAGGATTTTTAGACTACGTCAAAATTAACTGGCAAAGGTAACTCCTCTCCATTCATTCTCGTGAGAATAAGTACCCCAACACCAAATGCCATATTTACCATATATAGGCCTTCACAATTTGGAGTCCACTTGCCCCTTTTGTACCTTCTTGTCGAATGTCCTCTTCATTATTTGCTGGTATAATTGTCTATGGCATGTCGTGGTAAATCTTTTTTCCACAATGAGATTGGGTTGATCAAACCGAGTTTGAACCCAAACTACTCCTTCTAACTGGGTTTCCATTAATACTCGTAGGTATGGGATTTCTACCTCGAAGGGTGGTACTGCTTCCATTCCATATACCAAAGAAAAAGGTGTTGCCCTAGTTACATGTGTACTGATGTGCTATAACCGTGTAAGGCAAAAGGAAGCATTTTGTGCCAATCTTTCTTGATATTTTCATTAGCAGCCTCGATTGCCCTATTCATCTTTGGATGACGATGTGAAATTTGATTGTTCAGGTTTGTGGCAATGAGAAATCATGGTTGCCAACATGCATTTGTTCATTATCGTCCTTCTTTGACAAATACTTGCTACCCATTGGGGGTATTTTGCCCCAGCTAAGAATCTCGCATCAAACTGCTTTCGTACTTCATCTTTGATCCAAAGACATTCTGCCTTGAGTGGTAACTTATGTTGAACTTTTCTTTCGTGCTGGTGCCGACTTTTACTTCTTCCATCTCGCCCTCTTATATTTAAGATTTCAACCTTTTTCTTGATGGGGTTTTATTTCCTTAGAATCTCATTAAATCTGGAGAGGGTTCCAGGTTAATCATAATCATCTTCCATGTTGTTGATAGGGCGCTCAAAATTAGGAAAATCAACTTATTGGTTTCAAAACATTTATTGTCATATAAGTATTATTAGAGTTAAGAAAATTAAGACACGAGATGATTGAAAAAAAAATGAAACAAACATCTTTTAATGTTAAACCAAATGCAAAAGAAAGTGTCAACCCGTAACGCATGAACCTCAAGGCTCTGGGAAAAAAAGTGATTACAAATTTAATAAGCATCACAGGCAAATTCTTTGTCTTCCCATTCTTGGGTTTGCAAATACTTCTTCTTCTTTATCCTCGAGGTATATTGTAGGGAACCTCTGTCAGTCAGATCTTGTTTGTTAGGTACTTCCATGCTCGGCAAGGAGATTGACTTCAACACTGGGTTTGTCCTCTTGGAACTTCAACCATCCCGCATCAATTAGAGATTGTACTTTGAATTTAAGGGATGTGCACATTTCTGTCGAGTGGTCGACGGCTCCCCCGTGAAAATCGCATCTCGCATTTGCATCAAAACTTTTAGGGTATGGAGGTTGTAAAGGTTTCATTGGGCGAATAACGGCTAGACCCTTCTTAAGGAGATGAGGTAACAGTTCTGTATATGTCATAGGAATGAGAGTGAAATTTTTCTCTGGGTTCCTCTTAGGATGAGCATTTTGACCAAAGTTCTGATTGGGACCTAAGCCGGCTCCAGTGCCCCAAGCATTATTCGAGGCCTGTTGTGGTTGATAATACCCTGGCAATCGAGGTATTGTTTGGGAACCAGACATTGTATTGTTCACATAAGGAGGGTAACTCAGGATTGATCGATAGTTATGAGTGGACGCATGACCTCTCCACATGGGTATTGCTGATGTTGCATGCACTCCCCTTTCCTTCTCTTTTTCCGAGTTAAAAACAAATTTCTTCGGAGTGGTGGCTTGAGACGTAATTTTCCCACTTTTCAGTCCAATCTCGATCCTTTCGCCTATGATAATGATATCAGCGAAATTGGAAGACACATTTCCGATCATACGCTCGTAAAAAGGTGGTTGTAGTGTGCTTACAAACATTGCAACCATCTCCTTGTCATATAGAGGTGGCTCAACCTGCACTGCCAACTCTCTCCATCGTTGCGCATATTCCTTAAAAGACTCTTCCTCTTTCTTCGACATGTGGTGTAATTGTAACCTGTCTGGCGCAACATGCATGTTGTATTTGTACTGCCTTACAAAGGCATATGCTAAATTTGCCCAAGAACAGATATGAGAGGATTCCAGATGCGTGTACCAACTCAACACCGCATCAGCCAAACTATCTTGGAAGAGATGAATGAGTAATTTATCATCATGAGCATAGGCCGCCACTTTTCGAAAATACATGGTTAAATGATTCTTAGGGCATGTGTTACCCTTGTACTTCTCAAATTCCGACACCTTGAACTTGTGTGGAATTATTAATCCTGGGGCCAGACTCAACCTTGCCACGTCACCAAACCCGTAACTTTCAATCCCTTCTATGGCTTTCAGCCTGTCTTCAAGTGCCTCAAGTTTACTTTTCTCTTCATCTATGCCCGTGTGTATGGTGTCCTTAGTTGAAACATCATGTGCAACAACTGTGTAAGGAGACTTGGTTGTTTCATTTATCTTCGTCTCTTTCGTAAGGATAAGCCCTTGAGTATTTATGGGAAGTACGCTATTGGTTATGGGAAATGTCAAAGAAGTGTGCTTTGCCTCTGAATGATCTCCAATGGGTGGTGTGTAACCTAGTGGCAAACCATACATTGGAAACGTAAATTGCGTGCCCACAGCGTCATGTACTGGAGGGTGAGCATTATCCTCGGCCTTTGCAGACGAAGCCTCCAAAATTTAACCGACTTGATCCTTTAGTTGGCTAATATCGACCTTTACAGTTTCACGTTCCTCTTCCCAATCTTCCATAACTTTGGAGTTTGCTCGAGTTCTATAAGGATGTCGTGGAGGTCCCGCCGTTGTTTTTTTTTTTGTTTATACTGTATTGTTAATTTTAATTAGATGAAATTGAATATGCAAAAATGATGCATGCTGAAGACAGGCAAAAAACCCTAGTACTTGATATGGAAATTGAAAATGATGAAAGTTTTATAAGTTTATTCCATTAATTTATTAGACTAAATGGTTTTTATTTTGCCTTATTTATTTATTCATTAAAGCATAACATTTTCGCTTTTGCCCTTTTTTTAAAAAAAAACATGACATATTTACTGTTATGCATAAAGAAAATGAAGGGAAAATGATAAAAATGTTACTAATGCATATGATGCATGAAAACATATATGCCAAATAATAATTAAAAGCCATGTTTTATGCTTTTAAGGTAGGTCCAGTGCCCTAAGGTCTAAGCATCGTATATGCAATCTCACAGGGATGACTTCCTAAACCTAAAATGAAGGCCACCAGAGCTATGGTCCTTTTCACAGCTTTTCCACAACAGTTGAACGCAACTAGGTGTGAAATTGCATGTGAAGAGAACAACCACTGGCTGGGGTTCTCACGATAGCCAAACTGGAAATAGTCAAGACGTGACACCGCTACACAACCCCTCTAATTTTGTTACGCTTAGACCCGGGTATAGGGTCCCACTCATGATATGTACAATAATAATAATAAAGACAAATGTAAATAAACTACAAAAATAAATAAAGACAATCATATATACAAATAAAGGGAAAATAAAATTGAAAAAAAAAAACAAAACCACATCAATTTTGCACATTTAATTAACAAAGCCTGATTCTCTAGCGTCCCCAGTGGAGTCGCCAGCTGTCGCCACCGGGATCGCGATGGGACGGCGAGCCGAAAAACAAACGGGTTTAAAAAAAAATTGGGAGTCGCCACCATAATTTATTATGGAAAAACTATGGAAAAACCTTAAAATAAAAGTATGGTTTACGAAAACAGATTTTTAGGTTCGGGAATCGGTTACGCGTAAGGAAGGTATTAGCACCCTAGCGCGCCTGCCCAAAGGCAGTACCTCTAATTAAATGTATAAAATTAACGTGGTTTTCCAAAATAATTAATTTTCCCCAAAAATAAAGTTAAAATAAAATAAATTATTAAGAAACAAAAATATTTTTCTTGTTTTATGACCCCGGCAAGGATTGACCTTGGTCCTACGTATATCCGTTAATGGACAATCAGGGCTCACGTAGTTCTTTATCTAGAAAAAAGGTTTGTGAGTTTGTTAAAAAAAATGGATTGATTTATATTTTTGAAAAAAAGTCTGGAAATCAAGGATCGCGTAATTTGATAAAATGATTTAATTTAACAAAAATTAACCCTTTTCGGTTTTAAATATTTTGTATTTATTTTTTTATTATTTTAAAAATGGCGAGAAAAAAGGAAAGAAACCTCCATGGGTCGATGCGTACCCTTTATTTTATTATTTGAAAAAAAAAAATTATTTGTGCGTAGTAAAAATCTTTGAGAAAAAAAAAGTTCAGGGTACAATAAAAGAAAAAGAATGGTGCGGAGACAACATACCTTTGCAACTTTTGAGATTCCCTTAGTGTTTCCTCAGTGGTTGTTGTTGTTGACAGAACCCTTATATGTGAGAACCTTTTTTTGCTCTATATTTTCTCTTTCAATTTCTAATATCTTTAAGTCTTTTTCTCTATTTTTTCCGTCCTTTTTTTCTTTCACAGAGTGTGTATTTATAGGCACATATATTGTAATATTATGACAATGTTGTCTTAAATGAAAATTAATTTGCAATGGAAAAAATGAGGAAAGAAATGGTGTTGATTGCAATCAAATAAATCAAATAATATTCATGATAAAGATTTAATAATTGTCAGAAAATTTGCCCAATTTTAAAAAATGATCTTATTTTTCTCTTAAGGAAGAAACTGATACAGCAAATTATATCAATATATTTTAATTATTGTTTACCATTGTTGCCATAATATTGATTCAAATTATTACCATATTAAACTAATATTTCAAAAACATTCCAAAGTGATGTGTCCTGTATTAAGGAAAATTGTTTTATTATTTTCTTTTTCCCTTTTTTTTGCCCACTATTAATTATTATTTTCTTATTCTTTAATTATTAATTATTTACTTTCCCGGACGAAATTGGGTGTTGACAATTTCTTTAGGCTTTATTATGTTTTTGCTTATAATTTTCAGATTTTTCATGAAAAAGGGAAGAGTTAAATTCTTAAAGATACAAAATTTGTTGTGCAAATTTATATATATATTTATATTTATATATATATATATATATATATATATATAAATATAAATATATATATATATATATATATATATATATATATATATATATATATAAATATATGTATGTATGTATATGCTGTATTTGTGCATTTCACTTAAACACAATTATAAAATAAAACATCATATAATGGAAAGTCTGCATATTGGCAATGTTTTTATTCTTCAATATGTAAATTCTGCAAAAAAGTTTTAACAGTATGAAAAAGAAAATTTCATCACATGCTATTTACAGCACCAACTTGAGCATGTTGGTTACATAATTTACTTAAACGTATCAAATTTCATAAAAATTTATCAAGAATAACACGACAGTTATAAATTCTAAAGCTTTCAGATAAAAACTCAAGGTTACCTCGGCACCTGTTTTATTATGTCAATTTCCTCTCCCAATATGAATTTAATAGATCTAAGAAGAAATAATTTCACCTGAGAATTACCTAACCTTCAACCTGTCAAAGACCATAAAAGTTTTTAATGCACACTCATATGTGAGTGACCAAGAAAGAATTAAGAGTAACTGTAATTGAAAAATGACTCTACTAAAATTAGAGGCTAACAGAAAACATTATGTTGTGTCCTATCAAATATAATGATCAAATTCAAATTTATTTCCATCACCAGAAAAATTGGGATTGAACCAAAACATTAACTCTGAAGATGAGGCTTACTCCAATATTTTGACTATAAAACTGAGATCTCAAACCAGAACTTCATTCTACGAATCAAACATCACGCACAAAAAAAACCAATAACAATTCAAATTTAATTAATCCACAGCCTGGCATGACGTTCAATTGCTGCATTATCCAGATCATAATATCATACTTTATTAAATTAAATTGTTGTATAAAACAAGTTACATCATTATCTTACCATAGATAATAAAAACATTATTAATACAAAAATTGTAAGAACAGTGTAATGAAAAAACTGGACAACGTGATTTGAAGGCAAAATTAAAAGGAGGTAGGGAGAGAAAAAGAGATGAATTACCTTATCTGAAGGAGAGGAGGGAGTAGAAGAATGTTTTGGAGAAAAAGATTCCATCTCGGAGATTCTCTTTTCAAGAGCGCCAACACGTTCGCAGCAATAGTTAAGCACAGAACGCTGAGCCTTCACGTCATGCGAAACGGATTGGAACCTATAGGCGTATGCTGCTGTGAATCCAAAGCCGAACCATAACAATCGACACATTCTGGTAGAAATTTGAAGATCGTGCGATGAAAAAAGATGGATAGATAGTTTTGTTTTCATATTTATATAAAGCTGGGGTAAAATTATTAAGAGATATGGAATTACTAAGGTAATTGAAATATATTGTTTGAGTAAAATAAATTAAAATATTTTAAAAAATTACTAAGGTAATTGAATTTAATATATAAAATTTTAAATTTTACCTAAGATAAAATAAAAAATATAAATTTTTCATATTTTTAAATACATGTGTTTTTCTTGTACTATATCAGTCAAAATATATTTCTTTAGTTAACCGTTGATTTAATGTATTTTTGGGTAGTTATTGTTGGAGATATAATTTTCTAATTGTATATTATTTTTTATTTGTGATTATTTTTATGTTTGTAACAATTATTTTTTATTATTAAATGATGTAAATATTTCAACTAATATTATTTAGGATAGTTTTATTTTTTTTCTGATATCAACTATTTAGATTTAAAATTTAATAATAATATAATTTAATTTATAATTTGAATATTATTTAACATAGATTTATATGTTAAAATATAATTTCTACTATTATAATAATTATATTAAAAATAAAAAAACGTAATTAAAATAAAAGTAGCAATAAAAAATATTTAAAATATTATTTAAAAATACTATAAATAATATTAGAATTTTAAATTAAATTAAATAATTATTAAAATCTAAATAAAAAACAAAATTTAAAAGAAAATTGTTTACGGAAATCCGTCAACATATTTTAACAGATTTTGATATTAGATAATCAAGTTTTTTACAATTTAGTTCTATTATTTATAATTTAATAATTATTAAATTTAATTTAATATTTTAATATAATTTAATATATTTAAATATATTATATCAAATTTTATACAATTATTTTTTATTTTTATTATTACTATTTTTATTTTAATTATTTTATTTTTATTTTTTAATATGATTATTACTGTAATATAAATCATATTTTAATAATTAAAATATAAAAATATATTAAATAATATTAGAATTTTAATTAAATTAAATAATAATGAAATTTTAATTAAACAAATTAAAATAATAGTTTATTGAATATCAAAATTCGATAAATAAATCTTTTTAAAATTTTGTCTTTTTACTTAAAATTTAGTAATTATTTAATTTTAATTTAATATATATAAATATAATAAATCAGATTTTATATTATTATTTTTTTACTTTCATTATTACTACTTTTATATTAAATTTTTTTATTTTTATGTTTTTAATATAACTACTATAATAATTATATTTAATAATTATTAAAATATAATTATATTTAATATATTTAATAGGGTTAAATATTTAATATTGCAATCTTTTGTACGACGTGAATTTATTTCTTTTAACCAATTTTTCTAACTTTATTTGATGTTTGTAATGCGTTTCTCAGTTAATATTGAAGTCAAAATGTGTCAAATAGTATAAACAATCCAAATACTATCATGAAACGTGCTTGACACATCAAATAAACCTAACAAAATTTAGTTAAAAGGACTAAATTCATACATTTCTAAAGTTGGAAGACTAAATTAGGCCAAAGTTTTGAAGAGAGACTAATTCCAATTTTCACTTAAAGTTAAGGGACCAAAAACATATTTAACCCTATTTAATAACCCTAATCAATATTTTTTTAATATTATATTTAATATTTTAATATACTAAACTTTAATATTATTTAATATATATTTAAAGTTTTTCAATATAAGTATTATAATAGTAGAAAATATATTTTAATAATTATTAAGATATAATATATGTTAAATAATGTTAAAATTTTAAATTAAATTGGATTATTGTTAAATTTTAAATCTAAAAATGATAATTAAAAAATTTATGAAAAAGACAAGATTTGTATAGATTTCAAAATCTATTAAAGAAATGTAGGGTGACTTTAATGAGAAAGAGAAAAACTTCAAAAGAGGTGCAGAGTGACTTTATCAAGAATAAAATTAAAAAATATATTAATTAAAGTTAAATTTGAATTTTTGGAGGTGCAAGATAAGAGGTTGGAAGTGTAGGATTAGAGTTGTCAAAACGGGTAATCCGGCCTGACCTGACCCGGCCCACCACGGGTTGATCACTGAGTGAGTCAATCCAACCCGGCTCATTTATTAGCGAGCCCGAAAAATTCGAAACCAGCTCGACCTATCACGGGTTGGTGGGTAAACAGGTTGATCCACTAACTCACTTAATTACATTTTTTTAAATAAAAAAATTACAAACTTTCTATAATTCAAATCTAAACAAATTTCACTCCCAAATTTCACTCCTAATATGGATGTTTAATTAATTTTGCAAATAGAAAACTTAAATAATTTTTTCAGGCAAAAAAAATATCTTTTTATAAAATTAAAACTAAACTTTAATAAAATAAAATTAGGTAGATGGGTTGGTGGGCCAACCCGGCCCACCACGAGTTTAACCCGCATGAGCCGGGTATAAATAAGTCAAGTTGAAATCTAACCCGCATAAAAAAATAAAATTTTTTTAAACCCGACTTGACCCAAATCCGTGATAGACCGGGTTGACGCGTATTGTGATCCTCTTGGACAACTCTATATGGAGGATGAAACATCCAAATTTTCAATTGTCATCAATTAAAAAATCAATGAAATAATCTTCCACTAGAATGTTTGTAAAAATAATCTTGATAATCGCGGTTTACTTAAATATTTTTTTAGTTAATGGATACTGTAAAATTTTTTTACTTAACATCCATAAAAGAACGCGGCAACATCATCTAACATGATAAAAAAAAAATAACTCTAATAAATGTGAATATAAATAATTTGGCTCAATATCAATTCGAAACAATTTTTGTTAATATTAATTTTTTAAAAAAAAATATTGATGATACTTGTAATGAATTTTGAAAAAGAAAAAGAAAACATAAATTAAAATTGACTAAAAAATATTACCAATATTAATATTTCTTTTGTCGTTAACAAATATTAATATTGTGTGATAAATTAAAAACTTATATCTTATTATTAATGTTGTATGAACTAAGTATATCATACATAAATTTTATCTCTCATGTAAAGGCTTTCTCTGTTTTAAAATGAAATTAGCTCTTGTAAAACCATTTTCTTGGTCAATTTACTCAAAATATTAATATGATTATTGAAATAATTTCTTTTGAAAGATTTTATACGAAGAGGTAAAATTAATCTTGAATAGTAATTTAAATAATTGATCGTAGATTAAAATATAATTTAGAATTGAGCATTTCATAAAATAAGAAAGGTTTCTTATTTTTTGAAGATTGGTTCTAAGTGATTTTATCTTTTAAAAATGTTCCATAACATCTCATCATATCTGGTTAAAAAAATCAATAAAGTTCTTTTAACTCACGGCGAACGATGCAAATGTCACCATAGTGAAAAGAGGGATGTGTGTGCAGTTTTATTTCTATCAAATTAAAATTCTACCTCAAAAAACGAGTCTAAGGACAAAAGAAAGGATGGACTAGATATCTGAATGAAAAAAAAAATAAAAATTCAAGGTTGTCTGGGCACCTGTTTTATTATATCAATTTCCTCTTCCAAAATGAAATTATAGATCCCATAGAACCAACAAGAAATCATTTCACCAGAAAGTTATCTAACCTTCAACCTGTCAAAAACCATAAAAGTTTTTTTAATGCACACTCAAATGTGAGTGATAAAAGTAACTGTAATAGAAAAATGCCTCTATTAGGGACAACAGAAAACATTATGTTGTGCTGCATCAAATCTAGTGATGAAATTCAAATTTATCAAACATGTTCCTTATCAGAAGTATGACATTTCTGATATTCAAATTTATCTAGTGATAAAAGTAACCTGTCAGAAATTTCTCCATTGAAAATAAAAGAAATTATGACAAAACTGGACAACATGATTTGAGACCAAAATTAAAGGGAGGTAGGGCGAGAAAAAGAGATGAATTACCTTATCAGAAGAAGAGGAGGGAGTAGATGAATGTTTTGGAGAAAAAGATTCTATCTGGGAGATTCTATTTTCAAGAACGAAAACACGTTCCCAGCAACGGTAAAGCACAGAACGCTGAGCCTTCACGTCATGCCAAACGGATAGAGACAAATAGGTGTATGCCGCTGTGAATCCAAAGCCGAACCAAAACAATCCATTTCTTGACATTCTTTCTTCTCAATTTCGAGTCGGCACAGATTTGAAGTAGTTGTAAAAGAGAAAGATGAATAGGTAATTTTGTTTAAATATTTATATAAAGCTGGGGTAAAATTATTAAGGCTGTGTTGTTTTGAAAAGATTTGGGAGGAGATCAATTGAAAGAGATGATTTGAATGGATTTGAGTGGATTTAAGAGTAATTTTTTTGTTGTTTTTTAGTGGATTTGTGGATAATTAAGAGTAAATTTGAAGGTAAAGTTTGTAAGAATTAGAATAGAATTTGATTGATGGGACAGATTTGAAAAATTAATTTAATTGATAAAAATTAAAGATTATCAAAATACTCCTAGTTATTAAAGTAATATAAAATGTTATTTTTTAATATTATATTTAATTGTAAAAGTATATATAAAGAGTAAAAGTTTTATTTATAATTATATTAATATAAAAGTATTTAAGATGTGATTGCTTTTATGTTTGATTATCTCTTTCTGGTTTGTTTTTGGAGCCTCCCATTAACATGTTATTTGTGTTTTGTTTTATTTGTTGGCTGTGTTGTTTTAGATTAACGAAGAAGCCACCTAATACAAGGGAACTGAATACATACAATTGGGAATCGAATACAACCTTTTTTATATATATGTGAGTGGAACACGGTTTACATGTAATCGAATAACTGAATATATGCATGTTTTTTACCGTGGTATTTTAGAATAACTCGAAGATAAAGTCGATTTTTTAAACAAAATCCTCTCGAATCCGAGCAACACAGCGGGTGATAAAAAAGTAACTCATCCCGCAAATATTTTTAAATCATTGTTTGTAAATCCCTTCAAACGAACACGTTTAAAGCTTAATTCCTCGTTCGTAAATCTCTATAAACAGTAAATTCGCTGCAAACGAACACAGCGTAAGAGATATGAAATTTAAAATTTTTATAATAAAATATATTGTTTGAGTAAAATAAATTAAAATATTTAAAAAAATTATTAAATTAATTTAATTTAATTTAATTTAAAAAATTTTAAATTTTACATAAACTAAAATAAAAATTATAAATTTTTATTTTTAAATACATGTCCTTGTACTATATCAGTCCAAATATATTTCTTTAGTTAATCGTTGATTTAATGTATTTTTTAGTAATTATTGTTGGTGATATAATTTTCTAATTGTAAATTATTTTTTATTTGTGATTTTTTTTATGTTTGTAATGATTATTTTTTATTATTATTTATTATCGAGGTTGTATTTTTTTTTCTGATATCAACTTACAAAAAATTTTCAATCATCAATTAAAAAATCAGTAAAACCTTCCACTAGAAAGTTTGTAAAAATAATCTTGATGATGCGCTTTACATAGTTTTTTAGTTAATGGATGCTGTGAAAATTTTAACGTAAAAAACGATAACAAAATCTAACTAATTATAATAAAGAAAAAAGTAACTCTAATAAACGTTAACAAAGATAATTTTACTCATATTAATTTCAAACAATTTTCTCCAACATTAATTTTAAAAAATATATATTCACGATACTAGTAATGAATTTTGAAAAAAAAAATTAAAATTGACTAAAACATATTACCAATATTAATATTTCTTTTTTTCATTAGCCATTATTTAATCAAATACACGGGGAAGATGTTTTGAAATTTTATTTTATTGATTTCAACTTGACATAAAAAAAATATTTACAATTTCAAGAACATGTTTAGAATAATAGTTTGATTTTGTAAATCTTTATGAAAAAGAAATAAATTGTTGTGTGATGACTTAAAAATTTATATCTTATTATTATTGTTATATGAACTAAGTATAATACATAAATTTTGTTTCTCATGTAAAGGCTTTTTTTTGTTTTAAAATAAAATTGGCTCTCGTAAAACCATTTTCTTTAGTAAATTTTCTCAAAATATTAATTTGATTATTGAAATAATTTCTTTTGAAAGATTCTATACGAAGAGGTAAAATTAATCTTGAATAGTAATTTAAATAATTTATCGTAGATTAAAATATAATTTAGAATTGAGCATTCCATAAAATAAGAAATTATTTCAATCAAATTAAAATTCTAAGACAAAGAAGGAGTTTAAGGACAAAAGATACCATGTACTAGATATCTCCTATGAATGTAAAAAGTAAGAACATTTTAACTTAGAATGTCTTGAATGTGATCTTTTTCAACAAGGACAAAAAACAAAAGTCCTCGTGAGCATGTGTAGGACCTTGATATCTTAGATTTAGAAGAAAAGCTTGAAAAATAAGCAAATCTTTACCTTATGACAGATAACGTTAATTACTCATAAGAACAACCATAATGAGAGGTAGATTTTAGTGATTTACATTCCGTAGAAACTTATAATGAATTATTATCTAATTATTCAATACTTTTTGAACCTTTCAAAAATATGAGAAAACAAAATAATGTTTTTAAAAAAATAAGTGTTTGAAGAATAATTTGATGTCATTAAAAGACGAGGCCAAATTGTTAAAAGAAAGCAATAACAAACTGAAAGAGGAGCTTGTGTAGGCTAAGCATGAAATAAAAAATCTCATTCAAAAGAATGAGAAATTTATGAAGAACTCAACAATTGCTGAGGATGTGAACGCATCGAGGCTCTCCTACCAGAAAACGACACTTTACATAAAGTGCTGAATAGAACGTATGAAGGCAATGAACATCTAAGGCTCCTTATTAAGGGCGGTAAACAACCCTATAAAAAGAGATGTTTAGGTTGTATTGATAAAAACATGTCTAGTGGATCATTTAGTCTTATGATAATATGATCGGACAATTCAAAATTTAATATAAAAAATTAAAAGATCAATCGTTTGTGTTAAATCTCAAATGGGAACTAAGTTTCATTCAATGATTTCATACTTATAATACATTCAAAATTAAATCAACAGTATATTGTGAAAAATCAATCTAAAATGTTTACCCAACATGTCAATAATAATAACACAAGAAACTTAATCAAATAATGTAAAATCACATACCAAATAATCATATCTCCTAATAACCAATAATATTTCAAAACTAATATGTTATAACTAACAACTCAGTCACATGCATACCCAAAACCCAATCCCATGCATACACAAAAACTAACAACCAAAAAGCTAACCTTCCTAACGGGTTGAAAATGCACTGGAGGGAAATGAAAGAGTGTGAAAGCGTTTTGTAGGTTGCACCACCGTACAAAAGTGCACAGAATATGGTCCTAAAATCGCCGCCCAAAAAGGCACAAAAAACTACACCAAAAAGCCAACGAAAACGCATTTTAATCGATTCAAATGGAAGATAATTCATCAAAACGTAATGTAATAGAAGTAAAAATTATTTTAAATGGTGCAAATGGGAGAAAATCATACCTCAATGCAATGGCAGAGGAGAAATCGCGAAGAAGAAGATGAATAATGATTTTGCGTAACTGTTATTTGCATTCACGGGTTGGTAAAAACCAGGGCTTTAGACGTCGGCTCCCCTCCAAGTCGACGTTTAATTCGCCTTACATGTCAGCCCACCTCCTCAGCCGTCGTCGAAGGCCTTTAAAAAATTAATTTTGGCACTCGAAATGAGGCATTTATGGACCCATTTAGCGTCCGGGGTGGGAGGGGCCGAAGTCTAAAGCCAATTTAGACGTTAGGGGAGGGGATCAGACGTCTAAAGGCAACAAAACAGTGACTTTTTTGTTACCTTCTGCAGACCATTTGGTGTCCGGGTTGGGGGGGCGACATCTAAAGCCAATTTAGACATCGGAGAGGTGGGGTCGGACGTCTAAATGCATGGAGAAAGTGACTTTTTAGTTACTTTCGCAGACCATTTAGCGTCCAATGTTGTTGGCCGACGTGTAAATGAGTTATGAACGTCAGGGGCAAGAGGGGCAGACGTTCAAATGTAATAAAAAAAAATTGTTTAATTTCTCGCACATTTTTGGCGTCCAATGAGGGGGTCAACGTGTATATGGATTTAGACATTGAGAGCCCTTAGAGCTGATGTCTAATTCACTTTTTTATTTACGAAACTGTCACCGTTCATTTTTAACATTGGATTTTCTATGATAAGACGTTATATGCGTGATGTTATACATTATTTCTGCACTAGTGAATGTATTCGATGTTTTCTATAAACTCTATAAGAAGGTTGAAAATGAAAAGGGTTGTAAGATAATGTCAATCATAAGTGATCATGAAGGAGAATTTGAAAATGATATTTTTAACATATCATATTCACATATTTAAGCTGAAATTCTTTAAATTCCTCTTTTAATTTTTCATGAGCAGTATCTAATATTTCAGATTCATCAATCTATTCCAAGAAAACATTATGCATGTCAACAGAACCATTATTGCAATTAGAGACACTTACTTCGTAGTGTCATTGTCATTTTCCATTAAACATAGATTTGCTTCCTCATTAGAGTCGCTTGAACTAAATGATCGAATCATTATCGTCCCAAGCTTTGTAAGCTTTCATTTTCTTGTGAGACTTTTTTTCCTTCTTGTCTTCACCCTTTTTGTTGTTTGAGCAATCAACCTTAATGTGCCCTCTCTCTTTGTACCTGTAGCACTTGTAGTTTAAAGAGGATGCTTGATCGTCCTTCCTCTCGCTTCAGAACTTACCTTTCGATTTGACTTCATGAACTTAGTGAACCTCTTTATTCTCAGGCTCATATTTTTATCATCTAAGTCCCCTTCTTTCTTTGGAATTTTTCTCTTAGAAATTTCTGACTCGAAAGCCAAAGTCTTTTTCTTGCCTTGGTCCTCTTCAACAGTTAACCTTCCTAACTCAAGATCGTGCTCTCTTAACTTTCCAAAGAGCACCGCTATAGACATGGATGCCAAGATTTGGGACTTGATTCTTATAGTAACCTTTGGCTGACAAGTCTTGTTCAAAAGATTTAATATTTATATTAGGTTCATCAGTTTCAAAGGTCTTACCTAATCTGAAAAGGTGGTTGACTATGTGCGTGAAATGTTTCTATAGATCATAAATGGTATCTCCATGATGCATCCTAAACATCTCGTACTCTTGGATTAAGGTGTTCTTCCTTTTTCTTTTCCCTTCATTAGTTTCTTCATGGGTGACACGAAGGACTTCCCACATATGTTGAGTAGTTTTGCAAACAAAGATCCTATCAACTCATCCAAAATCAAAGAAAATGATATAATATGTTTAGCTCTTACATCGAACTATGCTCTCCCATTTTCCTCAGTAGTGCATTACAAAGAAGGTTTAACTTCCTACACATCATTACAACAACTTCCCACACACTTCTATCAACCGACTCCAAAAAAATTTGCCTCCTAACTGTCGAGAAAGGATAATTTTCACCAATAAAAAGTGTGGGTCTGTTGGTGGAAGCGCATTTAGCATAAGTTTGACATTGTCCAACCATTTTCAAAATTATTTTAATGATTATAAATAAAGCTCTGATACAAATTGTTAGAAACGTACAACAAAATTTTTTGTGGACAGACAATAACCAAGAAGGGATGAATTGGTTTAACGATTAAAACAACGCCTTTATAAAAAATATTCCCTTTTTAAGAAATAACTTAACAACACAGATAATCACTTCAGATTATAACAAGTAAATCAAAGAGTATAAGGAAAGAGAAGTTTGCATAATAGATCGATAATGTTGTTGTTGACGTGATGAAATTGATACTACTAAACTATAACAACTTCAGTATTGCTAAGATAGTAGCCAAGTAAATAGAAAGGGTGAAGTCAACCCTAAGTTGCCTTCCAATAAACATGAAATGGATTCTTAACAAATTAGTTATTATAAAAACTATACAAAAGGGTTAGTAAATTGAAAAGGATAAAGAAGATAAAGATAAATAAAATAAATATAGAATTAAATAATAAAATAATAAAAGATAGAAAGAAATAAATTTATAAAAATATTTAAAAAGATAAAAATAATGATAAAGAAAATAGGTTCATTTCACTGCTTTTTCAAGATAGGACTTATCATTGGTTATCTAAATATTATTATTAAATCAATTATTGTTTTAGATTTTCAAATTAATTAATGTAAATTCTCAATTAATTTGTTGACATTCTCACTACTTATCAAAGTATATTCTCAATTATAAGCAAAAACTTTGAAGATTAATCATTGTAAATTTAACCAGGTGTATTATTTTACCTCTTATATCAAGCAAAAAGCTAATTAACCAATGCACATTCTTCATGAATTCTTGTTAAAGTTTTCACCTTTTATCAAAGTACATTTTTAACTATTGGCAAAAACTCATTCAATCACATGAAAGTTCATAACTTTAATCAAAGTAAATTCTCAATTAAAACTAAAAACCCTTAGCTCATTGTGTTAACTTGCTACAATGTAAAAATCATTACTTTTACTTGATTAAGAGACAAAAAACATAGAAAAAAATAAATTACAGCAAGAATAAAAGAACAAACAAATTTGTTCATTTAACCTCAGAATCCAACTAAGAAATTACAGCACAATTAGCCCTAGAGGGTTAACACTCCATGGAATGTAGGAATAATAAGAAAATAGAATAAGAGAGGGTGGAGAATGTAATTATTGGTTTCGCGCAAAGGAACGTTTCTTGAGTGTGAAAATGGACACAAATCAATAATGACAGGCTTTCAACTCAGCAACAACAACACCACTCAATCACACTCCCTGTGAAAGTTCTCGCTCTATGCCAACACGCCAAGTTCTTAAAGTCACAGTACAAGGGTTCCGCAAACCCTCGAACACTTATCACCCACCGCACACTGCAAATAAGAATTTTGAAAATACACTTTACTTGTATGTTTCGTATATTAAAATGAGAGTCCAAATTCAATTTATAGATATCTCACTCAAGGATACCTCAAACTCCCTATGAAAGTTCTCGCTCTATGCCAACACGTCAAGTTCTTAAAGCCACAGTACAAGGGTTCTGCAAACCCTCAAACACTTATCATCCACCGCACACTGCAAATAAGAATTTTGAAAATACACTTTACTTGTATGTTTCGTATATTAAAATGAGAGTCCAAATTCAATTTATAGATATCTCACTCAAGGATACCTCCAAAAATCTGTTGTAAGTTTTTAACGTGTAATAATCGATTATCCTAATATGGTAATCGATTGTCCATCATTGAATGCACAACGGTCAAAAACTTGCTTGAAAATTCTCATAATTGCTCGTGATAATCAATTTTGGCAAGTCATAATCGATTATTGATAATCGATTATCGTAAGTGGTAATCGATTATCTTGAGTATAAAATGAGGCTTTTTGATTCAAAATGATTTTTAATGCACCTTAAGCCAAACAATACATAGAATCAAATATAAGCCACATCCTAACATCAATCTACTAAAATACAAAAGCTTTAATATTAAAAACAAGTCTTTATGAAGATCTTCCTGCAATAAGAGCACTTGAGACTTGACTTTAAGACATCATTAAAATTTATGTTCTTCAACTTTACGCCAACAATCTCCCCGTTTTTTATGATGATAAAAAACTCTTTGATTTAAAGCTTTTGGTAACCTGTACTGATATGTAACTCATACATAACTTAAAGAAAATGGATTAGTAGAAAAGAGATAAATATAATTAAGCTTTTAAACATATTTCTCCCCATTTTTTATCATTATAAAAAAGAGTTATTTATATAAAATGCTCCCCCTAAATTAAAGAACTCCCCCTTAATATAAGCCATAAATAAACCAAACAACATAAGCAATAAGGCAAATTTATTTTATTATAAAATAAAACATAACAGGAGATATACAAAATGTAAATGAAATGCATGTTGGGTAACTAAAATTCATCATTATCATGGTCATCTAGAGGTTGAACTAAATCCTCTAGAGCCTAGACCTTATCATTTAATCCCCGAAGGAGAGAACAAACTTCCTCATGCCTAGAGGCTTGAAGAAGTGACATATCAAATAACTGCATAGATAGACTCTCTATGGAATAAGAATGATTGGCCAATGTAGAAGGTCCCGCTTCATCCTGAATATCGTCCATCTCCTCCTCGTCATCTTCAGCTTTTGAACACTAAGCATGATTTGAAGCATAGGGACATAACAGTCAGACAATCAAATAATGGGTAAGCCTTTGATTACTCATAAGGCCACCCACCAACAACTGCTTCCTATTCATTTGAACCTCAGGGTTCTTTGGAAAAGAACAGAAAGCCAAAATCTTGTTGAAGCTGTCGAGCCCCTAGGTCAGCATTACCACGTCCTCATCAAGTTGTAATTGAGCCAAGGTTGTCCAAAAGTCATCATCCAAAATAATATCTACTCCTTTAACTCTAGTGGAGTAGACCCCATCTCTAGCCTTCAAATTGAAGTAGAAAATGTTGAGATTGTTGACAACACAAAACTCTATATCAAACTTGTTTTTGATGATGACAACACATTGCTTAATAACAATACATATGTTCCAAGTATTACATGTTCATGTGCTTTATTGTGTGACTTATTTGCTGAACATGTTTTGTTGAATTGCAATGTATGTTCCTATGCTTGATTATGTGGTATTATTGTGAAACATGCTTGTTTTGAAATGTGAAATGAAATGTTTTTTATTACTGCACATTTCAGAAAAGAAAAAGATCACAAGCACCTTTATGAACTTATATTTGTTGTGACAAAGTTCTAGTTCAGTTGAATACACTCATAATGGATTCGACTATGCTAAAACCTTTTAACAGACTTTGTGAAATTGTGTTGTGTGAGATTTTGAGTTGAAAAGAATTTCAAAGTGTTTTTACATGAGTCAGTCGACAGTGTGCATCACACATTCGACTGTATTACTGTTGTATTTGGAATTTTGTTAAGCCTACACGCTCCAACGACTATATTTTTCAAAAGTTAGTTAAAACTGACTGACTTGGTCAACTGTCTTAAATGGGTAATAATTTGGTTGACTGAGGAGCCTTATGTTGACTGTCTGTTATAACTGTCTTGATACAGTCGACTGTATTAGTAGGTTATTCGACTGAGGTGAAATCTGAAACAACAGAAAACTATAAATAGTCAGTACACGAATTATTCTGAGAAACTTTTGTGATCTAACATTTTCATTGTCCTGTTTCAGATTGAATTCTTTGTCTTAGAAGCTCTAAGAATTCTCTAAGAAGACGGTGGTGATCTTTCTTGAGAGAGATTCAAAGGGAGGAGTATTTTGCACATATTGTTTGATCAACATCTGCACAAAGAAGGTGCTTCTGGTTTGATCTTGATAGGCTTGACATCCTGTGAAGACTACTGTATTTGACTGAAGGCTTGGCAACCTGTGAAGCGTGCTGTGATAGGCTTGGCAACCTGTGAAGCGTGTTGTGATAGGTTTGGCATCCTGTGAAGAGTGCTGGTTACACGTTGAGGATTGTTCAACGTGGCTGCAAATTGCAGAATAGGGGATTCTTGCTGCAATTCTGGTTTTGTGTGTGCAGCTATATTTGGTTTTGGGTTAGAAAAGAGATTTATATTTTTGCGTGGTGCTTCTATAAATTCCTTGTTGTAAAAACCGCAACCATTATAGTGCATTTGCTTCCAAGATTGGAAGGACACTGGATGTAGGCATTGTTAGCCGAACCAGTACAAAAACCAGTGTTTGATTTTCTCTATCCCTGCACTCTTTATGTTCAGTCGACTTTAATTGTTTAGCAGTCAACTACGTTTTTCCACTACATTAAATTTTCATTACTTGCATTTCAAGGAAAGATCAAAAGCTTCTAATTTTTCATACGAAGATTGCGAAAAGATTTTGTTTTTGAACTAACACTAATTCACCCCCCTCTGGGTGTAAAATGAAGCCAACCTGTTTCCTAACAGAAAACACAAACCAGATCATGATAATATTTACCTTGCAACTCTAGTAGATACTATGTACCCTGATGAAAAATGAGAGGTGTGAACTGGAATCCATATGCTTGAAACAAGTTTAGATAAAAAAACTTTGTTGATATCAACTTCCTTTCTTTTCAAAACGCGGTGAACTCACAAGGCTTTTCCTCGTCGAAGATCCAGCCGCTCAGATTACTAGAGGTCTTATATCTAAGGAAGTAGAAGGACGTGATCTTCTTCTGGTAGGAAGTTTCCTTCGATCAACCATGTAGAAGGATGGAGTAAGGAAGATCTAAGGGGTTTGGAAGCAAATGCACAAGAAAAGACCGAAATAGCTCAAAATGCTTCACAAATGCACACAATGCTCAAATGATGTGAAAATAATCGATTATGGACCCCTATATATGGCAAATCACCAAGAAATGCAGCAAAGAATCGAAATATGGTCGTTACAATGGATAATCAATTTCTAAGATCATATTTGTCAAATAATTGATTATTTCGAGTGATAATCAATTATTGTTTCAAAAAACAGAAGCCCAGAAAGGTGATAATCGATTATAACTTCAAAATAATTGATTATTGCGACCTGCGACAACTCTAAGGGACATGATAATCAATTAGCAATAGGGGATAATTGATTATTGCACGAGAATTTTCGAAAACATGTAAAATGCAACAAACAAGACCCTTAGGCAAT
This sequence comes from Vigna mungo, assembly GCA_036885675.1. Taxonomy (NCBI): domain Eukaryota; kingdom Viridiplantae; phylum Streptophyta; class Magnoliopsida; order Fabales; family Fabaceae; genus Vigna; species Vigna mungo. The sequence continues at coordinate 18,374,014 of CP144700.1, read as the reverse complement.
TTCTTGGATCCCTAAATCCCTTATAAGCTCATAAAATATATTCTTGGGCAATGCTTTGGTGAAAATATTTGCTAAGTGGTGCATGGTATCAACATACTCTATTTCAAAAACCCCCTTTTGGATATGGTCTCTAAGAAGGTGGTGCATAATCTTTATATGTTTGGTTCGAGAGTGCATAATGGGATTCTTAGTAAGATTGATGGCACTGATGTTGTCACACTTAAGATGTATATGGTCAAGACAAATATCAAAATCCTCTAATTGTTGTTTCATCCATAATATTTGGGCACAACAGTTACCTGCAACAATATACTCAGACTCTGTGGTGGATAAGGCTACACAAGTTTGTTTCTTAGAATGCCAAGAAACTAAGGAACTACCCAAGAGGTGACATGTACCACTAGTGCTTTTTCTATCTATCTTACAACTGCCATAGTCTGCATTTGAAAACACTACAAGACTAGGTTCAGCCCCACAAGGATATCACAACCCAAAAGACACAGTTCCCTTAAGGTACTTAAGGATACGCTTAACTGCGAAAAGGTGAGACTCTAGGACTATTTTGGTACCTAGCACAAACACACACAATTTGCATAATATATGGTCTACTAGCAGAGAAATATAACAATGACCCTATCATGCCTCTATACAGAGTTTGGTTTACGGGCGTACCTGATTCATCCTTGTTGAGATAACATGATGTAGCCAAAGAAGTTGATGCCTCCTTAGCTTTATCCATTTCAAATTTCTTTAGGATTTCCCTACAATATTTAGTTTGGGAAAGAAACGTACCTTCTTTCATTTGCTTGATTTGTAAACCAAGGAACACAAGGGATGAACACCTCCTTCGAATTTTTCACGAAAGATGACAACCTCCTTTGAATCTCCACAAAGGATGAACACCTCCTTTGAATCTTCACAAAGGATGACAGACTTTAAACTCAACAACAACAACAACAACAACACTCAATCAAACTCCCTGTGAAAGTTCTCGTTCTATGCCAACACACCAAGTTCTGAAAGCCACAACACAAGAGTTCCACAAACCCTAGAACACTTATCACCAGACACTATATATAAGAATTTTGAAGATACACTTTATTTGTATCTTTCATATATCAAAGAGAGATCTCACTCAAGGATACCTCCAAAAATCCGTTGTAACGTTTTTAATGTGTAACAATCGATTATCCTAATATGGAAATCGATTATGCATAATTGAATGCACAACGATAAAACACTTGCTTAAAAGTTCTCATAATTGCTCGTGATAATCGATTATGGCAAGTCATAATCGATTATCTTAAGTATAAAATGAGGTTTTCTTATTCAAAATGATTTTTAGCGCACCCTAAGGAAAACAATACACAAAATCAAATATAAACCACATTCTATACATCAATCTACTAAAATACAAAAACTTTAATATTAAAAACAAGTCTTCATGAAGATCTACCTACAATAAAAGCACTTGAGACTTGACTCTGAGACATCATCAAAATTTATGTTCTTCAGCTTTATGCTAACAATAATCGATTATTGCTGCAAGAAATCAATTGAAATGATTATGTTACATGTCTTCTAAGTGCTCACATTTGAAAGATAAACCTAATACAACTTTTTCTACCAAAATTACTTTGACAAAGTATGTGAAAGTTCCTTGAGGTTTTCAAGTGCATCTTTATTAGAACAATCTCCTCCTTTTTTATGATGATCAAAAATCATTTTTGTTGAAAGCACTTTTGACCATCCTGCAATCTTTTTACTTAAACAAAGCTCAAATATTAATAGCTTTAAACAACAAAAACACATTTACGATGTTGCTCCCCCTTTTTTATTAGAAAAATAAAGAATCATAAGTAGGAGAGACTCCCCCTTAATAAAGGCTCCCCCTTAACAAGAAAATTTATATATTAAGGACAATAGAATTAAAAACAGCAAGATTGCAAGAAATCAAATATGCAATGTTGAAAAGGAGTACAATAATATTTAAAAAGAAGTGCTAAGAGGCTCATCAGGAGGATTAAGTTTAAAATGACACTCAATATTGCCAAGCCTAGTGTCAAAATCCTCTAAGTATTCACACAGATAATCATGATGAGAGTGACGCAACTCCATGAATTCTTCATGTCTATGTTGTTGTAGAGTACTCATCTGCTCCATGTGCCTAGTTAAATTAGCAATCTGCTCTTCAATGGAGAGAGAAGAGGATGAAGGAACAACTAATGGACTGACTTTAGAGGGATCAACTACATTAATTGGTTCAGCCATATGGGCATCTATATCATCATCTGCATCGCCATTGTCAACTTCATCTTTATGGACAAAGATGTTACCATGAGCAACAAAACTCATTTGGTGCAAAGTGGTTTCACCAATTTCAAAACCAGCTGCTTGGATGGCACGTGTGTTTTCTCCATTTGCATTTACTCCTTTGTATTAAAGAATTCGGGACACAAGAAGGGCATAATGGTATCTCAAAGTAGTTTTCTTCGAACAAATTTGACGTTGGTGTTGAAGTGTGTGTTTTAGAAGTTTGATCACAATCGCGTGCAACAATGGGATGATTTTTCATTAAAATTGGAAGTTGAGAAGCCTAGGTCAAGTATGCGTTCTTAATCCAAGGTTGAGTTTTTGTATTGGGGTATTAAGTAATCGCTTTCTGTTGGGTTTTCTTTGTTTTCGTATTTTGTGTGGTGTGTTTTGGAGAAACGAGTAAAATGTTCTTCTTGGTGTGAGTGGGTATCAATTTGGTGTGTAACATTTTGTAATTGTTTCCTAGTGAGTTGTTGTCGGTTTTCAATGATAAGATTCATCTCCCAGCTTTTGCTTTAAGCTTTTTAAGTGGTTTCATGTCAGTTTTCAATTGTAGGGTTGGATTTGGGATGTGTGAGGACAGATTTGAAGTTGTGATCTACTATGATGGAGAAGTCACTTATGGAAATGTTGACCTCGATAAATAGTTATTTCGAAGTGGTAAGTGCCCTTAAGGATGTGAGCTATATTGAAGTAAATGAGTTGTTTCCATCATTTCAAGCATAAAACTTATATGATCATTGGTTAATTAAATTCATTTTATTTCTTTATATCATTTATTTTGGCAATGGACTTCTTCATGTCTTTTGATTCTATATGCAGAGGTCAGACACACTTCAGCCCTATCTAAAATGTTCCTATTGTATCATGAAGAACTTGAGGGGATATCTTAGATAAGTCCTTAAGATTAAGCAGATCGTAGCACAACACCCTTTCTAAATGCAATAGAGTTTACAACTCAAGGTCATGTATTGATTTTCACAATAACCGTGACAGGAAGTGTCTATGTTTATTTGTATTTGTATTTCCTACAACATGATTAAGTACAACATTATAGTAGGCCACTACTTGGGAAACCACAACAAAGTAGCACATATCTAGGCAACAGTTGAGTCAATTTTCAAAGTGTAAAAGTGTAGTTACATATTTCAATGTGAAACCAATGTGATCTCCAACAGAAATTGGTTTCATTGGATAATGTCAAAATGCAACTTCGTTTTATCTACACATGAAACAATCTAAACTGCTCAAGCTCACTCACTGAAGAATCAGCATAGAAAAATTAATAACTTAAATAGAAGGGTCCATAACCAGCGCATAGACAATTCAGAAAGATGAGGTTTATGTCTGAGATAGGCTTTTCCAAATTGTATCAACTAACCAGCTTTTCTTCTATATTGAACTTCCTCAGGAGATTAACAAGCACATGATGCTTTGGCTTCAACACATGCTTTGTAATATTAACAAGCAACTTTGTGATCTAAACAACAGGGAAAAAAGATTTACATGGGTTTTTGGAGTAACGAAGTTTTTGTCAGCACAGATAAGAAAATCGGTCAATAAGTTTCATATTAGAGGAAAATGAAACTACAAAAACATCTTTCATGTTATAGGTATTATTAAAAAAAATAACTTAGTTATAACAATTACAAGTGCTCGGTGGATCACAATTGAAGCAAATATGGGTACAAAGTGAAGCCATTCAGGATGAGATGCCATAGTTACTCAAAATTTGCAAGCATCACAAACTCCCAGTTTATGCATGACAGAATATCATATATACTTGAAGATTGAACAAACAGGAACTTCAGTACATATATGTTCATGCTTGACACACATGTGTTAAATGATCATAATAGTTTAAATAGTAGAGTTTTCTATCACATGAAAAAAAAATTAAATGGAGAAGACTGTCTCGCTACATATGCCATGTAATGATTGGACCTCTCCTACTGATGAACTAAGAAATAGAATAGTGAAGTTTCAAAGCTTCCAATCTGTCTTTAATTAGCCAAGTAATTATAAACTGTTCTCCAACATATTAACCACTTTTAAAAAATATTCTGACTTCAAAGAGTACAAGGAATTATTTTCACTTTCTTCATCTCTCCCTTCCTCAAAGGAACGATTTCCTGCTGAACCTTATTCTTTACCTTTTACATTGTACTGGCCATCTTTAAGTTACATCTTCATGAAACTATAGACATGTACTCCAATACAACATGAACATAGAAATGCAAAAAACGGTGAGACAGTGACAAAATTATGACAACATGTGACGTTAGTAAAAAATATTTTTTAATTATGAGATAGAATCAATCATTTGAAAGTTAGCATAAGTAAATATATCCTATCATTTATCTATTTATTATGGTACACAGTATTTCCATTTATATTCGTGTGAAATTCATAAAAATAAAAGAATGTAGTTGAGAGTGTTCAGCTTTTAGAGTGTCCAAGTTAGATTGATAACAAAAGCATAGGTGAGTTATGATATGAGAGAAGGTCATGGTTTCTAGTTAAGGAAAAAGCTCTTGCTTTCAATAAATCAATAAGCAGCTAGAAACTAATAAAAATCAAGAGAAAAGAGTGAAAATGGGGAGAGAATCAAAGAAACCTCCTTCTGTGAAACCATTAACTGAATGAACTTAATGTGATGGTTAAGCCACACTTAACAGTTAGGACTTATGCACAAAACTCAATTTAATGCGTTTCACGAAACCACCAAACCACAAAAAATCCAAGCCCTCTTCACAAAACAAACCTTACTTCTAAACCCATTTTAATAAGTTTCACAAAGAAAACTATTTTATCGTGTTTCATGAAGAAAATCACTTTAAAATGCCAAATTTTTATGTTTCTTTAAGTTGGCACATTTTAATGTGTTTCATGATGAAAACTATTTTGAAATACCAAGAGTTTCACATCCCTGTTTCTTTAAGTTACCATGTAAGTCAAGAACTAACAACTCATTTATTTATTTGTTCAAATGATATTGTATCGTTAACAATTTATGTTTCTTTAAGTTACATTCATTTAATGTTCAGATGATAACAATTTATGTTTCTTTAAGTTACCTAACAATTCATTCATGTATAGTTAACTTAAGTTAACATATGTAAGTCAAAAACTAACAACTCAATCATTTATTGTTTATATGATACTTTATCATTAACATTTTATACATCATTATAAAAAAAAATTAAATTGAACAAAAATTACAAAAATTAAGACCACATTAAAAATTAAAAAAAAAATTAAGTCTCATATTAAAAAAGTTGACGATAAAAATCATATACCTGCCACTTAATTTTGCAAATCACCAACACCTTCACCAAACTTTTCCGCAAAATCCACACCAACACACAACGAACCAGTTCACCACGAAGGAGATTATTCATATAAAACAATCAAAGGGTAAAAAGATAATATGGGATTCTGGTAGAAATTGATGGGGTGGAGGAAGCAATTCACAAAGCAAGTACCTAATTGAATTTTGGAGAAAATTCCTGGCCTACAATCTCAGTGGGAAAACGTTTAACATTATTTTAACAAAACATATTAGCTTAATCGAGCATTTGAAAAAGACTTCGAAGTTTGATCACCAGACAAGGAAACAAGTCTTCGTTTTCCAACAGTGCGTAAAATAAACATAAGGGAAAATTTTGACAATATGTCGTGAAGTAAAATCAAACAATAAGTGAATTAAAAAGGATAATCACAAGCGTCTGCCACTTAAATATGTGTAAGAATAGTTGATACTAAGAATGGAGAAAAACGAATGGAAAAGTTGCATATATAGAAAAGTTGAAAAGTGCCAAGCGTTTAACTTGTACCAAAATAATGTTTGACGTTTGCTAGTCTTACGACAGTAATTTTATGACAATCAAATTTGTGGACGACCTAACAATAACAATTAAAACTTTTCATTGTAGTATTTGACTACCATAATCAGCATTGAACTTGTCGTATTTGTGGGCATGGAGATGAGCAGATGGTCTTGTGTTTCTTAATGCCGTTTCTATATCTTCAGATCTGATTGGCCCAATTTTTGGCAACTCTGCAACCCAATGATTACTTTCAGTTCGAGAGGAGTAAAATTAAACTCAAGTAAAAATATTTAAGACAATAGGCAACACATTGTTAAAAGGAAATCTACATAAAAGAAGCTGTTATCATCATTGTTCATGTGTAAGCAGACAACATACCATCTTCAGGCACCACCTCCTCCTGTCTCTGCTCAAGTTGTGACATCAAGCGTCTCAAGGGCTGCATTGCTGTTTCTTTACAGAGTAATCGGATATCTGACCCTGAAAATCCTTCTGTCTGATCCACAAGTAAATCATAGGGGATCGGTTCCTCGTCAGGCTGCACAGGAAGGAGTTCCTCAAACATTGCTCTCCTCGCTACTGCTTCTGGAAGTGGTACAAGGATCTTTTAATTATGGTTAAGGAGCAACCATTAGAGACAGAACTAGCTTTCAATTGCAACATCAGATTACTTATATCGCATCATCTATATACATATTGGACTAAGATCTACTCTCAATATTATTATTTTTTTGTTTCACCACCAAAGATATCCCCAATCAAGACAACAATAAATACCATAACTCTTGAAATAATAATAATAACAACAATAACAATATTAATAATAATAATAATAATAATAATAAACCAGCTTAAAGTATGCCTGCCAAGTTTACAAACACAGTACTAGCCTACAATGCATGTCTATAAGGACTGCAATTCAAATTTAAACCCAGAACAATAAATGCTCTTGTATTATAAACCAAGCATCTTGGATTGAATGCCAGTTTCATTTAGAGCGAATAAGATGTCCACAATCGGTAGTGTAGGAAACAAGAGTACTGAGATGATACGAGATGCCCAATAATTTATTCAATGCTCCCGAAAAAATTTGGCCTAATAATTACACTAATATGCACAAGCTTATATTTGAAGGATACACGCTTCTCAAGACGTCGGAGCATGGCTGCATCCAATTCCCAGGGAAGATTTGTTGCCGCCAATACAAAAACCAGTTCATCTGTCCGGGTCAAACCATCCATCTGCAATCTTAATCCAAATGATCAATGGAGGAGAAAGAAAAGCAGAATACACACATCACTGTTTTGATGACAATCCATATTAAGATGCAGTGTTTGAATTTCCAGAGGACACAAGCTCCCAGGTAAAATGAAAAAACTTCCACAATTTCAAAGGCCAACTATCATGGCGAACTTAAATAACTAAAAGATTAAACAGCGATGAAAAGGCAAAACCTTAACAATTTATCTGGATATTTATGATTTCATCGGAAATAATTTCTAGTTAATTTGTTTGTATTCAAATTGTACAATGAAATGGTAAGGATCTTCCTTTGCACTGCAAGAGAACCGAAAATGCAGGATATGTGCAATATAAAATAATAAGTACATAATTCATTGGACAGCCGAAAATTTTAATTGTTCAGAAATTATCTTTATTGTTTATTTAATCGATTGGAAGTCTCACATTAACTAGTGATAAGATTAGTTTAGAGTACAAAACCGGGTGCAAACCTCATCACCTTACAAGCTAGTTTTGTGGAGTTTAGTTAAGCTCAAAGTTCACTTTTTAACATGATATCAGAGTCATGGTTTAGAGACTATCTGAGAGGTTTCTAAGTATGAAACCTAACCAAAACACCCTCACACTCACACAGAAAGCAAAGATGAATGAATGAATTCTGTTATTTCTCAAAGAGTAAGTCTGTACAATGAGTAGACTGGGAGCATAACCTCCCTCACAAGGTTTAGAGAACCTGTTCTGTATATCAACTAACCAAAAGTCCCCTCCTCTGCTAAACCGAGGTTATTTGTACTATTCTTTCCTACCTCCCTCCTAACTGTTAAGACAGTTAGGCCTTTAACTCTTTCCCTCCCTTTGTAAACTAACCAGGGCCTATCACTATCCTAGCAAAATTTGTTGTTTGCAGAGCATATTGTTCTACTCGTTATTGAATTGCTATCAGACCACCCATTAATGTCTAGTCCCACACATAAGATATACATACCTCGACATGAGAGAGGTGTGTTGGAAATCCCACATCATCTATTTAGAATATATAAGTAGATGTAAACCTCATCTTATAAGTCGGTTTTGTGGGATTGAGTTAGATTTAAAGTCCACTTCTTAACATAAACAAATGATCAAACAACCTTCTAAAAGATCCGTGTAAAACAATTATATGATATCAATACATAACCTAATTTCTCTTTGGCCATTTTCTAGTTTAAAAGTGTTAGAATAGGTTTTAAATGTAGGTAGGAAGTAGTTGAATTGAAAAACGATTGGAGGAGCTTTATCTATGTTTGTACCTAGAACTCTAGTTTGATCTTTGCTCTTTGCCATACTAATTGTATAAGAATTCTATCAATATAAATATGAGAGCATGTGAGGAAGTGATCAAGTACTCTTAAATTCATCTATTTGAAAAATGAATTGTGATCTGGTCATTGTCTGTGTAGTTCGCTATTGTCTGCTATAATATGTAGCCATCCGGCGTAGTTCATCATTGAAGTTTTGTCCTTCGATACACTGTCACAGTTGTCCTAGGTGCATGTGTCTCACTTGCCACCTTCCAATGGTCAAAATCTTTTTCAACTACCACGATTTAACCTGTCGGAGCTCTTTGAGCCCACTGTTGCCTTCTGTTCTTTGTTCTAGTACCATTTGGTGAAGTCTTCTGGTGTTGACCATAGTTTCTCTCACATAAAACCCTAGGTTTCTCTCTCTTGAAACCCTAGTTTTCTCTCTCTTGAAACCCTAGGTTGCCTTCTATTTTCATTATTGCATTACTCGACTGTCTCCCTACCTCAACCTTGTTCAACTTATCTTCAAGGACTATCTCTCATGTCATAATTACTACTCGTAAAAATGGAGGTTGTGGCACTAGAGGAGGGTGGTCCTCATGGTTGAGTGTCCCTGATGCACATGCTATAAAAGAATGGGTCAAACCCAAGAGAACTCTTACTCTTTACATGGCTTTCCCAACATGACAACAATATTTCTAAATTTGAAGTTCCTAAGCCAATGTACTCTAGTGAAGAATATATGGAATATCTTAGGTTAAAGTATGACAACCAAGCGCAGCCTTTCACTTATTCTATTTTGTCAAAAGCTTGAATTTCTCCAACCTTGTAGTGTCAAAGTTCATGGAAAATCGATTCAAGTGCTTCTGATCACATTTCTAGATATCCTTCGTTATTTTCTTCTATTTCTCGTACTAAATTACTAAATTTCTCATGTTATTACTTTAGACAATGTGATAGGGAATAAAGAGGGGAAGAGGTGGTAAGCAGTTATTACCGTATTGTTAGTATTATTAGTTTGGGTGGGAAATAAAGTTCCTATACAAGAGCTGAGGGGGGTGAGGGATATTTCACGTTTTGGAATTGTTAGAGTGTGTAGACAGGATCTCGTTTATCCTGTGGAGAGAGAATTTGGTTCTCTTAGAGGTTGTTACAGTTGTGCAGTGGCCATATTGAATAGAGAATATACATATTATACTCTTTTTCTGGTATATACGTGTGTGTGAGTGCATTGTAGATAGGAATTCCAATCCAGGAACCTATCACAATGGATCCAAAGTTACTTTATAGAGAGTTGGTCAAATCTCCCTGTCTCTTTCTTTTACCTAAAGCATGTTCTTATTGGCCCTGATTGTTCATTTAACCTAATTTTCTTAAGTCAATTAAACAAATTTTTAAATTTTTTCATAACCATTTATGCCAAGTTCTTTGTTATACAAGAGCATGGTACATGCAGATTAATTGGTGAAGGACATGAATATAGAGGACTCTACTATTTTTGTCTAGATCGTCAATGTCTTGTTTAACATCCCCATCTCGTAAGCTCTTGCGTGATTTCTTAGGTCATCCACATTTATCAAAATTAAAAAGGATGTTTCTTGAACTTACAAACTTCAAACCTTAGAATGTGAGTCATGTCAACTAAGAAAACATGTTCAATCTTCTTTTCCAAAAAAGAATTGAAACAAAATGCAACTCTATATTTCTATAATTCATTCTAACATTTGATGTCCAAGTCCGTCCTTTGACCTTCGTTATTTCATCACTCATTAATGAATATTATTGTTACACTTGGATTTTCTTATTGAAAGCTAGGTCTGAACTTTTGAATATTTGAGTCTTTCTCAAAAACTAATTTGGCAAAGTGATCAGGTCTTAAGGAGTGATAATGCTAAAGAATACTTTTCTTCTCGCTTTTCTACTATTTTAAATTCACATGGATTTTTAACATTAGTTCACCTATCCTTAGTACACCTCAGCAAAATGGTATAGCATAAAGAAAAGATACACACTTAGTTGAAACTACTTGTACCTTATTGATTAGTGTCAATTTGCCTATCTATCATTTGTCAATATGCCTATCTATCATTTGGGTGATGCCATTCTTATTGTCATCTCATTAACAAAATGATCTCTTCTTTGAATAGTAAATTTCTATATTTCATTGTTTTTCAAAATGAACCTCTTTTCCATTCCTTCCTGAGTCTATGTTTGTGTGTGTATTGTACATGATATAAAACTTAGATCTATGGGCATGACTACAATAATACTTTCTCTCTAATGGCCAAAATGACTAATATTAAAATTTTTCAACCATGGCAGCCATTTGTCATTGGCTTCTTCATCAGTTAGATATTAAGAATAGTTTTCTACAAGAAAATCTCGAGGAAGAAGTTTGCAAGAAGGAACCTCCTAGGTTTGTTGTTCAGGGGAAGTGTAGTATAGTTTGTAAACTACATCGCTTTCCTTATCAAGCAATCTCCAAGTACTTGGTTTAGAAAATTCAGTCACATTGTTCAAATATTTTGGTTGAAATTTAAGGAGCCAGATCATTCTATTTGTACTGACACACCTCCCTTGGAAAATGTCTATACTTAGTGTATTCCAATGTTATAGTCATTACAAAGAATGATGTCACTAGATTATCTCTGTTAAAGGAACACCTATGTAATCAATTTTAGACCAAGAATTTTGGAAATCTCAAATATATTTTGGGTATAGAAGTAACTCAATCAAATGTAGCACAAGAAATAAAATGTTGTTTAATCAATTTTAGACCTAGATATCGTGTTTTCTATGGAGGAAATCATATCTCTTGGAAGAGCGAGAAATAAAATGTTGTTTCTCAGTCAACTGCTGAAGCTCAGTGTAGCGCAATGGCATCCCTCACTTTTGAATTTATATGGGCTAAACAATTCCTCTACATTGCTTCCAATTAGTGTTTCATGAAAAGATTAAACACATAGAGATGCACGAGTACTTTGTTTAGGATAAGTTATTGTCCAAAGAAATTTGTACTGATTTGTATTGAGTTTGTCGGATCCAGTGGTTAACTTGCACATGTGTTAACAAAATCCTTAAGGCACCTCAAATTGAATTTATTTATTCCAAGCTTTGTATGTTCCAACTTAAAGGGAAGTGCTGGAATAGGTATTAAATAAGATGCAGTTTTATTGGAAAACTTTTATATGAGCTCTACCTTTGTACCCAGCACTCTAGTTTGATCTTTGTTCTTCCCTATACTCATTGTATAAGAATTCTATCAATATCAATGTGAGAACATATGAGAGGGGTGATAATGCTCTCAAATTCATTATCTATTTATATTTTTCTCAAGTAAAGATATTATATTGAGCACTATTGTTAATTTATATGACACATTTAAAGTTACTTTCATTATATTCATCATTGAATATGATATATAATTCATGATTAAAAAATTAGCTTATCAATCATGGTTAGATTGATAGTGCAGTAGACATTTAACTCTCATTATTCTTTGTCTCAAAAAAGTAAAAGATCAAGGTTCAAATTTAGTGGGGGTATTGTATGATCAGAAACACGAATACTGAATAAAGAATTAAATTTAAATACACTAGCAGTGTAAGCGTTTTTAACATTGTCATAAAATTATAGTGTCGTATATTGTAAGATTGTTAACTCTTGTAATAACTACATTTAAAGTCAAAAATGATATGGTAATTTCTTACTGGTTTTCAATATAAAGTTTTACGATGGCCATTGATTGCTACTACAAAAATCGTGGGTCCACCTTTAAGTGATGAAATTGATATCTCTGTAAAACAATCCCCTACAAGTACAATTTTTTTCAATTGTTTTGCTGATGTCCCATATGGGTTCTAAATGTAGGACGGGTTTGGTATTATCTAACTCAAAAAGCTAGCTGAGATGGCGATAGTTGTCCAAAATCTTATTCCAAGGGACATTTTGGATCATATATAAAAAATGGTCTAAAATATGAAGTGGGTGGAGTTAACTAACTTGATTATAAAAAGTATGTTCAATGTAAGAAACAAGCATCACCTGAACAAGAAGCTCAGTTTTCAACCGTCTACTTGCTTCATGTTCACTACGAGATTCCCCACGTTGACTAATGATTGCATCAATTTCGTCTAGAAATATTGTTGAGGGTGCATGATGCCTTGCAAGTTCAAATAACACTTTCACTAACTTCTCCGAATCACCTGCAGTCCAAAAATAACTTCTGAAATGTACATATTCAAAAGTAAAAACCTACAACAAAGAGGAAGCCGAAAGAGGAGCACGATAAAAGCCCTCATTTATCAAAATAATGTTTCGCATGCTTATGAGTTTTCCTCATCTTTGTCTCAGTTTTATTTAAGTAGCAAGCTTTTAAGCAGTACACTGTGAGCCACCCCGGCAGAAATAGAGAAGCGGTGCAGTGTGGTTTCCATTGCAGACAATAGTGCCTATGTGAATGAAATAGCGACCCTTGATTCCAAAAATTCCTGTAAACACTAATAGTAGCCTATTGGGGTCTATTTAGAGATCTCTTTTAGAGATTTTAGTTTCCGAAACAATATTTCGCTAATGAAATCAATGAAAAAGCTGTTGCTTCTCAGTATTCCTTTTGACCCAACCCTCATTTTTCTGTACAAAGATTCTTGAACTCAGTTCTCTCAACCCAGAACTCTGGTGACGGTTTAGGGGCCCTAGTGGATGAGATAGGACTTTTGATTCTAACATTCCCTCTAAATGTATTAGCCTATTAGGACTATTTTAGAGATTTCAATTTCAAAAACAATATTCCGCTTATGACATAAATGAAAAAGATATTGTTTCCAGTAGTTCTCTTGACCCAACCCTCATTTTTCTGCACAAAGTCTCTCGACCTCATTTGTCTCTCACGCTAGCACTTTGTTGACTGGTTTATCACTTTCTCTGCCTCTGTTTTCTCTTCTCTGGAAACTGGTTTCTGGTTTCTCTACTCTCTGACTGGGTCTGATAAGAGATTGCTGCCTTGCTCAACTCTGGTGACCTCTTTGCCTCTCTTCTCAGTCCGATGACTGCTGCCTCTTGTTCTGAGACATGGCAACATGTAAAAGACTTGTATTTGACTTTTGTCTTATTTAAGACAACAATGACTCTTTTATGTTAATTACGACTGTCATGAGTAATTTTTAATTTGTATCATGCATGAGAATTTATATTTACTTGGTGTAAATTGTATAAAATACATGAAGAAATTAAGAAATAAAGGTTATCTATCTAGCACAGCACACTTATGGGACTTTTCTCTACACACTTCTATTCAGGATATAATTAACACATTGATAAAGAAGCTACATTATCATCTATGGGCATTTCAAAACCGTTCAATGAGCAAGGTAAATCCACAAATATGCATGCAATTATGAATAATACCAACATGCAAATAAACTATTTTTAAAATATGTGCTGAACTAGAAGCTCTCGTCATCTTATAGATCATATGCACCAATTTAATGGCATTTGAAGAATAAAACTACTAATAGATGCCAATAAAAAATTCAATTGTACTAAATGTTAAAGTACGAGTTCCACATAAAATAACAAATATATTCTACCTGTTAAAAAGCTGGATGCTTTATTAAAAAAGGTGGGGAGAAATACACCTATTTACAAAATAAAACAGATAGACATACACAGACGGCAGTTCTTCAAGGCACTATTTTTAAATTATTTTCGATTTACTATTGACTCACATAAATTATAGAATGATTTAATGTAAGGAAGATATGCAATGTGATAATTATTAAATTATAAATGTATCATGCCATATTCTAGAGATATTAAAATTAATTTTCTTTCCTCTCACTTCATTAAGGACATAATAGTCTTTTAATAAATAATTCAGGTTTTGAATTATTTAGACAAAGATTTCAAATGTTGAGGGAGTTATAAGAAGATTAAAAAAATTGTTTTTGCTTTGTTGAATGCTCTCTCCAAAAGGGTTACATTCTTTGGAAAAAAGGAAAAAGGAAGGAAGCCCTTGGGGCCAATTTCACATCATAAAGTGTTAGATTAAAGTTCAAGAGACCCTTTTATTTGGTTTTGATTTTTTACTTAAATAACAAAGTGTAAAACAAATCTTTATAAGCATCATGACCTCATCACACTAGTGGTTTGCTTAGGTTCTATGTCTGGAAGATTTACAAAAAACAATGGCTTCCTTGGATACAGACAAAGCCAAGGAAATCATACTCTATTCATAAAGCACTCTTCTGCCGGTAAACTCACTCCTCACTCCATTGTTTTTCTATGTGGATGATATGATTATTGTAGAAGATGATGAAAAAGTAAATCAGCATTAAAAGAAAAATTGGAAGCCTAGTTTGAAATGAAGGATCTAGGAAAACTTAAATATTTTATTGGAATTGTTGAGATTAAACAGAGAGAAATATATTTGTGAAGGGCTTAATTCCCTCAATAGCTTAAGTTACATTTATAGGGAAAATAACTCTAACTAACCACACTCCTTTCCAACTCACTCTTAGTTGGAATACACTTGAATACAACTCATACACACAACTCACACACACTAACCAATAATTCTAACACTCCCCCTCAAGCTGGAACATACAAATTGTATGAACCAAGCTTGGAATAGATAAACTCAATTTTGAACTAGACGATTTTTCTTCAAGAGTGTGAGGTAATGTGTTATCACATGTCAACGAACAACTATCAGTAGCTTGTGAAACTTCAACTTCAAAGGTGGAAATAGTGGAATTGTTGACTGAAATTGGAAGCATCACAGTTGCTTTAGGTAAACACAAATAAATGAAGGCGATACAATAGGTAGCAAACAACAACAAACTGCAAGAATGGATGAAGGTTTGCAGTGGCAAACTTTAACAAACTGCAGAGACTGGATTTCCATCACTAACCGATGGGGAGCCTTCAATGGCTAACAACAAATCTGCAAGAAAACTCTTCTGCAGAGGCTAATAGCAACAGACCTGCAAGGACTTACTATCTTGCAGCGGCTTAAACTTTCTCCCCCTCACGACTGAACAACATGAACGTGAAGGTGGAAGAACAAGTGAGAACCGATTCGTACGAGGGTTTGGACAAATCTGAAACCCATAACCTCAAAAGATTCAATTCAGCGGGCGGTCTCAAGTAACAACTCCACATGAGCTATTACAACAAGGCATATGCGGTGCAAAGAGCCTTTCACGTGGGAGAAGCCAAAACACAAAAGATTGGATCTTATGATGGCTTCAAAAGGCCAAAGATAGGATCTTATCATGGCTTCAAAAGGCCAAAGACAGGTTGGAGGTCCAAATGCTCTACTGGACTACTCCCAAAATACCAAAATACTTAGCTTTGTATAACAAAAGAAGGACGGACTAAACTTGAGTCCAAGAAGAAAGTCAGCAATCCAAGAAAGAGGTGACGCAGTGGCGTCATAAGGGATCTGCTGAATATTACTGTTGAGATTTGAGATCCCAACCTTGAACAGGTCTTAACTAACTGTGACGGCGGACGGCAGCGTACAGATGCTAGATGGTGGACAACCAAGTTGAAGAACTCCAAACTGCAGTTGACAGCTGCATATAGTGGAGAGATAGCCGTGGACAACAGCGAACAGCACCGGACAGGTGCGAAACAACAGTGCTGGAAGTCCAAAGTTCTTTGCTGGACAGTGGTGACAGACAGCGGCACTGAACAGCAGACAACAGCGGATAACGGCAGCAGTGGCAGCGGACAGTGGCTACGGACAGTAGCTGCAAACAGAGGCTGCAGACAGCGGCAGCAGACACAGCGGATGAAAGAAGGACCAATGACATCCAAGAAAGTGGTGACGCAGAAGCAATAGCAGTAGCGTCGAGAGAGGTCTACTGAGATACTCATAACATCGTTGTTGAGAACAACAGTACCCTGGTTCGATTTCTTGTGAACAGGTCCGAATCAAGAAGAAGAAACCCATTGGTGGAGGTAGAGAACCCTTCGTAATGGAGAAAAAAAGATGATGGAAACGGGTCTTGGTCACAGGGGCGGCACAAGCTTTAGAGACTATGGCAAGATGGACCAATCAGTTCCGCACAAGAAAGGGAAATAGAACCCATTGATGGTGACAGAATCCAGAATACAATAACCAGACGCACCAAACCAGAACACAGAAACGAGAGGTCCGGCGATGCAGAAGCTTGCGACGAGAAGACGACAATGGCTGCTATGGAGGGTCTAAACAGAGAGAGGAGACCCAGGCGACAGCTATGGAGGTGTCGCAGCGGATTTCCGGTGAGCAGACGGCGGCGCGTGTACAGCACGCGCCTGTACACAGCGCACAAAGAAGCTGCGCGTGACGGAGCGTGGGGAGTAACCAGGCGAACCCACCGGCGGGGTTGGCCGTCGCTTGAAGAGGCGGTCCAGATCCGCTGGTCACCAGTCGAATCTGCGACAGTGGTCGGCGATGGACGGTGGTCGACGACGGACTGATTTGGTGCTCGTGGCGACACGTTCGGAGGAGTCTGGTCCTGTCTCCGGCGTGGTTGGCCGTCGCTCGAAGAGAAGATCTAGATCCGCTGGTCACCGGTCGAAACTGCGATGTTGGCCGGCAGCGGACGGTGGTTGCCGGCAATGGTTGACAGCAGAGATTGATTGGGTCTGGACTGGCTGAGAAAGACTTGAACTTGGCTGGGACAACTGCAGGACTGAAAGACTAAACTTTTAAGGGGGCCGCCGGCGGCCATGGTGGCCCGCCGGCGGCGAACAGGAAAGGCAGCCGGCAGAGGATCAGAGAACCTGCTCTAATACCATGTTGAGATTAAAACAGAGAGAAATATATTTGTGAAGGGCTTATTTCCCTCAATAGCTTAAGTTACATTTATAGGGAAAATAACTCTAACTAACCACACTCCTTTCCAACTCACTCTTAGTTGGAATACACTTGAATACAACTCATACACACAACTCACACACAACTCACACACTAACCAATAATTCTAACAGGAATAGAGGTTGCTTACTCCAAAAACGGAATTTTCATCTCCCAAAGGAAATATATTCTTGATCTTTGCAAAGAAACAGGAAACTTGGGATGTAGAACCTCGACAGTTCCTATAGAACATAATCACAGAATTGGGAGTGAGGAAAGTGCTCATGTAGAGAAGGCCCAATTTCAGAGATTGGTAAGAAAATTGATTTATCTATCACACACAAGACCAGACATTACTTATGCAGTTAGTTAGTGTATTGAGTCAATTTATGCAGGACAGAAGAGAGAGACACATGCAACCAGTTGACAAAATTCTCCAATACTTGAAGTCAAGTATATTGAGCCAATTTATGCATGACCCAAGAGAGAGACACATGCATGCAGTTGACAAAATTCTCCAATACTTGAAGTCAAATCAAGGAAAGGGACTATTATTCAAAAGGGAAGACACGTTGACTATGAAAATAAATATTGATGCTGACTATGCAGGTTCAAGTACTAACAGAAAATCTACTTCTGGGTATTGTGTGTTTCTTGGAGATAGCCTGGTAACATAGAAGAGCAAAAAGCTTTAATGGGGTGAATTCTGAGCTCTTCCTCAAGGAATTTGTGAAGGACTCTTAATGAAAATAATTTTGGATGATCTTAAAGTCAAGGTGGATAATCGTGTGCAACTACATTGTGACAATAAGTCTGTCATCAGCATAGTCCATAATCCAATACAACATGACAGGACCAAACACATTGAGATTGACAGACATTTCATTAAAGATAATCTAGACAGAGGCTTTGTGATTACAACTGATGTTCCTACAGAACTTCAGATATCAGACATTCTCACAAAAGGGACAGGACCAAACACATTGAGATTGACAGACATTTCATTAAAGATAATCTAGACAGAGGCTTTGTGATTACAGCTGGTGTTCCTACAGAACTTCAGATATCAGACATTCTCACAAAAGGGCTCCCTCCAGGTAGATTTCATGATCTTGTAGGCAAGTTGAAAATGATTGATATTCATTTACCAACTTGAGGGGGAGTGTTGTAATTAGAGGAAATATCTATAGAATCTTCTCAATTATAGAAAATATCTATAGAATCTTCCTAATTAGAGAAAACATGTGTATGATCTTCTAGATTATTTTGTTTCCTTATTTCCCTTTCTAGAAGATTAGATTGCTACAAATAGAAAAAAATATCTATAGAATCTTCCTAATTAGAGAAAACATGTGTATGATCTTCTAGATTATTTTGTTTCCTTATTTCCCTTTCTAGAAGATTAAATTGCTACAAATAGAGGTAAGGAGAATGTAATTACTATGAATGAAAATAATAAAACCATTCTCTTTTTCAAGTATCAAGATAAAAATACCTCGTGTAAATCTTCTAATCTCTAATCATTTTTATATTAAATGGGTTTAAACTGTAACTAATATTTGAATGAGAGATTTTAGAAAACAATCTTTGAAAGGTTTTTTAGATAATGCATCTATATCACCTTGAAGTTACGTCTACTCTTCATCAGGCACATTTCTTAAGAAAACTTTCTTGACACTTAATATTAAACTTCATCTATTATCACCTATCAAACAAAGCTTTTTAAAATGTTTTTGATAATTCTTAAAACACAATTCAACCCTCCTTGCGTTTTTTCGCTTGTTTTCATATAAGGAAAGATATCAAAGAAAGTAATAGAAGAGAAAACATCAACTGTCCATTAAAAGAACATTCTTGAATCATTTCTGAATGAATTCAAGTAAGTTCTTGAGCCCTTTTATAGAAAGAATAGAGATAAGAAATAGAACATACTAAAAAATATGTCTAAGATTTCTCGGCATAATTCTCTTTATGAACTAGAAAGAAATTACATATGCTAGAGTAATTTAATTATCTAATGATTTGCACCAAACAAATTGAAGGCCCTTATTCTCTCACAAAATACAAGATCCTTTCTCCCTCTTAGTCCCTCATTTTATAGGCAACACGCCCTATTCTTCTAATTATCCCTACCCAGAAATTTGACTAATCCAACCTAGCTAACTCATATTGTAACTACCTACTAAACTATTGGGTAAATAACTAAAATGTGACCACTAATTCAACCTAGCAAACTGATATATTATAACTAGCTATTAAACTAATGGGCAACTAACATACATGTGACCTCTAATGGATACCTATTGTCCGCTCATTCTTTGAGACCATTGGCCAACAATGAGATGTGAGAGAAGCTGAAAATAGCAAATGGTGCAGACTAAAATTAAATTCAAGTCCTGCAATCAATTGTTTTAATCCAAATCACCCATGCTATATCAAATAGTTGTTTTGAGCTTCTCTGATTGATATTTGACCTTTCTTTTAAGATATATATGCTACATATGCCATTCTATATCTATTTGGCTAAGTAAATCAGAGGACCATCGTCTTGAACAAAAACCTTTCGAAACCAAAAAGGGAGTATGTCAATTGGCAGTATAGAATGTAGTTATCATCGTAACTTTTTAAAAAAAAATAGTTAGCTGTACCATCTTCCAGACAGATTATTCTATTTCCTTTAGAAAAAATAAAATACACTGCAGTTATAAAAATAAACACTTTCATGTTTCATACGGTACCTAGATAAAGATTTACAAAACAAACAATCTAAAAAAGAAGAGGGAGAAAGTTAAGAAACATGCCTCGCCATTTGCTAACTACAGATGATGCTGAAATATTAAAAAAGGTAGTCTTGCACTCTGTCGCAACTGCCTTAGCAAGCATTGTCTGCAACAATCAAACCAAAAATTAGGATTAATAATTCAAAAAGGAAAAAAAAAAAAAAAAACTGCTCGATCAAAATATGAAAGGTAGAACGGCTGAATATTTCTTCCAATACAAATTACTTTTGAATTTTTAATTTTATGTGCACACACATTAACATTCACTTACAATTTTAGAATGGCACTAGGAGGCAATCTAGTGAATCTTAATGATGGAATAACAATACAAACCTTTCCTGTTCCTGGTGGTCCAAAGAGGAGGATGCCCTTCCATGGTGATAACAGACCAGTGAAATACCTAGAAAAACGAGAAAGATTCGCTTGACCATGAAAATATTTTACTCATATCTCTAGTTCTCTAGTAAACTTTATATGCATGTGTAGGAAATCTATTAGTTAACCATTTCAAAAAACAATATATTAATATAGCCATTTTAGCATGACAGGGAACTTAGAATATGATCTCAAATTCCCAAAAAACATAAACTAACAAACCCATATGGTCCAATTTCAAAATAACAAATCTAGAGTATCTGTCATTTTCAAACAAGCAGCACCCGAAACATGTGAATCAGCTAGACCTGTTTCTGTTCCCTTATTCAAGGACTTTAAAATGAGGTTTTTTTTTTTTCTAACAAAGAAAGAAACATATTAAGAAAGAAAATAATGTAAACACTACGATATTATCTATCAACAGATCTCTTTTACTAATTACGTCCATTGTCCATCCTGGTTTTACTCTGCCCTATTTTACAATTAAAAAATTCACAATTTGCTCTCCAAATCCGTGCCTCCAATTCTTCACTTCTCTAACTAATTTAACCAATTTTTTTGTTATTTTCTCCTCATTTAGAACCACAACAATATCTTCTCAAATACAATTATTTCATCTTATGTCCTTTCTTATGTCGTTACACATCCACCTTAACATTCTCATTTATGCTACACCTTTTTTTTTCTTGTATTGTCCCTTTAAAGACCAGTATTCACTGTCATAGAGTATAGTTGGTTTGTAGTGATCAACAAATCTTCCTTTTAAGTTTGATAGCCTGGTACTTTAGAGTCATAAATAACCCCTGATGTAGTTTCCCATTTTATATCTGCATTAATTTCTCCATCATGTGATTATTGAAACCTAATACTTAAACTTAGAAAAACCATTTTCCTCTTACTTGCTGAAAAAGTTGCAAAGCTTATTCTGTCTTACTCCTACTTAAGAGAAACCATTTGATTCCAAAATCTAACTTTAAAGCTTCAGTTTAGAGTTAATTTCTTAGATTCATATCATCGGCAAAAATATGTCTTTAGAGATTTTATATGACCAAGACACAAAATCCTTCTTGAGAAAATATCCATAAAGGAGAATAAGAAATCATCCAAGAGCTACATTTGCACATAAAAGATGTTAAACTAAGGGATTGCCCAGATAGATAGCACAGCTACATTGATAACAATTCTGGAAATAAATCTGTAGTCCAAATACGTAGGAGTTTCATACTTTCACACCGCAGGGACAACAAATCACAAATGCCCCCTAACTGCTAGAGTTTCCTATATCTATATTCCACAAATAATTGTCAGTGCATACAATGATAACTGCCCCACGACGAATAAAAACCACTCAATAACTGTCACAAAACAAATAATCAATCCCTAAGAATCTTATCATTTATTCCTCCTAATGTACACCTCTAATGGTTGTCCTACTTAAATTGTACTATCAAATTATATGACCTTTTGGTAAATCACCCCATTAAAGCAAACATAAATAAAACCCATCAAGGCACTAGGCAGTCCAAAGAAATAACACTCCCGGAAAAGGTGCAAAGTGAGAAGCTTCAGCTGAAAAACACTGGTATTTCACTAGAACCTGGGAAAGGAATCACACTTCCCAAAACCCTAACTTCAATTGTCTCCTGCATCTTACAACCTATTACAACCTATTCGGCAAGTTATTCAATCTCCGCACCAATGCATCACAAAAATCCTCCCACGAAGGGTTCAGCACCTTAGTTTTCCAAAACCTGAACTAGTAGTTGGCACTGCCCTCCATGCAGATGAATGCCAATCGAAGTTTGTCCTTTTCTGCCACCCTTTGAATATCAAAAAAAATTCTGCCCTAGCAACCCACCCCATAGGATCAAGCCCTTCGAAAGTGGATAATTCTACCCTTTTCACCCAATTAGGTTGGGAGTCTCCTCGGTCTTCATCCAATTCATCCTCTGAACTCTCCCTTCTCCTTCTCCGATTCTCATTAATAGAACCCTGGCTTGCCTCCGAGTTCCGTTCCAAGGTTTGCACCAACCCTTCCACCACTCGCGTCAATTCTTTCAAGTCTTGGCGAATGCCCATCGCGCCAGCCTTCAACTCCTCTCATGCTCATTCTTCCTTTGATTCGATTCTCCAAGACATGTAGCTTGCCCTCCATCTCACTCTATCTCCAATTGGATCCGACTGGTCGGACCAATTTGATAGGTTTTTGGATCAAGAAAGATCAAGAACTATCAATTCACACCAAAAACACACACACTCAACACAAAAAAGAAGAAAAGAATTATGTATATTTCTTCTATATGAACCACCAAACAATGATACAAGCCTCCCAAGGGATAATTCCCTCTCCACAGGATATGTAATGTCCTGCCTATACAAAGAAATCAATATCCAACCCCTCTTACAATGTTTCCTATGCCTTATATAGGCTCCCCTTTCCCTCCAACCGCCTAACTAACTCTCCTCTGTATTCTAACATATTCTCCCCCCTTATACACACTAACAACCTAACATATTATTTCCTTTTCCTCCTCTCATAAACTCGCAGTATCCTATCAAAGAAGGTCTTCCTACATCACTATCACCTTGGATATCCTTCCTTTAGGGTCATAAAATCATTATTCCCTTACCTTTTTAGAAAATTAGATGTGGCAAGTCTCAGTTGTGAAGTGTGAGAGCTTGCTAAGCACAAACATGTTACTTTTCCAATTAGTAATAATAAGAGCACTTTTCCCTTCTATTTAATTCATACTGATGTGTGATGTCCCTCAACTGTTCCAAATGTTTCTAGTGCCAGTGGTTTCTTACCTTTATAGATGATTGTACTCGTGTCACATGGGTTTTCTTACTAAAACAAAAATGAGGTTCGGTGTTTTTTCTCCATGGTAAAAAATCAATTTGGTGTTAACATTATGGGGATTAGATCCAATAATGCCAAAGATTACTTTAATCATGGACTTATTTCCTTTTGTCAAAAGGAAGGTATCATTCATGAGTCATCGTGCCCCTTACTCCCCAGAATATAATCAACAACCTTTTCCCCTCCCAAAAACCAACCATTTATAATAGTCAATTACATGTAAAATATGAAAACAGCTAAAGAGGTTATAACTATCATATTCAATCCTCTTATCCCTCCTCTTATATAAATTTCCAAAAGGTCACTTCAAGACAAGTTACCCACCAAAAGAGAGAAATGGGAAGGCAAAAAATTCCATTTCAAGAGAGAATTAGTTGATGATATTGTAGCATCTGAAAAGCTAAAAGTTTTCTAGGGTGCTAGTGGCGTCTATGTTTGGACATAGAGGAACTAAGTCATGGACTCAAGATACACTTATCACATGTGACCAGTGAAGGAATTCTTCGAGACCTTGAAACTCAAAGAAGGTGTAGAGATCAAATCAAAGATGTTTGATAACTGAAAGATGTTTGCCAATCAGTATACTTTATCAGGGTGCTTTAACTACCAATATTGGACAAGGAGACTTGGAAAAGAGAATAACTTTACTATTTTCATTTGTATCAATTACATTCTCCTTACATCTATTTGTAGCAATTTAATCTTCTAAAAAAAGGAAATAAAGAAACAATATACTGAAAAATAATCTAGAAGATCCTACCAATGTTTTCACTAATTAGGAACATTCTATAGATATTTTCTCTAATTAAGAAGATTCTATAGATGCTTCCTTTAAGTACAACACTCCTCCTCAAGTTGGTAAATGAATATCAATCATTCCCAACTTTCCTACAAGATCTTGAAATCTACCAGGAGGGAGCCCTTTTGTAAAAATATTTGTGATCTGATGTTCTGTAGGAACATGAATCAGTATATATTTTCATAGTCAATATGTCTTCCCTTTTGGATAATAGCCCCTTTCCTAGACTTGACTTCAAGTATTAGAGAATTTTGTCAACTACTTGCAATTGTCTCTCTCTTGGATCATGCATAAATTGGCTCACTACATTAACTGCATAAGTAATGTTGGTCTTGTGTGTGATAGATAAATCAATTTTCCTACATATTGGGCCTTCTCTACAGGAGCACTTTCTTTCCTTCCAATTTTGTGATTCTATTCTATAGGAACTGTTGAGGTTCTACATCCCAGCTTTCCTGTTTCTTTGAGGATATCAATTACTAACTGCATAAGCAATGTCTTTGGGAGATGAAAATTTCGTTCTTAAAGTATGCAACCTCTATTCCAAGAAAATATTAGTGTTTTCCTAAGTGTTTCATTTCAAATTGGGCTACCAATTTTTCTTATAACGCTAATTTTTCTGTTTCATCATCTCCTACAATAATCATATATCCACATAAACAAACAATAAAGTGAGTTTACCAGTAGAAGAGTGCTTTACGAATAGGGTATGATCTCCATGGCTTTGTTTGTATCCCAAGCAAACCATTGCTTTTGTAAATTTTCCAAACCATGCTCTAGGGGATTGCTTAAGACCATACAATGCTTTCTTTAGGAGGCATACCTTTTTTTAACATTTTTCACATCAAAACCTGGGGAAATCTCCATGTACACTTCCTCTTCTATATTTCCATAAAGAAAGGCATTCTCCACATTGAACTGGTGTAAGAACCATCCAAAATGAGCGACCAAAACGAGAACTCGACCTACATTCATCTTTGCCACTAGGGCAAACGTCTCCTCATAGTGAATCCCATAAGTTTGGGTATATCCTTTTGCCACCAATCTAGCTTTATATCTTTCTATTGTCCCATCTGTCTTATGTTTCACTGAGAATATCCATCTACACTCTACTGCCTTCTTGTCTCTTGGCTTATCAACAATGTCCCAAGTTGAATTTCTTTCTATTGCATTCATCCCTTCTATTGCATTCATCCCTTCTTTCTATTGCATTCATCCCTTCTTTCATAGCTTGTCTCTTGGCTTAACAACAATGTCTCATATTTCTTCTATTATAAATAGAGAACCCTATGTGTATGCAAAGACACAAGGGAGATTTCCCCTCATCTCTTTCACTATTTCACAAATCTAAATAAAATATTTGATTCAAGATATTTCTCACAAAAAACTGAATTGCCATACAGTAAACTAAATCACCATACAATAAAACTAAATCAATAGAAGGTTAGTATTAACATTATTGATACCCTTGCTTTCATCTTAAATTAAAAACACTAGTTTATTCATTGATCAATGTAAATGACCAGCAACATCGAACGAAAAGATTTCATTTACAACATACACAAAATTATCTTGACAAGCAGTCAAACAAAATGGTTGTCAACACCTCTAAGGAATGTTAGGTATAGAAAATTTTCAATAGGGATACCTACTTGGGATACTTAATTGGCATCACAACAGCCTCTTTCAGCAAACGTTTGGCATTCTCTAAGCCCTTGATACTTTCCCACGTTACATCTGGACTTCCACGAATGATATCCCTGCAACAATATGATGGGCGTTGAAAATTTTGACCAACAAGCAGGTAAATACTCCAAATAGTCAGCATTTGTATAAAAATTGTTAGAAAGATTGAGAGAGGAAATATACCTACTTAGGCTCTCTGCTAAAGTTCGCATTTCTGCAGACTCAAAAGGTGGAAGCAAAGATTTATGCCTGAAAATGTTAGGGATAATTATCCGAGAGTTGCAGATGAATAAATTTTCTATCTTCCATATTTTCTTAGTTATCAGTAATTCTAAGAGTGAATAAATTCTTTATCTTCTATATGGTCCCACAGAATTATAAAACTCATAAGTTGATAATACTAAAGGTAGAAATTGTGAGCAAAGATCAAAGGATCAATATCAATCGTGATTCATTAAACAACAGAAAATATCAATTGTGATTTCTAGAAGATATAAAACTGTATATTATTGTCAACTTCTCTTTACTTGTCAGCAAATTCACTATCTTCCACATAGTCCACTAGAACAGGAGAATTCAAGAAATGATATTACTAACTGTTGCAATTGTGAGAAAATATAAAATTATCAATTTTGTTTCCTTTAGGTGAGGCGAGAGCCTCAAAGGTATGGACTACGCATAAAAGTCAGCAAATTCAAAATGCAGTGAAAGAAAACAGAAACTTCATTGTCTGTTTGTCGAATGATCCTGAATGTCTATTTTTTTAGTATCTAGGACTTTGATCATAACTGAACTAATATGTTACTCGATCAATAACGAAAGGCATCGTATCTGTTTCTGATACAATTGACTTTTAACATTTTTAAGTGAACATGTGCCAACAACAGAATCCAATAACACAACGTGATGGTTCAGAAAATCATACGGCCTATCATCCATATTAACCGGCGAAAATCCATTTGAGTGTATCTGGTTCTGCCCCTGAAACAAAAAATCAAACCATGGCGAAACACCTCAGCGAAATTTTAAGGAGTAATGAATGACCGGTTACACAAGAAACATGCATGTCTCAAACATAGTACCTCAGTTCGAAACTGCTCATAGACAGCCATTTCCGATGCCTTTTTTGCATGCGGATTGCCATTGGACACAATGCCCAATGAAACTCCATTACTTACCACCGGTTCACCAGCAGTCTCGCCATTCTTCTCAGCCTTCTTCCTACCAAACTTAGCATCATAATAAAATTTGAAGTCCTGAAGATCCAAAATTAAAATTACGTACAACTCTCGGTAGCAACAAAAGTAAAATTCAGTCCACCACAAAATCAACAAAACCAAACAGACCAAAAAATATACAAAAACACACAATCTATCTAGGCAAAGTAAAATTTCCGTGACATTATTCAAGCTAGTGAGAAAACAAATCGGAGCAACTATAAGAATCCTTTATAGAATGATCAACGAAACGCGATGTGAATGTCGTGGTAAGAAAAATGAATAACAAAGAATCGAGAATCCCAATTAGTTTTGCGAGGAAAGGGAGAGAGAAGAGAAAGTTAGAAAACCTGGAAAGACCAGCGCGTGGGCATGGGGTCGTCGGCCATCATAGAGAGAGAGTGGAAGAAGTGTTTCTCTCTCTAGAATGGATCACCAGCGAGGCAAGGCTGCACTCTCTCTGGCTCTTGTGGGAGAGTGTGAGGAACAGCCAGAAATCCATATATAAATTACACGGACTATAATTTATAGGTATAATATGCAAGAATTGAGAAGAGCTTAAATCACGTGGAGCAAGAGTCATTAATGTTATTAAACTGTCTTATTTCCGATATACCTAATTCATTTATTAAATTTTTAATTTTTAATTTATTATTTTATCACCTACTGGCCAAATTTTAACCAATGCACGTTAAATTTCATGCCTCCAGATAATAATTATCTTAGATAATCATTTTCATTTAATAAAAATCATAAATATGATTAATGAGTGAACATGTTCAAGCGTTTTAACTTTAACTTTAAATGCTATAAATTAAAGTCAGCAAAAATAAAATACATCATTCATTTTATCCATTTATATAGGTTCACTCTGTTTGAAAATAAAAATTTATAATACAATAACCAGTTAATGAATGAAATTCAAATCCACAAATTATTTGAGATGATGTACTCTTAACATTAAAAGTTAAATAGGAAATAATGACTTGAATATTTTTCATTAAAAATATTGATGTAAATATAACTTTTTTATAATATCAGTCATTTTATAATTCACAAAAAGAAATACATATCGTTTAATATTGGTAATCTTGAATAGGTTAAGTTTAGGCTTTGAATATCTTATTTCACGATACTACTCTGCATTATTATATATTCATTTATTTTGTATATACTTTCTTAAATTTACGCTGATATGTGTCTTTTGTCCCGTCATATATTAAATTGTAACCTTTTAAAAATAAACACTCGATATGTTAGCATCATCCAAATTCATTAAGGGAACCAAAAGTGTGTGTCTTTTGTCCTACCGTATACAAATTGTATACACATTGTGACTTCCCAAATTCAAACATTTTAAACTCTTTACATGAAAATACAAATGTAATATAATATAATATAGAGGTCCACTAATACAAGTACATTAAATAACAAAAATATAATTTAATAAGAAGGACCAACATCTCACTAAAAGTAAATTAAATAATATAAATACTCATTATCAAAGAGCATCATAATTAGAAATAAAGTAAATAACATTAATAAAAACTAATCACTAGTGCAAAAACGTTGTTTAACGTCACCCATAAGACGTCGGTTAGAGGGTAGCTCGACGTATATTAATGGACGGTGGCATTACTGTAAATAAGTTGGTAAACGAAACGTCGATTTCTAAGGCAAACGACGTCTATGATATAGTAGACGTCTGTTCTGCCCTAATCAGATGTCCAAGGGCCTGAGGTAGGCGAGAAGACAGTCTTTTCTACCACATTGACGTCGATTGTGAGGGGGGACAGACGTCTACCTGGCTACAATTAATGCTCTTCACCTAATTCCCAGAAGTTTAGATGTCGTGTAATACAAAACCAACGTCTATAATGTTATAGACAT
Organism: Vigna mungo; assembly: GCA_036885675.1. NCBI lineage: Eukaryota > Viridiplantae > Streptophyta > Magnoliopsida > Fabales > Fabaceae > Vigna > Vigna mungo. The sequence goes on along the minus strand of CP144700.1, from coordinate 18,344,888 downwards.
CTTTGCTCCGTTAACTTGACGTCAATAAGTCTGTCAGGAAGGCGAGAAGACAGTCAATTTCTGCAATATCGACGTCGGGTTTCTTGGGGAACGACGTTTATGTGGCTATAATTAATGTTATTCACCAAACTCGCAGGCACTTCGACGTTAGTAGAAGGGCGCCAATGTCTAAAATGTTATAGACGTCGGCGCCCCAGGACAACCGTCGTCTACTTCCCTGACCGGAATTGAAACGTCATTCTAATCAGCGCCGTAGATGTCAGCGCCCCCTGTGTCCAACATCTAAGGTGCATGCAAAAGGCAGATTAAAAGTTATCTTGGACATCATATTAGTGAGATAATAGACGTCTAACTGACTATAGACGTCGGTTTCTGTAGTAATTGACGCCTCCTTTCATGTTAAATAAACCGCAGACTCGCAGTTTCGCAAACATCATCGTCTTCCTCCTCTCCTTTTTCTCTCTTGCGGCATAGCATTCCAGGTGTGTCTTTTTTTATTTAAACCGTTTAAACTTTGTTCAGTTCGATTATATTAGTCTTTCATCGATTATCTTCTGGTTCAACTGATTAAATTTTTTTTCCTTGTGTTGTGTTTTAGTGCAGTTTTGTTCCTCTCTTGGGGTAACGTAGTACCACATTTTGCCTTTGCTAGATGCCTCCCAGAAAAAGCGGCGTCTTTTGGATTTCTTATGGCGTTTCAACCCAAAAACGACCCTGGGTCGTTGCCTAGTTATCGTTTCACCGTAATTTTTCCCTCTTGCGGTTAAAAATGGAACTAGGCAAGAACCCAGGTTCGGTTTTGGGTTGAAATGTCACGAGAAATTCAAAAGACGCAAGCTTTTTGTTGGGGGAAACTAGCAAAGATAGAGTGTGCTACTAGGCTATCCAAAGACAAGAACAAAACTGCACTAAAACACAATGACTACGTTAGACGTCGGTTAATGCATACACCGATGTCTATAGTGACCTTAGACGTCGGTTAGTGACATGTTCGAAGTCTTTATAGTGCTCTTGGACGTCGGTTAATGCTTACTCCGACGTCTATATAGTGCCCTTAGACATCGGACATGGCACTAACTGACGTTTGTATAGACGTCTGTTATATGAAAATTCGACATCTCATTAACGTCACCCGTAATGACGTCGGTTGTGAAAAAGACGTTAAAAGCTCAAAATAACATACGTTTAAAGCTCTTTCTACCCTAGTAAATGAAGAGGATTTGTATAGATAGATAAATATAAATTAACAAAGAGGATGCATATGTAAGTGAAAATAAATTAAATGACTTAAATATAAATTAATAAAGAGATCATTTACATAACTAGAAATAAATTAAATGATATAAATATAAAATAACAAAAAAATCGTATATAACTAAAAATAAATTAAATAATATAAATATAAATTAATAAAAAGAAATAATACTTTACTGAAAATAAATTAAAAAATAAAAATATAAAATATAAAAAAATGCACTTATTTATTACTATAGTAAATTAAATAATAAAAAAGATTACCACTTCCCCTAACAAAAGTCGAAATTACAAGTTCATAAAAAAAATTACAACTCAAATGAAATACACATAAATCACGTTTTTCACTAAATGTTTACTCTCTTGTCTTTTTGTCTTCAAGCCAAGACCTCAAGCTTATCACAAGATCTCTTTTACCAAGGATGCTACCTAAAGTTTTTGTGTTGGCTCTCCAAAGGAACCTGTTAAGTCCCTGACAAGTGTACCAGATCGTTATCAAGTAATATATAAACGGTAAGTCCGAGTATCGTCTCCCAAAGGACATTTAGGCCTAATCTTTCATGTAAATTAATATTATAAGACTTGTAAAGAAATATACTTGTGGTTAAATGCAAAGAACGAAATTAAACATGCACATGCAAGTGATTCAATTGGCAAGGAAAAGATATCGATGAATGGAATTGTTGGGGTTTACAATTTCATCTTATCCACTCTCTTATATCTACTCTTCTTATTAAATTCGCTTTATTATCTAATTGTCATGCAAACTTTCTTAATCTACCCTAAACCCAATCCCTCGGCGAAAAGAGCCTATTACTAGCTACTGACTTACTATCCCTAGTCTCCCCTAGTAACTAGCAATGCATTATAAACAGAAGAAAAATACAATTGATCGTCCTACCCCTATCCCTAGGCGGTATTGCTTAATCAAGGAATTCCCTATCAGTTCATGACTTCCCCGTACGTCCCCGTATCGACAAAGGCAAATATCATTATATCGAATGAGTTAAACGATAAAAGCTTTAAGCACAGATAAGAAACCCAACAATTGATAATAAAAGCATATGTAAACATATAGATAAAACAAGAATTTCAATATAAGAGAGTTTCAAAAGATTACATTGTTCCCCAACAACAAAGGGTTTAGTTCACCATGGACATGGTGAAACTAGATGGAATTAAATGAAAGAATGAAAGAGTAAACCCTAGATTGGATAAACTGGAGCCTAAGCATCCAAGAAATCTTCTCCAAGGAGTGTAGAATAGCTCTGGACTTCTCTGCTTGCCAAAAGAATACTCTGAAGGTCGAACTGGGGCTATTTATAACACAGAAAAGTAACGGAATTTCAACCCAAGCCCAACAGATGACCGCTTAATGCCTAATTTGGCCGTTGAGCGGTTTCCCTCTAATCGCGTCACCTCTCAACGGTCTATTTCACCGCTCAGCGGTTTGCCTCTAATCGCAAAACCGCTCAGCGTCACTGCCTGGGCGCAAGACAGTGGATGTTCCCTCGAATATGGCGCTCAGCGCTGGAAATTAGCGTTGAGCGGTGCCTTTGAGTATTCTTTTCTTCTTTTTTTCTCCTTCTTTCATGAGTTTAAGTCCTTCCTACTTCACTTCCATCTTCAATTCGCATCAAAATCCTGCAAAACAAGCATAATATCTCTAAAGAATCGATGCATTTCTGATGAAGCTTGGTTTCACTAAATGTGTAGTGGAGCACGGAGTGTATGTAAGAAGAGGCAAGGAAGAAGAGTTGCTGATCATTTCCCTGTATGTTGATGACCTCCTTATCACTGGATTAAGCCTGGCGCAAATGAATGAATTGAAGGAGATTATGCAGACAGAATTTGAAATGACAGATCTGGGGAAGTTGAGCTATTTCTTGGGGATGGAATTCACCTGCACTACAAAAGGTCTGATATTACATCAGAAGAAGTATGCTAAGGAGCTGCTTAAGCGTTTCAATATGTCTAACTGCAACTCTACAAAGAGTCCAGTTGAGGTGAACTTAAAATTATTGAGTTTTGAGAATGAAGATGATACTGAATCAACCGTGTATAAACAAATTGTGGGTTCATTACGGTTCTTATGCAACAACAGACCAGATTTGTCATTCTGTGTTGGGTTGATAAGTCGATTTATGGGGAAACCGAAGAAGACACACATGTTGGCTGCCAAAAGAGTGTTACGATATGTCAAAGGTATTGCAGACTTTGGCATCCTATTCCATTATGGCACACGAGATACTGATGAAAGATATTTAGAGCTTATTGGCTTCACAGATTCGGATCACGGTGGTGACTGTGTTGAGAGGAAGAGCACATCAGGTTATGTGTTTTTGCTGAATGGATCTCCAACCTGATGGTGCTCCAAGAAGCAGCCTGTTGTGGCTCTATCCAGTTGCGAAGCTGAGTATATAGCTGGTAGCTACGCAGCATGTCAAGGAATATGGTTAACTGAGATTTTGAGGGAGTTGAAGATCCCTGTTGCGCGTTTACGTTGGTTATAAATAGTAACCAACCCCGCCCCTCAATAATAACTTTAATTCAATAATATTCAGTATTCATTCTCACGCTCCGCTCTCTCTCTCTCTCTCTTATTTTTCTCTGGTTCTAGGGTTTTCTCGAAACGCCCCAAGAACCCAACAATTGGCGCCCACCGTGGGGCAAGGATTCAAGAATTCCCAAGGAGCAATGGCAACCAAGTTCGACGTAGAAAAGTTCAACGACGCTAATGACTTCGGGCTGTGGAAGATCAAGATGGAGGCAATCTTGATACAGCAGGGATGTGATGAAGCGTTGAAGGGTGAGTCGAGGATGAGTGATGCCATGACTCAAGAAGAGAAGAAGAAGATGGGAGATAAGGCAAGGAGTGCAATCATTTTGTGCCTTGGTGATAAGGTACTGAGGGAGGTTGCGAAGGAGAAGACTGCCGCTGAAATCTGGGCAAAACTAGAGTCTCTGTACATGACGAGATCGTTGGCTCATAGGTTGTGCCTGAAGCAGCAACTCTTTTCGTTCAAGATGTCAGAATCAAGAACGATAGAGGAGCAGATTGCAGAATTCAGCAAGATCGTTGATGATCTGGAGAATATTGAAGTGAAGTTGGAGGATGAAGATAAAGCTGTCATCCTGTTGAATGCGCTTCCAAGAACCTTCGAGCATTTCAGGGATGCGTTACTCTACGGGAAAGATCAAGTGATCACGTTAGAGGAGGTTTTGACGTCAATTCGAACCAAGGAGTTCCAAAAACTTCAAGATTCGAAGACAACCGAGGAAGGAGCGTCCAGATTGATCTCGGTGAAAGGGAAAGGGAAGAAGCAGTCTGGAAAAGAGAAGAAGCTGAATCCGGACGGTACGAAGCAGGTGCGTTGCTTCAAGTGCCAGAAGATGGGTCATATCAAGAAATTCTGCCCGGAGAAAGGAAAGGCCGGTCGGCCACAAGAAACCGCTGATGTGGCAGAGGCGTCTGAGGGATATGAGTCGGCTGGAGTGCTGGTGGCTTCGTCTGAAGATCCTCAAAGGAGCTGGGTCATGGATTCCGGCTGTTCCTATCACATGTGCCCGGTGAAGGAGTTTTTTGAGAATCTTGATCAGAAAGAGCATGGAAATGTACTGCTCGGAAATAACAAAGCTTGCCGAGTGCAAGGTGTGGGGTCGGTGAGGCTGAAGATGTTTGACAATCGTGAGATGGTGTTGCAGGCTGTTAGGTATGTGCCCAAACTAAAGAGAAATTTGATTTCTATTAGTACATTTGATCTTGGAGGTTACACCACTAAAGTTGAAGATGGAGTAATGAGGGTTTGTTCTGGAGATTCTGTGGTTGCCAAAGGCAGAAGGAGGAACGGCTTGTACATTCTGGAGGGATCAACTGTCATTGGTCATGTCTCAGTAGCAAGTGGGACCGAGAATACCGCCCGGTTATGGCACTTGAGGATGGGACACATCAGTGAGAAGGGTCTTGAAGAATTGGAAAAGCAAGGCTTGCTTCTGGAAGACAAACTGCAGAAGCTGGATTTCTGTGACCATTGTGTCTTAGGGAAATCACACAGGATACCGTTCGGAAAAGGGAAACACTCAACCGAACGCCCCTTTGAATATGTCCATGCTGATTTGTGGGGACCGGCAAGAACCTTAACTCATGGTGGATGAGCGTATTTCTTAAGTATAATTGATGATTTCTCAAGGAGAGTGTGGATTTACGTTCTAAAAAATAAGTCTGAAACGTTTCAGAAGTTCAAAGAGTGGCACACACAGATTGAGAACCAATTGGGGTGTAGGCTGAAATGCCTAAGAACCGATAATGGGCTGGAGTTCGTTTCAGAGGAGTTTAATGGTTTTTGCAAAGAGAAAGGGATCAGGAGGCACAGAACGGTCGTTGGAACTCCGCAACAGAATGGCTTGGCCGAACGGATGAATAGAACCATTCTGGAGAGGGTCCGGTGCATGTTGCTGGGATCAGGGTTGTCAAAGGCTTTCTTGGGAGAGGCTGCCAATACGGCCGTCTATTTGATTAACAGGAGTCCGTCTTCAGCTCTCAATTTTAAAACGCCAATGGAAGTGTGGAGTGGACGACCGGCTGATTACTCACACTTGAGAGTGTTTGGTTCTTTGGCGTTTGCTCATGTCAGGGGTGATAAGCTGGATTCCCGGGCGGCGAAATGTATCTTTCTTGGATACGCCGAAGGAGTTAAGGGATACAGGTTATGGAGGTTAGATTCACCTTCAAAACTAATCATTAGTAGGGATGTCATTTTTGATGAAACAAGGATGGCGATGCACCCTGAAAACTCTGGAAGTGAGAAGAAGATTCTCGTGGAGGTGGAGCATACTACTAATGGAGCTGGCACGCCCGGTGGGACTGAGGAAAACCAAACGGGTGAAGGGCAAGTTGAAAACGGTCGGACGATAGAGGAGAACCGATCGGATGAATTTCGAACAGACCTTGGTGATGATACAGATGATATGTCTGGCGAGGGAAGTCATGGAAAAGCTGCTGGTGTTGATTTGAGAAACTATCAGCTTGTTCGTGACAGAGAAAGAAGGATCTCAAGGCCAACCAAACGGTTTGGAGAGGCGGATCTAATCTGCTACGCCCTGAATGCTGCTGAAGATCTTAACCGATCGGATGAACCGAGAAGTTATAAGGAGGCCCTTGACAGCAGCGACCGACATCTTTGGCAGGGTGCTATGGAAGAAGAGTTGGAGGCTTTGAAAAAGAATAGCACCTGGAGATTGGTGGATCTGCCGAAGGGTAAGAAGGTCATAGGTTCAAAATGGATTTTCATGAAAAAGGAAGCTACACCGGGTGGTGAGAAAGCGAGGTACAAAGCTAGGCTTGTTGCCAAAGGCTTTACTCAGATTGAAGGCGTAGACTATCATGAGATCTTTGCTCCAGTGGTTAAGCATTGTTCGGTCAGAGTTCTGATGGCAATAGTTGCGCATTGCAATTTGCATCTTGAACAGTTGGACGTTCAGACAACTTTTCTGCACGGCGATTTGGAGGAAACCATCTATATGAAGCAACCGGACGGTTTCGCTGTGGATGATAGGGTGTGTCTGTTGCAGAAGTCACTTTATGGCTTGAAGCAAAGCCCAAGGCAGTGGTACAGGAAATTTGATGACTTTCTGATAAAGCTGAACTTCAAGCGGTGCAATTATGATGACTGTGTTTACACTCTGAATCATGACGGTGAAATGTTATATCTCCTGCTTTATGTGGATGATATCCTAATTGCTAGCAGTGACAGGGGCATGATCGGTGAGACGAAAGCAAGGTTGGCGGATGCTTTCGAAATGAAAGAGCTAGGGGAAGCAAGGCGGATTTTGGGCATAGACATTAAAAGGGATAGACCGGGCGGTAACCTTTTTCTGTCTCAGGAGTGTTATTTGCAGAAGGTAATTTCAAGGTATCGGATGGCTGAATCAAAAATGGCCAGCACGCCGGTCGGTCAACACTTGAAACTTACCAAGGAACAATGCCCAAAGACCGAGGAGGAAAGAAAGAAGATGGAATCTGTTCCATTTTCAAATGGGATTGGGAGCATTATGTACGGCATGGTCTGCACAAGACCGGACGTGGCGCACGGTGTTAGTGTTCTCAGTTAGTTCATGGTTAATCCTGGACCAACACACTGGGAAGCGTTGAAGTGGATGCTCAGATATATACGGGGTCTCTCGGTACTGGATTGTCTTTCCAGAATAACTTTCAAGGTGGAGGTTATATTGAAGGTTTTGTTGATTCTGACTTTGCCGGATGCATGGACACTAGGAAATCCCGGTTGGGATATGTGTTTACGCTGTTTGGGACCGCTGTTAGCTGGAGGTCTACGCTACAGTCGGTTGTGGCTTTGTCAACTACGGAAGCTGAGTACTATGCTCTTGCTGAAGGAGTTAAGGAGGCACTGTGGTTGAAAGGTTTGGTTCGGGAACTTGGTTTTGATCAAACATCTGTATGTGTTCATTGCGACAGCCAGAGTGCTATTCATCTGGCCAATCATTAGATTTATCATTCCAGAACCAAGCATATTGACGTCAAGCTGCACTTTGTCAGAAGCATTGTTGAATCCGGTGACGTTCAAATCTGCAAAATTGCATCCGAAGAAAACCCTGCAGATATGTTGACAAAGCCGCTCGCTAAGGAGAGGTTTCTCTTGTTGTTGTCCAGGATTGGGTGTCTACCGGTCGGTCACTAATTGTTTGACCGGCCGTGTCCGTGTTTTGTTTTTTTTTGTTTTGAAGCAAGTCTAGGTGGAGAATTGTTATTTAGACTTAGCTTCTTTTGTCTGTTGACCGGTCGGTCCGGTTGGTCCGGTCGGTCTGGTTGTTTGCTTTGTGTGGTTTACCGGTTGCGCGTTTTGGGCTTGTTTTGGTGGGCTTGTTTTGTTTGCCGGTTTTGCCTGTTGCGCGTTTACGTTGGTTATAAATAATAACCAACCCCGCCCCTCAATAATAACTTTAATTCAATAATATTCAGTATTCATTCTCACGCTCCGCTCTCTCTCTCTCTTATTTTTCTCTGGTTCTAGGGTTTTCTCGAAACGCCCCAAGAACCCAACAGTGAGCATAATCTTATAAGATGTGTTAGTGATCATACTAGAATGAATTCAATAAGAACCCAAATTGTACGAGGACTAAGATGTTGGATAGTGAGGAAGTGATGGAAGATACTATAGAGGCATGTTCTAAGACTACACTATTGGAGTAGTTTTACCCGTGTTGCTACTATGATCAAAACTACTGATACGGTAACAAAAGTAATTTCTTTGAATAATATAACGTTATTGGGTCTTAAACATATAAACTTTGAAGAAAAATGTTGAACTTAGTTCATCAAGAAATGAAAAGCTAATCCATTCTTTAAAAGTATGTATTTGTTTTAGTCTTAAATATATAACTTGTTTAATTACGTCCTATTAATAAGTTTTGGTAAATTAGTTGGAAAGTTCCATGCATTAATGAATTGAAACAATGGCTATAAATACTCTTAAATCTCCATACACAAATCAAAACCAAATCGAAGGTGTTTGACAGAATGAGTTCTGAGAAGAAAAGCATTCAAAATGTTCTTGCTCCCATAACAAGGCCACCTCCTAAATCCAATCCTCCAACCAATGGGACTAAGCTCCCCACCGTCCAACAGATATTCGGACGAAGGCCAAAATGACTTCATATATACCATTTTTTTACACAGATTATTCCCTTTATGTTTTTTTTATTCGTTGTTTAATTCCATTCCATCACAACAGCATGTCACCATGTACTAGAAATAATGATGCTGATGGTTTTGATATTGTCCTGATGATATTGTTGTGATATCTATCATAATCAAATAACATCGTACGTCTATCTATTATTATTGTTTTATACTAATTCTACAATTGTTATATATATGGAGTGTATTATTAATATAATATCGCGGAATCATAACTTAAATATAAAGAATGAAAACATGTTTTAAGTGAATATTGGGTTAAGAAAAATGAAATACAAAATATTAACAAAATAAATATTTTTTTTGAAGAGAATATTGTTTAAAAGGAAAAAAATCAAATATTTTGTCAAATATTTACTTCTAATTAAGCAATCTGAATATAAACAGATATAGAACTAGAACAAGTGAATCTTAAAACATGAAACAATGAATAATTGCATATATCACTAATTATGTTGAAGGATAATTAGAATAAATACGAAGTTATAATGTGGTGTACAATTCTACTAATAGGTTAACTAAGTATTCCTAATTAATGTATTGTTGATCTAGAATTCAATAATTCCACTAAATATGTTAACTAAGTATTCCCTATGTAGTTTATTGATCTAGAATTTAATGATTGAAAATCATTAAAATACTCAAAAACAAAAAAATCAATTAAGACACAAAATTGGCAAAAGTTCTTTAATTATGAATTAGTTGAATCATTACTTAGTCTTAATTCCTTTCAATACCAGCTTGAATTATAGTGGTTGTCCATTGCATAATATAATATCCTCACTCAATTCCTTTAATTTTTTTGTTACACTACAATATAACCAAATTTTGTAAATAAACTTTAAATAAGATTATAGTTTGTCATATAATTATATTTTTTTAAATTTCACCAGCTCTAAAAGAATAAAATGATCTCATTTTTATATATTTTATATCAATCATATAATTAATGGAAATGATTTATTTTGAACATAATTCTAATTCCAATAAAAAAAGTCTACTCTATTAATATATTATATCAAGAATGTCATTTACAATATATTATATATTTGATTATAAAGTTATATTGCTCAAATTAATTTTATATATTTTTCTAAGTGGTGGTACAAAGGATTTGAGTTAATTTGTAAAATGATTAGCTCTTATCCTTTCGTTTACGTGGATATGGATGGAATTTTTTGATGTTACTTCCACATAGTATGCACCTCATCCAAATCAGGTTTACCCTTTAAATTTTCTTGATTGCCTTTTAATTTTTGATAAGAATTGAGACTTGAGTTTATGATGCTCTCGTACTCTTTTCGAAAGTTTAATAGATTATTAATTTTATTTTTTTTAAAGGATTATCTTTTAATATAAAACGTGATGATAGAATTGTAAATAAGTTAAAAATGTTTTATAACATAGTAATGGATAAGAGTTTTTATTAGTGAGTGACATACACACAATCACATTAACAAATATTCACAATTGTATGCTTAAATAAAATCTTTTAAGTGGTTTTTTTTTTTTTCTGATAAAGGAGGATCATAAAAGAAATTGCAGAAACAGTGGAGTGCATTCAAACTGAGTCATAATTCTAGAATTATGATAATTTACAGCTCTACAATGGTAATATGATTTTACAAGAAACAGATATCCCCATGAATTGTATCAGAAACGTCAACTAACGTCTGCAATAGAACCAAGGAAAAAAAAATTAAATAAGCTTGATATGCGTTAAGCTGCACTTGCTAAATTAGAAAAATGGCATTGAATTGTTTATGTTATAGATTGTCCAATCTCTTTAAATAATATCATTCATACGAATGAATATAACTCTTTATCCATACAGAATAATATAGTCACTACATGATATCTGTAATATTTGTTAACCTTCACATCATCTATGTCAAGTATATAATAATGGAAGTTGACATTAAATTTATATAATATGAATATTTCTTTCGTGTTTATGTTATATTTAAATTGTTCCTTGCTTGAAATTTAAATTAATATCTCATATCTTGATTTACTTTGTATGAGGACTTTAGAATTATTATTTTTTTTATTAAATGTATCAATAAAAGTAACTTAGTTTAGAAATGTAGTATGATTGATATGTTAACAATAAGTCAAACTGAGATATCTAATTATATTATGTATTTTATGATGTCTAACTTTTTCCAAAACCTACACCATTCTAAACGTTATTTAATCACTTTTGTCTAATTTTAATCTCATTGATATATCTTATTCTTATGAGTTGTACAAAATTGGCACATAACGTTAATATGGAACGAAGTTGGATAAATTCTAAACGAACAACCGAAGAATATGAGAGAGGAGTGGAACAATTTATTGAATTTGCTACGAGGAATGTAGTAGATAATAATGGAAGATTTTATTGTCCATGTGTGAATTGCTTGAACGAGCGGAGACTACCCATTGCAGTAATACGAGAACATGTTTTGTGTGATGGGTTCCTAAGGAACTACACCAAGTGGACATGGCATGGTGAATTAGTAGAAGTGTCAATAGCACATGTGTCTCAAACTGAAGCAGAAGAAGTGGATTTCGTTATGGAAGATGGTTTGGAGCAAATGATTTGTAATGTTGGAGATGATGTCGTTGCACGATCATATATGTATGAAACTTTGTGTAGTGTTGTAGAAATGCCTTTGTATTCGGGGTGCATTAAGTACACTCGATTGTCGGCAATATTAAAACTCTTTAATGTGAAGGCAAGAAATGAGTGGAGTGATAAGAGTTTCACCGAATTGCTTGAGTTAGTGAGTGACATTCTTCCTGAAGGTAACACAATGCCAACATCTAATTATGATGCAAAGAAGATATTATGTCCAATGGGTATGGAGTATAAAAAGATTCATGCTTGTCCGAACGATTGTGTGTTGTACAGGAAGGAATATGAAAAGTTACATCAATGTCCACATTGTGGGTTATCAAGATACAAGCAAAAAGATGGTGACTTCGAAGATGATGTGAGGAAGGGTGTTCCAGCAAAGGTGTTGTGGTATCTTCCTATAATTCCAAGGTTTAAAAGATTATTTGCTAATTTCAAAGATGCAAAACTCATTAGATGGCATGCAGATGAATGTAAAAGAGATGGTCAAATAAGGCATTCAGTTGATTGTAGTCAATGGCAGACAATAGATTCAATGTTTCCATATTTTGGAAATGATCCAAGAAACCTTAGGCTTGGACTTGCTATAGATGGAATGAACCCGTACGATAACCTGAGTAGTAGACATAGCTCATGGCCTGTCATGTTAGTGATCTACAACTCACCTCCTTGGTTGTGCATGAAACGTGAATACATCATGTTATCTTTAGTGGTTTCTGGTCCACGACAACCAGGAAATGACATTGATGTTTATTTAAGCCCGCTAGTTGAAGATTTGAAAATGTTGTGGGAGGAAGGTGTTGATGTGTTTGACGGGTACACAGGCTCCACTTTTAAGTTGCATGCCATGTTATTTTGTACAATCAATGACTTTTTAGCATATGGTAATTTGAGTGGGTATAGCACAAAGGGCCACAAAGCATGCCCTATATGTGAAGAAGGCACATGTCACCATCAACTTAAGCATGGAAAGAAAACAATTTACATTGGACATCGAAGATTTCTTAGTGTAAACCATCCTTTTCATAAATTAAAAAAAAAACATTTAATGGATGTCAAGAAAATGAAATAGTGTAAAGGACATCAATGTTGTGCTTGGCAAGACAAAAAAGCAAGCCACAACAACAAACATATGGAAGAAAAGATCAATCTTCTTTGATCTCCCATATTAGAGGATGCTTGATGTGAGACATTGTATAAATGTCATGCATGTAGAGAAAAATGTGTGTAACAGTATTATTGGAACACTCCTTAATATTCAAGGCAAGACAAAAGATGGCATGAAGAGTCACTTGGACTTGGTTGAAATGGGAATAAGAGAACAATTAGCTCCACAATCTCATGGCAAACGAACATACTTGCCTCCGGCATGTCACACATTATCTAAACAAGAAAAGAGAAGATTTTGTGAGTTTTTACGTGGTGTGAAAGTTCCGCTTGGTTACTCTTCCAATGTGAAACGACTTGTATCTATGAAAGATTTGAAATTACTTGGGTTAAATCTCATGATTGTCATGTTTTAATGCAACAACTCCTACCAGTGGCGATTCGAGGAATATTGCCTAACAATATTATATATGCATTAACTAGATTATGCTTCTTTTTTAATGCCATTTGTAGGAAAGTTTTTGAGCCTGCATGGTTGGATCATTTGGAGAATGAGGCTAAAGTTATATTGTGTGAGTTGGAGATGTATTTCCCTCCATCATTTTTTGATATCATGGTTCACTTGATTGTACATTTAGTAAGGGAAATTAAACTTTGTGGACCTGTGTTCTTGCGATGGATGTACCCAATTGAGCGATACATGAAGACATTGAAAGGGTACGTCAAGAACCAATAACGTCCTGAAACATCAATTGTTGAAAGATATATTGCAGAGGAAGCTATTGAGTTCTGTACATAATACATATCAGATATTGAAGCATAACAAGACTTACTTAAAGTGGTTCAAACAAAAAGTTCATAATGATAATACAAGTTGTGATACATTGAAATGGTTAGCATGTGAGTCAAACTTTGATGTCATATGTTGGAGTGGATATAATATTAATAATTGTTCATTTTATACAAAATCTGAAGATGATAAAAGTACTATACAAAATAGTGGAGTTATGGTTGTGGCTGAATCAATGCATTTTTCTAGCTCAAAGGATAAACATCCTATTATGGCTTCAATGTGTTACTTTGGTGTAATTGAAGATATATGTCTGATTGATTATACAAGTTTCAGAGTTCCTGTTTTTAAATGTAAATGGGTTTATAGTAATAATGGTGTTAAAACTGATGATTTGGGTTTTACCTTGGTTGATTTACATAAGGCCAAATATACAGATGAGTCATTCATCATGGCATCTCAAGCAAAACAAGTTTTTTATGTCAATGATCCTTCTAACAAAAAATGGTCAATTGTTCTCCAAGGAAGAACCACACATGGTACTCATCCAAATGACGATTCAACACTTGATATTTATGAGACACCATCTTTCTCCACAAATATACCAACATTAGATGTTGATACTGAAGTTGATGATGTCCATGTCACACGTGATGACCATCACGAAGGGTCTATTAAACTTATGGATTTAGGCCACTTGTTATCTCTCATTCATCCTTCCCAATAACCAAGGTTTCTGCTTTCTTTCCCTTGCTTTGCCGTCTCACCAGCTTTTGAGCATTTTATTACTTATTTGTTTATAACGTTGGTTTCTGTAATTTTGGACTAATTCTTTCCCTTATGTTTTTAGGTCTTCTTATGCATCTTTTAATTGAACTTTCTTCCATTTGGTTTAGCTGAAATCTCTATCTTACGCCTGCTTGTCTACCTCATCATTTCCACTTATTTTTAACAATCACTTAGATTAATAGTTCCCCATTTCAATCGCCTTATAGGTTCCTCTTCTTGATTCACCTTTCCTTCTGGGAAAGTATGCAGCTGCCATGAGAAATAAGAAGCATTTTATGCAGAAATACAAACATGGTTGAAATTAAGGTCACCTAGCAGAGATTAAGTGTTGTAAAATCAATTTTATTTTATATCTTGTAGCCTAATAGGAGCAGCTTAATTTGTGCTACTTTAAGATTAAAAAATGAGTCAAATAGGAGCAGCTTAATTTGTTTCATTCTATCATTCACAAAACTACCAAAAAGGATAAGGACTATACGATGGGATACTTTTTCCTCTGTTCAGTAGAAGATTTATTTTATATCTACCACATATTTCATATTAAAGATATGACTAATAAAAGAAGTTAAAATAGAAAATAGAATGAAAATAAAATTTTTGGCTCCTATAATAAAAAATGAAGGTAAAATCCAATTTCTATTTTGTATAGAGGACAATTTTTATCTTGTTTTCCCTTTATCATGATATTAATTAACAAATATATGAATATAAAACTACAAACCATTCTGTTATTATGAAACTTGCTTTTGTAACACAAAACATCAGATATTATATAGGTTGGATGCATTTGCCTTTTCATTGTCCTGTTTCTCAGGATTAAGACAGATGGTTAAAAAGGCAATGGAAAATAAAGAAATTTACCATTTTCAGTTTCTTATTAAGTTATCTCTTGACCATTTGCTATGACCTGAATAACGATGGAAGCCTTAGCCTGTTTCCTAAATCTCAACTCCTTGAGGGAAGCAATTTCCCTTAAAGTCGTTTGCACAGTAAGTACTGATGCTTTGAGTTTAGTATAGGATTTCATAGATTCATATCACTACAAAAATTGATGGTATTACCGAAGGCCATTGTCCGTCCCTAAAGGCCATATTTCCCTCGGAAATACATTTTTTCGACGGCTTACCGAGGGTCTAAACTCCGTCGGAAATTCCTTTGTCGGAAACCATTACCGAAGGATTATGTCCTTCGGTAATTACCCAAGGATAGTACTTGGGTAATTACCGAAGGATTTATCCTTCGGTAACTTCATGTATCTAGTCCTGGCCGTTTGGTTTTTACATAATCCCACTCAAAACAGTAACCTAGACAATACGAACATTTCACTGTTTGAGTTGCTCTTAACACCAAAATTTGGTCCAATTCACCAACCAAATTTGAACTGAGGATTCAAATGGAACTAGAAACAAGTCTTATGACTCTAGGACAACAATTTAAATTTGAACAAGACTCTAGGAATGATTTTAAAGATGTCCAGCATAGTGTTCTAAAATGGACACATTCAAAAATTCACAAAAAGCAACTCTATACATCTTCTACCCTTCTCCATGTGCTGCTATGGCCATTTTGGATCATCTTGCTGGCTTCTAGCTCCTATTTGGATTGTAGAAACAGGTGTTGGCTTGCTAGTACATTATATACATACATACATACATATATATATATATATATATATATATATATATATATATATATATATATATATATATATTGCAAAATATTACTAGTACATTATATATATTACTAGTACATTATACCACCAGGAAATGGCCTTTATTAATGCAACAAAGGTTCACACTTTACATATATTATATAGTAGAATTAATATAACTAATACTTTATCTGAATCTGTTTATTTTCTTTGTTATCAGCCAAAGCCCAAGAACTAGAGAACAGAGTGGGAGGAAAGGCTATTACTTCATCTGAATTAGAGAACTTCCACCCAAAACAAGGCATGATTCTCGCAAATGTTACACCTGTTGGAATGAAACCGAAAATTCAAGACTCACTCCTACCAAAGGTTTGGTGTTAGTGTTTTATATTCTAATATTACCATTAAGTTACTCTAAAAAGTAACACTAACGATAGTTTCTGAGAAGTTAGTTCTAAAAGGATATATAATTTTAAATTTTAACGTCATGCAACATGTTGTTTCAATGTTTTAACAGCGAGCCTTGAAACACTATTCATTGGTATTTGATGCCATTTACACACCAAAGTTGACAAGACTCCTTCGAGAAGCACGACAACTTGGTGCTGCCATTGTTTATGGTACACAAATGTTCATCAATCAAGCATTCGTGCAGTTTTAAAGGTTCACAAGGTTGTCAGGTTAAAGAGGAATGAAAGAATAACACACTAATAACAAATCAAGGAAGAAAAACAGAGATATTGATGGGTTCTTGAATGTTTAACCCAGCTCAAGAACTCACTCACAGTTTCTCACTCCAACAAAACAAAGACATAGAGTATGAATACTATGTTTGATTAACAGAAAGAATGGTATGGGTTCACAGAACGCAGGGGCATAATCCCCTCCACAAGTCAATGGCCTGTCAGCTATCTCACTCATCCTAACCACCTATGCATTACTCTTCTTATCCCCACCCTGAAGCCATGTCAGTTATTGAGTTCCAATCATAAACATAAGGTACAACTCAATGATCACTAGTCTAATGACAAACATTGACGATATTAGGAACTCCTCCGCCTTGACATTTCAAGGTTTCACAAGCATTACATGCCAACAAGAGAATTTTTATAGCTCATCATGGAAATGAAATGCAAAATTTAATTTTAAAACATAAAACCTACCTCTTGGACGACCTCTGGATAACCTGCCACGATAGCCAACAAAAGAAGACCACAGACTCTTCACCTTTGTCCCTCAACCAACACCCTGCACCAACAACCAAGGTCTTTGTCAATGACCCTACAATAACCTGTAAAATGCAATACACCACTACAGTCAGCACACACACACATTATTGGGAGAACGACACACTTACAAGTGCCACCAAAACAACGACATTTGCCCCGAAGAACACACTCACAGAAGAACCCACTAACGAACGATAATACTTACCACTGGCCGGGAACGAGGGCGGAATGGACCACGATCCACAACAGCAGGAACGACTCTAATAGCTCAAACGCACTCAACAAAGAAGCACTCAGACTGTGAAGGAAGAGATGTGCACTCACACTAGGGTTGCGGAGAAGAGGGAAAACATTCTAACTTTGGGTTCTATTGAAGAGGGAAAATGAATCTTGTAAATGTTAAAGTTAATTTCCTGACCCCTTACCGGCGCCCATAATCCTTCGCTAATGACCGCTCATCATAACGTTGCCTTTACCGGCAGGCTAAATCCTTCGCTAATGTTCAAGCCAATGATCCGTCGGAATTTCCCTCGGTAAAACAATAATACCGGCGGAAACAAATCCTTCGGTAAATATCCGCCGAAAAATCCAACATTTCTTGTAGTGTATCTATGTATATTATTAGTTCTATTGCATTGGATCTTGTGTACATGTTAATTCTTGGTTTTGCAGAATTGACCTAAAAATAAGTTCTCTATCTAGTTATACTCAACAATTGTCATCTACTTTTGTGTCTTAGGTAAAATATATAATTTGGGAAGCACCATCCACCATGAGACTATTAAAGATGATATGTTGCGAGTGGTGATTGTAGATATTAAAGATGGTTATGCTCGTGTTCTTGTGCCTAGTGAGGAGGTTCAAACAGTGGGACAAACACCAGGGAATTTTTCATTTGGCCATCCAGATTGGCAAAGCCAATTTTAGTAAGTATTGTTATTCATACTTAACTTAATTACTTATGTATTTCTTGTATTTTGATGCATATATTAGACTTATTTTGTGGTCAAATGTAGGACATTTCTAAGAAGACAAACATTATTACACCTCCACAACCACAATTGTCTCCTCTACAACAACTTGGTGCAACGGTAGTGACAATGGGGAATAAAACTTATATTGAGATAGATATGCCTCCTGAATTGACATGCAAGACTGCTACCACCACCTTAATTGTATGTCATAGGGATATTTGTGAGATTGTCATTGGTAATGATCTTCTCTCTACAACAGTTCTACAAGTTTGGAATTTGTAAGTTCAACCTTAACAAACCATGAAAATACTCTCACATTGCATTCATGTATTGATTCTAACATTATTTATTCATATTGAAGGTATCTGCATCACCTTAGCATCGAGAGAAAGAATGCTACTATCTATGGATTTCTTGACCCTATTATCATTCAGAGTGTAGGAAATAAACCAGAGGAGGTGCAAAAATACTTAACAGAGATGTTTGAAAAAGCTAAAAAAGAGGTTTATTTAGCACCTTACTTGCATAAGTGAATACACAAATTTTGAATTCTTGGTAACTGATTTAAAAGTTGTTTTTAATTAATATTATTGTCACTTGTAGGGGTCATTGGCAATTGCTAGTAATTGTTCCGGATCGTTATCGTGTAGTTCTCTTATGTTCCTTGCATAAGAAAGCTAACACATTGTCCATCAAAAAATTTTTAGAGGCGTAAGTTTTCATTTCTATTTTGTTTCCTTCCTATATGATTATAATGATATAATGAATGTCTATCTTTTGTAGGTCTTTGGAAGCTCATTCAAGGTTGTGGGGCATTCCATCTGTATCTAGGAAGAAGATGCAAATAGTGACACCTAATGTAAGAGAAGTTAACCTTCGTTCTGTATTTTATGATTTTGTTGTTTTTATGAGGAATTGGCTTGTTGGTTTACCAAAATTGATCAAAGATACATGGTACAAAGGCTATAGCTAGAGTATAATATGATCTTCTGTGTCCTTAGTTTGAATGAGTTTTGATTATTTGTGTTTAATTTGTAGTGTCGACGTCAATTGGGCAGCTATGAGTGTGGGTATTACGTAATGAAGCATATGCACACCATTATTTGTACAAACATTACTGATTCATGGGATAAGGTATTAAAAAACTAACTAAATACTTATCTAACTATTCATTACAAAATTGTTCTAACTTAATTATTTTATTTGTAGATCTTTAATGATTCATCTCCAATGGAAGCTCCAGACATTGAAGACATTAGAATTAAGTGGGCTTCTTTTATTTTAGGTGTTAGTAAATTGTAGAAACTTGACTACAATGTAGTGTAGATTGATGTTATATTTGGATTTAATATATGGTTTGATTTACAAATAATGTATTAAATATTATTACACAATTTAATGTTGAAAATGGATTTCATTATGTTAGTTTAATTGAATATGTTCATTTCATGTTATATTGATTATAAATTGATTAATGAGATTATAATACAGGAAATTAATGGAAAATTGAATGAATATGTCAAATGTAGTAATGATTTTTTTGTGTGAAACAAGTTTTTATGATAGGTGAACAATGTATGTAATAAAAGATTATTTCTAAAATACATATTATAGGTGAACAATTACTTGTCATAATATGTAATATGTTCTACATATTATGATAGGTGAAAGAATCATAGTCATAAAATGTTACATATTATGATAGGTAAATTCGTTATATTATGACTCATAAATGAAAATTTGTCATAATACACTGGACCTATTATGATAGTTGACAGAAAGTCCGTCATAATACACTGGACCTATTATGATGGACTTTTTTGTCCGTCATAAAATGCGCAAGACCTATTATGATGCCTAGAACTATGATGCCAAATTATCCTTCATAATAGATCATTTTTACCCATAATAAAAAACAATTTTTTTCACTAGTGTGAGTAGGGAGAATTCGGTCAAAGATATCCTTATAATAGAATTGGTTCAAACGAACAACGTAATCTCCTTTCGTTTTGTACTTTTTATTTATTTTCAGTTTATATAATAGTCATCAAAATCAAACAATATAACAACAATGAGAGATGTAAGATTCCATAGATTTATTGTTATTTTTACTAAAATAAAATTATTTTCAATCAAACAAATAACATAACTGACACCATTGTAAAACTTAATTAACATTTTCTTATGAATACGAGAACATTTATGCAATCAAACAAATAACATAACCAAGACACCATTGTAATAACATTTTCTTATGAATACAAGAACATTTATGCTGTGATGGAATAAATCAAGAACACGTAATTAAGGAGACAATTTAACTATGCATAATACAAATAATGTTATATAATCTTAAAAGAAAACTAATATTTGTTTGTATGAATCAAAACTTGAACTGAAGTTCATTTGATTTGGTTCTAGGTTAAAATTAACTCATAAGTAAATTAAGTTATAAAAACTTATGTAAGTTATCTAAATTTTCATATTTCAACTTGTGTATAATTTAATGATGAGAATGTTCATTCTATTTTTATTTCTATTAGTGAGTAGGGAGAAGTAGATCAAACATATACTTATAGTATAATTGGTTAATAATTAACAAAATCAAACAATTTAACAATGGCAAAATAGAGGAATGATCCCATATATATATAGTAGGACTTTTATTAAAAGAATTCATTTGAATCAAACAAATAATATTACAGACACTATTGTAATGCTTATGAATATAATTATGAGTTGTGATGGAATACAATGAGACACTATTATGAATACAAGAACATTTATGCTGTGATGGAATAAATCAACAAATGCAATAAATCATGGTAATTCGCACAGAAATTTCTCCTATTTCTCTCGTTTCATAGGGTTTGTTTGAGAGATGTATAGTTTGTTTGTGGCAGAAGCTGAAATTTTCAAGAATTTTAACCAAGAACTGTTCCAACCTTGCAATTCTGAAGTAGTAATTTTTGTTGTAAGTGCCTTCATAAACTCTCATTTTCAACTAAAAGTTAAGCGGTCACTCCAGATAACTGAAATCTCTTACTATTTTTTTAATATATTTTATTTGTTTCTACCTACATAATAATGAAACTGAACAGAAAAATAAAAAACACACCAGATACAAAACCAGAAACCAAAATAGAATAGATAACAATTTTGTAGTAGTCAAAGTATTTTTAATAATGTACATAATATATTTTGCATCGATTACAAAATAGACTAGATCAAACTATTGTACAATTTTACTATATATTTGGAACACGATTGTCTTACGTATGCTATTGAATTCTGGTGCATTAGTGTGAGATTTTCGAGTGTTTGGACAATTTGTACATAAAAAGAAAAACTTGTAAGAATATGGATCAATTAAAGTATTACCTGTTTCCGATTCATTGTAATATGACTATAAATAATGTTTGTTATTTATTACATAACAAAATAATAACACTAATATGAATCTATTTATTTATTATACTATAAATATATCAAAACAATTATAAATAATTGAGAACGAAAATAAAACAATTATAAATAATATGTTGTATTGAAATCTACACGAACTTTCATCTACGATTAAAATAGATCTATAACAATAGATCTATAACTATGGCCTTTAAATCATTGTTGTTTTAATCATTGTTAAAAGTTTAAACTAATGATGACAGTTCTTAGAGTCGATGTCAAAGCTTAAAACAATAATGGTCAACGAGAATTGTCATTCAAAATAAGAAGAAAAAAACAAAAACTCTACAAGTAATACAACAACAATTATGACTTCCAACCGACTCTAAAAAAGAAACGATGACTATTTTTGTAAACAACCATTATTCTAAGTGTTTGTTTTTTAATTTCAAATTTCTTTTCTTAAAAGCCACAATTTCTACATAAAGCTTCATAACTCATTTTACAACTATTCAGACAATAGTTTAATATATTCTAAACAAAGTTGAATAAAAGTAGTTATGAGAAAAACTTAACAAAATAAACTACTTATTTATTACCCTAAATTTACTAGTTCAAAAATTACCTTCTACATCGATTTATGGGTAATTACATCAATTTTAGAAATAATATAAATTCTACAAATGTAATTACGTTAATAAAAAAATTACATTACAAAAATATATCAACATGAAACCCTAGTTCCTTCAAGTCCTTCATCTTTTTCATAGTACCCTTAGCATTGTCAAAGTTTCTTCCTTTGCTAAACCCAAACATCAAATCATCAAATATTATTCATTTAAAACACCCATACTTACGATAACACACTATATGATCCTCGCCAGTAATTTCATTCACAAACACGCAAACACAAACATGTATGGGGTAAGCTACCGATAAAATAATCATAACAACAAGATACATACATACCAATTATATCAACCATAATTAAACACTTAATAAGATACATATCTTATTATTATATCAACCTTAATCAAACACACAACAAAATACATAACGCGGTGGCAAAAATGTAATTTTAGAGACACTATACGCCTCGGTAAGGGTATATTGCCTCAGTTGATTAAAAGACCAAGGCAGAAAACTGTGTTGACCACTTAAAAAAATAATATTTGCTTTTTCGAGGAGAGGTACTGCACTGGTTGTGGATTAAACGAAGTCGTATCACGTGTATGCTTCGGTTTTATTATAACCGATGCTTATACAACTTTCACTATACTCAGAAGTTTCCTTTCACAACGTTCCAAAAGTTTAAACCTTTTCGTCTTTCTCTTTCTCTATGGTTCTCAATGTCGCAACTAAACGACGCTTAGACTGATACAAATCAAAGTTGGTCCAATATTTCACCTTTTTCTGCTTCTCCCTAGTGTAGTACTCACCCTTCACCTCTTGTGGAAGCTCGTGGAACTCACACGCCGCCAGCATGTCCTCCAATACCTTCGCTGGCATGCCGTGATTCACCACCTGGAAAAAACCCACATCTTTGAGGTCAATGACGGGGATCTCGAACTGGATATGGCTCTGATCGCCAAAGACGGCGATGTCTTCCGGCAAGACAAAAATATGAGGGATTTTGGTGATGTCAGCGTCGACGAGACCCTTGACACCGCCTTTGGTTTCTTCGAAGGCTTTCAACTCTAGTAAACATTCGAAGGATGTTGGAGATGAAGTTCCTGTGCTGCCAAGACTCATCGTGGTTGTTACTCAGAAGTCCTACCATCATCCGTCCAGCGGCAGAGGTGGGTGCGGGTGCATCTTCAACTGCATCATCAGCCTCATCTGCAAGATCCTCACCATCGTGCTCATCATCGTTGATGTGCTTATCATCGCTGTCGTGCTCGCGTTCCTCTTTTGGCTCATGCCTCTATCACCCGCTTTACGTTCGCCATGCCACTGGTCCTCGCTTTCCCGTCGTCGCCACTACCAAGTACACCACTGTCATCGTCGTCTTCATTGCCGGTGTTGTTGATGTTCATCCGTCATTGGTGTTGTTGTTCTTGTTGGTCCGGTATGTTCTTCTCATCAACCACCACCAAACCCTTCTCCCTCCTCCACTCCTCCTCTATCGCCCTTCCTCTTTTGTTTTCTGATTGATGCATGTGGTGGGTTGGACTTGATTTGAATCGATAAAAGTTTGAAGCTTTGGAGAGGGGCAAGTACTTTTGGTGTTAGCTTTCGGTCTTTCTGTTTGATCTTGAAGTATTGTTTTTTGTTGCAGAATTGAAGTGGGGATTCACCTCTGTAAGGTACCGAGTGGGGTTCTACTGAAGAATTGAAGTGGTTTGGAGCTGGATTGTGAAAAGAAGGTTCTTTTTTTTTCTTGGGGCTGTTGTCAGTGATGAAGGGATTGAAGGGGGATTTTGTCCTTTGGTGAAATGAAAAAGCATATCAAACACTTGGTTACTTGATCCAGCATCTGGGTTGTTCGATGAACACACGGTAAGGCTCCCTATTTTCGGATTTTGTCCTTCGCTGATGTATTGAACTGGAAAAGCTTCCCTCTGCTGTCCTTTCTCCTCATCCCGTTCTCTCCTAGCAAGATGGGCACCCCCGCACAGAACCTATTCGATGGAAGGCTCGTGAAGGGAAGGTCTGTGGTGGTGGAGGCAATTGGGGTAGGTGGAAGACCTGATAGTGCCTCGATTCTAAGAGAACTTATTCGAATCGTAGATACTGCTTCGGTTAAAGAGAACCGAGTCAAATCCTACTGACCTTCTACTTCGCCTGTATATGCCTCGGTTTGCAAACCGATGTCTATGACCGAAATTTACTGGTGTCTATTTCTTTATCTGTACTAGTGTAATAACAATAGGATTCTTAATCATTTAACATAAATAATTCGATCATAATGAATTACTCAATCATCGATCCTCGATCCTCAAACTTCCATCCTTGATCCTTGATCTCAACTCTTGACGTCATCACTAACATCTCATACATAAACCTTTGGTCTATCCACTCATTAGCACTCATGCTAACTACTTACTATAACCAGTATAGTAATACCACTATCAACATACCATAACCTGGAGCATCATCAATACCATGATTATCATCATAGATACACCACCAACATAACATAATGCTTTTATTACAAAAATGCCACTATTTTTTTTTTCACTATGTTGATTTTTTAGTCATCGTTATTTAACGTTGTAAAAGTCCTTTTTTGCCCTAGTGATAATTCCTTTTGTGATTTGATTATATCTTTTTAAACTATTTTTGCTTGTGTTTCGGGTTTTTGTATGAGTTTGTCTTTGTTGTTGTGTTTCTAGTGTGTTATTAGGTTAATGTAAGAGTTGATAAAATAGTTTTCTTTTTTTGGTTATTGAAGAGTGAATAAGACTGAGATTCTTTTGAAGTGGTTCAAGAGTGGATAGAAAGAATATATATTCTTTTTCTCATCTAGAATCTCTTGTTTGTTTGTAAATGTTGTATTTCTTTTTAAACCTTTTATTGATAATGAAATTAGTTTTTTCAAAAAGAAAAAAAAAACTAAAAATTGAATATAAAATTGATTGAATCGGAATCATTACATATTGTTGCGTGCTCTTTAACTTTCTTTTTATCTCTCCCTTTGCATTCCCTTCTAATTCTAACATCAATTAGATTTTTTCTTTAATTGCATTATGGTTTCCAACTCAAAGTGTTCTTAAAATAATTTGAAGAAATAAAATTTTAAGAAAAAACATTTTAAACCAATTCATTCTCTTGTTGATGTAACAGAGTCATCCAACTTTTTCTAAAAGATATCCAATAACAAAGAATAATATGTATTACAACAATCGAGTGTCATAAATTATAATTAACAACCAAATACGCTATGTGTGCCTCCAGGACGGTACCGTGAGGGCTAGGGTTCCAAGGTGGCACTTACTCAAAAAAATCCATTACCCGAGAAAGGAGGTATTGTTAACCATTTGCATCAATAAATATACCCAGACAATTTAATAAAAAAAAAATTACTTAAAATACTTATGACTCACCAGCTTTGCACATCTTTAGCTAAAACAAAATATATAATATTTGTATACTGATGTTATTAATGAAAATGTTTATACAAATACAACAAACAAACATTGGACCCTCATAAAAGCTTCTAATTCCATCTTGAACGTACAACAAATCTGTCTCGTGATGTAACAAAATAAATGGCATGAGATCATTTTGGCCTTCTAGCAAAAACCTGTTGGACAGTCAGCAACTTAGTCCCAGTGGTTGGAGGTTTGGAGTTAGGAGGTGGCCTTGTCGTAGGAGCAAGAACATTCTGAATGCTTGTCTTCTGGGAACTCATTCTGTCAAAATTGCTTCAATTTGGTGTTGGTTTTAATTTGTGTATGAAAAATGAAACATGGGCATGTGGGTTGTATGTATTATAGCCATTATAGGTGAACCTGCCTCCATTAATTTGTTAAATTAATGCATGAAAGTTACCAAATGATTGATGGTGTAATATACAAAGAAATTCCTATTATTTTCATCTTAAATTTACAAACTTTGAAATATAAGGGTTTGTGTGATAATATGTATATGTAAGTAGCTTGCTGCACAAGGTAAATCCACGGTGAATGTGTATGTGAATTCAGATAACAAGTTTCCCTTAAGCCTGTAGAATCTGTGACGAAAATTCTCATTCTCAAATGTTCAAAGTGTTGAACGTTGAATACGCGCCATGCATGGACACACCAGCCACCTACAATCAACATTCTCAATTCAATGCCCTTTGAAAGTTTCTTTGTGTGCAAACAAACCCAATAAATACCATAAAGTTTTATACTTTGGGTCTTTAAATATGTTCTCCTTCTATACTATTGGAGAGTGAAAGCTTAAAGTTGTATAGTATAATTGGTTAATAATTAACAAAATCAAACAATTTAATAACAATGGCGAAATAGAGGAATGATCCCATATATATTTATTAAAAGAATTAATTTGAATCAACCAAATAATATTACAGACACTATTGTAATGCTTATGAATACAATTATGAGTTGTGATGGAATACAACATGAGACACTATTATGAATAACATTTATGCTGTGATGGAATAAATCAACAAATGCAATAAAGAAAGACACTAGCTGAGTTGATGTATTCTCGAATCCCTAAATAGAAGTACATGCTTCCTTACACCTTAAATAAAACTTGGAATTCGCCATATATGCAACATTGGTAGGGGTTTGAAATCAATTGGGTCGAGTGGTTGAAGGTTTGGAGGTACTATTCTTAGGAGGTGGTCTTGTTGTATGGATAAGAGCATTCTGAATGGTTATGGTTCCACTGCTTGAAGTTTTGGACTTGCTACTATCAGAGGGTGGCCTTGTTATGGGAGCAAGAACATCCCGAATTCGGTTTTGGGAACTCATTTTGCAATGGCTAAGTAATTCCAATCGGTGTGGGTTCTGTCTATCAATTCTGCAAAACACTGTTGAATGCCGATAAAACATGGCAATGCCTCTATATTTATAAGGAAGCATGCCTTCATATACAGCATTCATTTCATGTATGGAAATTACCTAAGAAATGCAAATGGTAATTTCCACAGAAATTTCTCCTATTTTCATAGGGTTTGTGGCAGAAGCTGAAACCTCCATGAACTGTTATCCAACCTTGCCATGCTAGTCATTTTTCTTGTAAATGATGTTATTAATGCATGGAAGTTACCTAATAATTGATGGTATACCACACAAAGAAATTCCTGTTATTTACCTGTTTAATTTACAAACTTTGAAATATATGGGTTTGTGTGAGTATTTGTATATATATGTATGTAGCTTGCTGAACAACGATAAATCCACGGTTAATGGGGCCCTAAGCACCCGAAACTGTGACGAAAATTCTCATTCTCAAATGTTCAAATTGCTGAATTTTTAATACAATTTCGTGCCCTTTCCCTTGTGGCCTTCATATATCTCTCTCCATTTACATCTTCATTTCCATTTATTTTCACTTTCTCTTTTATCTTTACATAATACCAACAATGTGAAATTTGTACTCTTTTAGATAAAATTTGATTTCTTTTTTAATTTTAAACGATTTAATTATTTTAATAAAAGTCTAGCGTTTCAATTTATTTTGAATTATATCACCTAACAAATCCAATTTATGATAAAATATTTTAAATTCTTTAAAAAGATTAATTATCTCATTAAAACATTTTTTGGTTATCCCCATCACCATTTGAAAAATCTCCTTTCAAACTTTCATTGTACATGCAGTAAACCCCGTTGATGGTGCTATTAATTTGCCCTATCAAAAGTATTTTCCCTGCACTAGTCACTGTGATTAAAAGCTCAATCCAATACGAAATAAAACCCAGAATCACAGTAAAACCAGCACTATTTCATTCCACATCTATGTTATATAATCTCTCTTTTACTAAACCAACCTTAAAAGCGAAATATGATAAACTTACATGATTGAAAACAACACCCAATGAGGGAAAGAAAGTGAAGATTGTTGAGTATGATGAGTTACTTGAAATATAGCATTAACTTAGGCTTCTATGGCTTGTATATAAATTAGTGGTTTTTAAACAGTCATGATTGTCACATTCATATATAGGTACATACACACCCTTAAAACAAAGTTTTCAGCATTACACTAGTGGAAAAACGCTGTTTAACGTCGGTTATTTTGGGCTTTTAACGTCAGATCTCTAACCGACGTCTATTCCAGTGACGTTAAATGAGACGTCGGACCCCATAGGTTAGGTTAGACGTCTATATAGACGTCAGACTCATAGATCAGACGTCTAAAATGTCGCCGTATTTGATAAGATCTTTCTCCGCTTGAGGCCTCTCGAGTTGCTCCTAGGTCATGGTGATTCGAGTTTACAACTTTATATTTTAGTTGAAGAGAATAGATTGTATGTTCTTATTTTGTATTGGACGTTTTTGATAATGTAGTGGAGGGAATTGGAGGAGTGCAAAACGCAAGAAATCACCGTCCAAGAACGCTGCCTAAGGACATAAGCAAAACTGCACAAAAACTCAATGAAAACGCATTTTAATCGGTTCAAATAAAAAATAATTCATGAAAGAGTATGTAATCGGAGTAAAATTAATTTAAACGGTGCAAAAAGTGAGAAAACAAACCCGAAAAACATAGTTTGTGCAGAGAAAACGCGAGGAAGATGATGAACAATGAGTGCGCGTAACTACTGCCTCGCGTTCGCAATGTTTTAATGCAAACATTTACACGTCAGTTACCTTACAACAGACGTCTAAAGTGCTTCAGAAATCGGAGTGGCGGGATGAGACGTCTAAATGGAGTTAAAAAGTGACTTTTTAAATTTCTGGATTTAGGGTTTAGACGTCGGTTCCAGAATAACAGACGTCTATAGTGCTTTTGAAGTCGGAGTGGCGGATCAGACGTCTAAATGGAGTCAAAAAGTGACTTTTTAAATTTCTGGTTTAGGGTTTAGACGTCGGTTCCGTAACAGACGTCTAAAGTAACTTTATGAATTTCTGGATTTAGGGTTTAGACGTCGGTTCCAAGAATAACAGAAGTCTAAAGTGCTTTAGAAGTCGGGACTGTCCCAACTGACGTCTATATGTCTGACAGATAGGTGAATAACCATTAATTTCTGCCATATAGACGTCGGGGCCCTTCCTAACTGACGTCTATATGACTGAAAGAAATGACTTTTCACCCACCTGTCAAACATATATACGTCAGTTAGGAGGGGGGTCGACGTCTAAAATATTATAAACGTCGGGGCACCTTCTAATTGATGTCTATATGACCAACTTATTTACGAAAATGCCACTGGTCATCAATATACGTCATGCTTACCCTTAACCGACGTCTAAGAGGTGACGTTAAATAACGTTTTTGCACTAGTGTTAGCAGCCTTAGACCATAGTATGCGATGCTGCTTTACCTGCACCTATATTCAACCCAACCCTTGTTGTGTGTACCAACACTTTGTAGTAAATCCATGACAATCTAATACAATATTATTGCCAATGTAAATATTTATAGAAACATCGCATTCCCCATATGTTGTATCCTATCAACACTTATACCTATTCATGTTCATCTCTAAACTACTCTCATCTAATAGATTTTAAGCACTATATTGGGTCAATACACCACCGGAAGGTTATAAATCGCATTCATAATGTGCACAACCTTAATTATTTGACCTATTTTGGTTACATACTAGATACCAAGGAGATAAAAAAATTATTTGACCTATTCTAAATTTTTTTTTACCTCAAACGTGTGAAAGCCTTACATGTGTATCCACGCAAAAATTGATCTTTGTTGTGTTAACACTTGACCCGTAAAACAAGAAGATGTAACCACGGGAAAACCAATAAAATAAAAATAAAAAAACCATTGAAGAGAGAGCTATCGATATAGCATGCGTCACCTAGCTTTTGATTATGTCTTAATCAATTTTATATATTATTAAATTTTATTAATTTTATTTTTGGTGCTAGCAAAAAATACAATGATATTCCACTTAGAGAAAATATATTAATAAATCAAAATTAAACCCTTTAATTTAATCAATAATATATTTCCCATCCAAGACAAACACTCGTTAGCACGTGACTCCATACGTTCATTAATAAACCGATAATAAATTAATTCATTAATTTATTAATCAAGGTTGGCGTCTAGTAATACTTCTTAACGACCGGATAGTATGTCATATCTTTTACTTTAGAATCACTAGAAGATTAATATAATATTTTATTCCACCTTTATAGTTCTATGTTAACTCTAGAATGTGATATAACTATCAAATTCTAATAAGTTAACAAATGATGAAAGACTTAAGAAATTCTTTTCTTCTTTCATTCATAACATCCTTGTTAAGGTCTTTATAAGCTCAAAATCATGAGTGTGGATTTTTTCTTGATTAATAATTAATTCCACAAGAATTTAATCATACCTAATAATCATTCAACTAACATCACAAAGCGTTAGATGTCTGATATCAAAGTATAAAAATAACTTGCTAATTTCTATGATAATCTCAAGTCTAAGGAAATTATATATTTTTTCAAAAGAATTTCTCATTGACAATTCAAAGGTAATATTAACCATTAAAAATTCTCCTTTAAGTTAGTTTAAAGGGTCATATCTCTATATGTACTATTTATATGTGTAATTTAAAAAATGAATTCTTTTAATCTTTATGTGATAAAGATCATTACACATATATTGATGTATCCAGACTAATGATGTTCTATCCTCAATAATCCTATAATCAAGAACAATTTAAATTAAAATTAGATAAGACTTATTTCTATTATTATAATTTTTATTATAATAACAAGTTTTTCATTTTAATCAAGACCTCATCATATGAATTCAATAAATATGACAATGAAATAAATAATAATAACACAATTGTATCATTACTAACATGACAGATTTGATCTAAGGCATACCTCAAATAAAACACCAACATGGTATGGAAACCTTT